>MU277246.1:0-34663 GCA_022160305.1 Artomyces pyxidatus | reverse complement strand
AGGAAGGTGCAGGAAGGAGATACGCAACGAAGTCCTAGGATTGTGAGCCAGGAATCTGCAAGAAACAATCGCGGGCGACACTCACCTTACTCCAACCCCCAGGTCTCCCTGACGTGTGCGTCGAAGTCGTTCATGCTCGTATTCTACCTGCTAACAACACGCTTCGCCGTTCTCGAGCACCGTTCGCCCGACGAAGACCGCCGTGACCCGATGTGCGTGACGAGTGTGACTCGCTGGCGAGGTCATGAAACAGCGGCGACAGAACGAAACGACAATGATGCTCACGTCGGGACGTAGATCGAGGTGATTGACGCATCGGGTGAGGTCCTGGTTGTGGGGGTCATCGCGATGGCTATTCGGTGTCTTCTCGGGCAGTGTCAAGGCATGCTAGGACCTGAGAACGTGTCCTCGAAATGTCCTCGAGCAGAGCACTGCCAAGTAGCTGTTGTGCTACGGAAACCCTCATTTGTGTATGTTTGCAATACTTCGCACGTATCTCAACTAAACTTAGGTCCATGGCGTGCGACGCAAGTATTTTCAAGAGCGTCGTCGTCGTCGTCACTGCGGGGATTCAGGACGTAGACACTGAACTTCTCCTGCTCTCTCGCTGTGCACCTCAATGCCTACGAGCCAGGTCATCGCCGCCGCGCGCGACATATCCAAGCTCCCTGCATCCCGTGAGCGCAGCGCCGCCTCTAGCGCTTAATCCGAGCGCGCCGGAGGCTGAATATACTTCCGCTCTTTCCCTCACGTTCTGCAGCTTTCATCGCCTCCATGAGTCGAAGTCTGTACGGCTATCGCGGTTTTTGTGCGCTCGACTATCTGACGAAGAGCCGGGTCAGTGCAGGAATGCGGCGCACCCCGCCAAGTATGTTCCAGAAGTCACTCACAGCAGAAACGGGGTGGGGAGCAGACTCGTAGACCCATTTGAATACCTCGTACGTTCGTTCCCTAGAGCCGCGTCTGATTCCATCATCTGCAGGAAATGTACTAACCATCCTGAATGAATGGAGACTGCACCTTCCCGCTACGTGGTAATGCCTTGCGCATCTCCCGACCGCCTGCTGGCTTCGACAGCGAAGCGCGCTGGCAAGCGCCAGAAACCGTGCATGCAGCGATCCCCTCCCTTGTATCGGCGCCAGTTCGCGAGACATCAACGCTCAGCACAAGTTGAATTGTTTGAAAGGTGTGCGAACTCCGACGGTCGATATCGGCTTCATGGACCGTCGCTATCGACCTCGCCAGGTCATAACTGAAGTTCCCGAGGGAAATAACGAACAACTTGAAGAGAAAAAGGGGATAGGTAAGCATGCTATATTCCTTCAGTCGGATACGATTCGACTTAGACATGACAAGTTATGATGAAACGGCGTCCTTATGCGACAGTATCTTGCAGGTAGTGCACGGCTTCAACGGCCCCGGACTCACCGGGTTCAACGTCGTAGCGAAAAACATCCCAAGCCAGTAGGTGGGTTAGGTGGATCCCTATACAGATGGCATATGGCGTACCTGGGCGTACCTCTGCTTGCTACGATGCGAGGGAGTCAGCTTACCGGCAATCTCCGTAGAAGAAAAATGGTACTTATCGATGATGCTTCCGAGTCGCCGTACGTGCTTGTTCTATCCACATTCCTCATCATGCGACCGAAGACATTGTGCCAGTGTCATGCACATGGTTGCATAGATGTGGCATCGACGGATCCAATAACCAATCGTCCGATTACCGGATGCTTCGTCTCGCGCAAAACATTCGACCACCACCAGCGCGACGAACTATCCTGGATGGCTACACGAACCGAAATTGAAGTCAGTCATGCATTCATGGGGGCGACACTCGCACCAAAGCCTACTTCGGAGGCGGTTGTAAACCGCGTGGGTCTACAAGATCGTCAAGAACCCTCGTTGGCCACAGACAATGCAGTTGAAAGTAAGGACACAGGTGTGTAGGGTCCGTACATAACAGCGCTCTTTTTTCACTCGGCCTTGCCACAGCGTTTCCCGTGAATCCTCCCGACAACGTCTTCCAAGATGAAGGGTCAAGGAGCGAAGGTACGAGCCAGTATAACGGACATGGGATCTGTGCTTTCCTCTATCTATTCTTAGACGTGAAGATGGCGTCTCCAGACGACGAAGAGGATCCGATTCAGAGCCAACGCCGTGAACTCCTCGACTACCAGGAAAAATTTGAATCTTATCAGAGGAATTTTCGGATGCCCCAGGTCTTCTTTCATAAATCCCCCGAGTCAGCCACAGAGCCTCCTCCTCGTCTTACTGTGACCAATCGCCAACGGGGCCTCAATGCGACATATCTTCGACAGAAGGAGGCGATCGGGAGGCTCTATACTATGACTGGCCAAATAGACGACCAAGGAATCCTCGAGGAGCGGAATTGCCTACTTGATGCTCTCCAGAACTATCTTTCATGGATTGAAGGCGAGGTCGCAGAACAATGGCGCTCCCTTCAAATAGACCTTGGATTCATTGTACCGCTGACGCAGCGCCATCCAAAAGTGTTCGATACGTGTAAGTCTTTGCACATCTTTGAGTACCTTCATGTTTAACGGGACGACAGCTAGCCACTTCGCAAGTCTGTTTCAAAACGTGGCGATCCCTGTACTACTGTCATTCCTGCTCGTCATCATCTTGTACGTCGCGAAGGGCGTTTCCCGATACGATTCCAACTTTGTCCTCAAATTCCTTTCAATCATCATCACTGCGACGTGTTCGACATTGGGAGTCTCAATGGGTATTCCTGCGGTCCAAAGATTGACCACTCGTTGGCCCGAAGACGTCCGCACTGTCTTGGATATTTTTCATCTTGATCCCGCTTCCGTCGAATACGCGTGCTGTCCGACATGTTTTGCATGTTATACACCGGTGACGCGTGACGACCCACAGTATCCGGAACGTTGCACGCACCGAGTCACAAGAGACAGCGCAGAGTGCGGGGCTACGATATTGCGCAGCAAGGATGGCAGTGACCGCAAAACCCCCATTCGTCGCTACGTCTACCAGCCAATGGACGCATGGATCGCACGCCTTTTCTCTAGAAAGGGTCTAGAGGAGGCCCTTATTTCCAGGCCTTCCGACCTGCCGAGGTCACGCGACACAGTGGCAAAAGACGTATGGGATGCCGAGGCTATGTCCGACTTGAAGGGATGGGACGGAAGGTCATTCTTTGATGGTCCTGGTGCGGAGGCACGTCTCGCCTTCAGCCTATTCGTCGATTGGTTCAGTCCATATGGGGGAAAGTTGGCAAGCGCCAAGGTAACCGTGGGCGCAATATACATGGTTTGCCTCAACCTCCCTCCTCACCTTCGATACCGCGTCGAGAATGTCTACCTTGTTGGGATCATTCCAGGTCCCTCCGAACCCTCCTTAGAGCAGATTAACCATCTGTTACGACCACTCGTAGACGATCTGCTGCGCCTTTGGAACCCGGGAGTGTATCTCACTCGAACGGCCTTGCACCCATTCGGACGACTCATACGCTGCGCACTCTTGCCTCTGGTCTGTGACCTTCCAGCTCTTCGGAAGGTCGCAGGATTCCCGGGGCACACTTCCGGAAAATTCTGCTCCTTCTGCCTGCTGCTCAAAGAGGAGGAGACTAATTTCGATTCCAAATCTTGGTCGCGACGGACGTGGGCAGACCATGTCCGCCTGGCGACCGAATGGAGAGATCTGCCGACTACGAAAGCGCAGGTGAAACATTGGACGACGCACGGGCTTCGATGGTCCGAACTTCTCAGGCTTCCATATTGGGACGTGACGCGATACTCCGTCCTTGACTCCATGCATAACCTCTTTCTGGGAGAGTTCAAGCGACACTGTGTTGAAATTTGGCGACTTAAATCCCGACAGAAGCAGGGTGCCTCCCACAACGAGGAGCAACAGAAGGAGTGGCTCTCACGTGTCGAGAAAGCGATTATAGATAAGAACTCCAGCGACATCAAAAAGGCGCGGAAGGGTTATATAGTAGCGTTCTGCCTCAAAAACGGCCTTCCGATACCGGACAACGCCACAAAAGCTGACCTCGTCACAGCCCTCCTTACTTGGGTAAGCGATCCAATTGACTGTATAGCTCGGAATTGCGGCTCATTCATCTCTGTAACTAGCGTACTCTCAATCCTACGGTAGCTATTCAAGCACCGTCCGCTCATAAATTCCCCGTCCTTGACTTTGCACACCCAGTGGCGCCGGACGCCCATGTCATGACGAAAGAGATCGTAAAAGAAGTCTGGGCTGACATGGAGATCACTACTCTCCCCTCCTGGGTTGGCCGAGCGCCGAAAGAATTCGGAAAGACGGGCGAGGGGAAAGTGAAGGCCGATCAGTGGCGAACGGCGTGCACGATCCACCTAGTCATCACTCTCATCAGACTCTGGGGCCAGAGTACGTCAAGTGATCGGGACAGGGGTCTACTTGACAACTTCATGGCATTAGTGATCGCTGTCCAAATGGCAACGAGACGCTCGACATCCGAGGCTCGCAGAGACATCGTCCAGAACCATTTCAGATACTATCTGGAGACCCTTGTGCACATATACGGCAAGAATGTGCTCGTGCCTAATCACCACTTGAGCCTCCACCTCGTGGAGTGTCTACATCTTTTTGGCCCCGTCCATGGCTGGTGGAGTTTTCCTTTCGAACGCTACAACGGCGTTTTGCAACGCATCAAGAGTAACTACAAACTCGGTATGTTTGATGCCCTGATCATTTGGTGTATCTTACATGCGTATGATAGGCGAACTCGAATTGACCTTCTTCTACTCCTTCTGTCGCATGGCCAACCTGAAAGGCCTCCTCTACAATCTCTATCTTTCCCCTTTTCCGGAGAACCAATCGAACTTATTTGACCCTGCTATCCCTTCCGAACTCCGCGAAAGGCTACAGGAAACTTTGAGAAGTCTGGATCTCGAAGCAGTCCATTCTGCGACGCCTATATCCATGGTTGGCGAGGCTTCAGGACCGACAGAGCTGCCAAACCCGATCTATGACCAGCTGGTGGACTGCATCAACCAAGACCAAATGGTCCCAAAGTATTGCGGATGGAAGAACATGGCGTTGCCATACGCGCGGCGAATCTCTCCAGAAGTCAATCGTGGCACGAAGCTTGAAATTGACGGCGTCGAATACACGACAGAGCATCACTCCCCAGCAGATTCTACGATACTGTATCGATCTAACGGGAAACGCTGTGCTGGAAGAATTCAAGCCATCTTCGCCCATACTCGCGTTGACGAGAACGGCTTCGATCTTGTGGAACACTTTCTGTGTATCAAGATGTATCGACCACTACGACCGGAAGAGAAGCACGTGGACCCGTATCAAAAGTACGCGCTTCTCAAAGCAGAACTGTATCACAACGATTTTTTGGCAACAACATGTGTTATCAATGCGGCTCAAGTGGTCAGTCACGTAGCTTGCTGCCCATACAGCGTCGGTGGAGAGAGAAAGTATCTTGTGGTACTTTCCCTGGACAGGGTTCGTCGCCTCTTTGCATCATGCATCATTGGACAGTAGATTCATGCGAGGTTGTGCAGAGCTGAACGCCCGATCATACAAGGTCGACGTCGTTCCACATGGCACAGGGTATCGACGATGATATTGCCAGATAAGTATCAGAACGACTATCTTCTGAACTCAAGGTCAAGCCACGGAGACTACCAGATAAGCGGCTTCCTTCCGGAGTTCGACTCATTTTCCGGATGTGATCATATCTCCAGTAATATTGTCATCAGTCACTCGGCGGCATGAGCAAATGGGCTACTTCACTTACACGCCTTATGCACCTTATCGCACCCTGCGAACCTTACACTGTCATTGACCTTCCTTTTCTTCGAGTTTACCTTACTGATAACGTAGACATAAGGTTGGCAGACAATTGAGAGTCAATTCAGAACTCGCCTCGAAGTCACCGTCAACAGGTTGATGGCCGGAAAAGTGAAGGCACCGGTGGAGAAGGACAAAATTACGAAGTTGTACGCGTGCCTACGAGCCGACGTGCGCACGTTCTTTTAAGAGAAATTCACGCCCGCCCTAGTTTCCGTGGCAGACCTTTACACAGAAGATAGTCGTTCTGCGTACGCCCGCCCTACACAAAAACACATGACGCTTGAGCTCGACCAATCAGAGCGTGGCACAGGAAATGTAGTGTGTGACTCTGTCACCTCTTCCTTCCTACTCTCATCATACGTCTTCCTTTCCTCGTTGCATCGCGCCCCTAGTGCTCCGCGCACTTTCTCAAAGACACCCTCAATAACAGCAAGATATCCCGTGGACCTGTGAGGATGCGGCTCGCTCAGGAGCGGCTCGAAATGTTACTTAGAGAGGTTTAGGTGCGTCCCTCGTCGCTGCTTCCCCTCTGTGTGAGCGCTGAGCGCAGCTTCCGTGTCGCCTGCGAGTGTTCGCTTTGTACCGTTGAACCAGGTCTGCCTTCCGAATAGGTGAGCCCGCTGCACTAATACTTCGTGCCTCTACTAACAGCTCCGATCACACGCGCGCGAAGGAGAAGACAGTACATACCACGCGCCCCATTTGCTCGATGTTAATTATGCCGGATGACCACGTAGAGTCCGTCTGCGGGGATGCATCTTCCCCCTTGCCCTTCATCGTGACTGGCTTCTCCGGGGTCAAGCCGCTGTCGGCCTCTTACGAGGTCCCTCTCCACCCGACCGCTCACCTGCGTTGTTGTATCGCTCATGCCGTCACTGCCATCCCTCATGCCTATCCTATCCTCGAGCCCTGGTATTTGAGCACCGTCGACGAGGTCGCTTAGGAGCAAAAATCCTTCGACATCTCTGACACTGTGTTGTATGTGTTCCGTCTTACTCGCTCTAATGTACGACGTCGTAAATCTCTCGTCTTACATGTCCATGTACGTGATCTGCTGTGGCTTGAATAAATAATGTTTCCTGTCATTATCATGTGGACTGTCGAGACATACAAGGACTATGGTAAGGCATACCGTAAGGGCCAAACAGGCTACCTTGCACTCGCCTCATAGGCCCTTACTTACCTTGTCAAGTACCTAGCTTACACAAGGTCGTCACCTTGTTGACCTTGCTGGCGGCGTGTGATGTCAGTAGGAAGGCGATAATGACAGTGATCTGCCTGTCAGCCTGAGGCTCGGAGCCGATGCGCAGCCGATGCGCTGGGAGTTGAAACGTTGGCCCATCGATCCGCATCAATTCGCTAGGATTTTCTCTCCTTGATCATTGCTCGTTGAGAGACCATACGGACACTCCCTTACACACACACTCCCAGACATTTCACGCCAACGTATCAGCAAACCGAATGCCATGGATCAAGCCTTCGGATCGAAAAAAAGAGAATCAGATGACAACGGCAATACATCAGAGGAACGTTCGAAGAGGATGCGAAAAGTCGAACAGGCCTCAGAAACGGTAGGTATGCAGTTATGACATCAAACCGATCTCATCGTGTCACTATGGATAGACAGAAGCTCCTGAATCAGAAACATCGGGTGAGGGCCCTCATACTCATAATGATGCGGTAAGTGCCCTAGTCGTGATAGAACACCTCTCTATATTGATTTTCACCAGGCATCGTTCCACATCGATGATGCGGCGTCAGTAGACCAACGCGGGTCGGTGCAGACCACGGCTTCTCCAGACCGAAAGACCGTGGGTCAAGGTCTCGACACCCAAGCATCCACGATCGATCACGAGGATGGCGCAGACGAAGCTCTTCTCTTCAGGATCTTACAAGCCGGTCACAACACCCTAAAGAGTGAGATATCTGATATGGCATTCCAACAAGACAAGCAGTTAGCTGCGCTGTTAAAGGACCTGCGAGACACCTCGGACAATACAGCGATGGATTCGCTCGACTTAGCTAGTCCGTCTTCCGCTCCGCCATTACTGAGAGGCAGGTCGTTGCCGTCCGCGAACCAATCGGTGAAGGGATCTCAGGCCAAACGCACCACTCGCTCTCCGCGTTCAGTGTTCTTGGTACGTCTTTCACGCTTCCCGAGGAAACCTCTGCCTTTCTCACAGTTACCTTTCAGTCTGCCGTAAGAAAGCACTTATACAAACTCCTAGGCGTCGACCAATTTTACCATGGGAATTCACCTCCGCCTTCCCTCTCCCCGCTCACTGTCGATGAGAAGAAATCGTACGACAGTGGAAATCTCCAGATCACGGTGAAGAGCTTCCGATACGACTTCGCGCAGCTAGCTCGGTCGTCCTTCAACAAAGACGCTGTGAGCGTCTTCTCCGAAGATTTCCTGTTGTCGATTAAAGAAGGACACTGGTACTCCGATCCTCCATTGCCAACGGAGTTCCTGACACGAGATCACATCGAAGCATCGGTAATGGGATACCTAAGTCATATAAGGCGCCAAAAGCCTCTTGTCCTTCGCTCACCCGAGGGTGAGGCGCTCCGAAGGAAAGTCGTCCGAGCAGAGAGCAGGAGGATGAAGGTTCGTGGCTCGACATACTCACCCCAGTTTCTTGGCCGAGTTCCTATCTCATATCTTAGACGTATCATGACCGCCTGGAGGTCGTCCTCCACGACAAACAATTCCAGGTACACAAGGATCTTTACATCGAAGCTGGTTCTGCTGCCGTGAGCTCTGACGAGACCGAGGGCGAGGACGAGGGCGAGGAAGAGGAAGAGGAAGAGGAAGAGGAAGAGGAAGAGGAAGAGGAAGAGGAAGAGGAAGAGGAAGAGGAAGAAGAAGAGGAAGGTCCCAACTCGACAAGTGATCCTGACAAGAGGAGGAAACGTCGCAAACGAACCTCGCCCGCTTGGCGAAGCCACGACTTCGCTATGTTGCAATGGCGTCTCGATGAAGCAGCATCACTCGCTCGTCAGGCGAAAATAGGCAGAGCGACTGTTTCAGGTCCTCATGGTCACATTCGACGATATACAGATGTCGAAGATTGGGACGTAGAGCCCAGCTATCACCTTCCCAGAAACTGTTACAAAGCTACTTGGCTATCGAAGTTGCGCGAGTCCGAGAAGATAGCCCTGAGGATCAAGGACATCGACTATAACTTTCGAGTTTGAATGACACCGCTTCGACCACGTGTTCGAAAGGCTTGCGGGGTAAGCTCAAAACATACTCTCCCTTTACTCAACCCACCTGATAGTAATCGTTCACACGTACGCCGCAGTATAGGTGACCGTAGCGACGACTAGCTTTGTACAGTTTCCAGTATTTTGTCTGGAGGCTCACTGATTTTGATATACTTCATGCCGACCCCGCGAGATAGAAATGCTCAACTGGCCGGTGCTCCTGGCGCGGTCCCATTCAGGAATAGTCGGGATGCTGCAGCTGCAAGCAATCGGCAGTGCAAGACTAGTAGGATCCCATCTATCGCCGGGCAATTCTAATTTCTCGGCAACTATTCGATCCTGTGTTCCGACCATTCCAACATACTGTTCCAAAAAGATAAAAACGAAGTATCGTCGATGAGCGACATTGTCAAGTTTGTGCCAAGTAGTGTGCGTGTGTCAGGTTGCGAAGGAATGAACTTGCAGAGCACGGTGAAGCGTAACTTCACGCTCTTGGATGTAAGTCCGTCCGGCGTACTCTGCGATTGATCTGTGACTTCTGTGACCGTGACTCGGAGGCGTAAGGCGTGCAATACGGTTGGCCCGGATCACATTCAAGTTCGTCGCAATCTGTTCTTCGTCACTACGTTACGACAGGCCCCCTAGTGCGTATGCCCAGATGGGTCCGATCCACCATATCAGGCTCGGACCACCGCAATTTGCCTTCTTCCGTCCGTACTTTCGGACACAACCTCAATACACGAGAAGGCCTCTTCGACCCCCGCTGGCCTCTTGGGAGACCAATTCCAGTAGCTCACGTACGTTTCATGCTACCCTTTGGCACCTCATATGTCCGGGACACACCGAGTTGGTCCTCTAATTTACGATCGGAGGTCTCCCCGAGCCAACTCCGGACGTCCGTGAGTTGACTGTTGGATAGGACGTCCGCCGATTTTTCGGCCTTTCCGTCCGTATTGTGATCGGTTAATTGACACTTTTCAAACGTGTATTTTTGAATTGTGAATATCCGACCCACTCATAAATACCGCTGTCGGCCGTTGGAAAAATGCACATATCCAGGTATCCAGGTTCGTGTCGTCGTAGCTGTGCGGTCCACGACGCGACCGGAGCCTATATATATGACGCCCAAATGCTCAAAGTACCCAGTCACGTCGCATCCGTTTCGGCTGCATGAAAATACGGTCAAGCACTCAAAAGTATCATCCACCCCGTTCATTTTCAGAACGGGTTCCAGGCATCCCCAACAGGTTTCACTCCTCAACATCCAGACTCTTCGCAGGGGGAACGTGCCTGTCTTTCGCTATCTGTGTTGTTATGCTAGCCTCACTGACCTGAGTCCCACAGAACTTACCCCTGCACTGCGTGGTTCTACTCACCATCCATTGGCAATCATGTATGGGATCATCAGACAAGAACATTCACTGCAGTCCGGGAGCGCCGATTCATTAGGTTCGCAAACAAATATAGTTCCTCAACCGTGATATAGCTACCATACGCTGATCTTACACAAGATGAGAAATCGCGGATACAAATCATAGATTCGAATTCCAATCACACTCTGGCATGTTTGCCTCGAGAGAAAAACAGCGTCAAATCTCCAATCTCTCCAACCCAATCGTCCGCCGGCAACTCCGTGGAATTCACCCACGCCTTAGCTACTTTCTCCAAAACATCCACGGCAGCGGGAGCCTGTAGAACTGGTTGCGTGCAATAGGGGCACGTATACCTAGGACGACATCCACCAGCCTTTTGTACGGCCTTTTGTACGAGGGCGTAAGAAAGCACATCGGGTTGCGTTCTCCTCTTGCCGCCTGGTAGCGCGACGACTGCCTCCCTAAAGCAGTGATAGAGGCAGTGATAGCACAAACTGTGCCCACAGGACGGCAATCTGCACAAGTCAGGCCAGGACGTTACGAGCGGGAGTCGTAAACTCACAAGAATCCTTTCGACATGGGATGGTTGCAAGTGGCGCACGTTAGGGCGTGGCGTATGAGCCTCTCCGCCTGAAGAACTGTCAAGACCAGAGATCAACTATGACCGCAAGACTGACCTCCTGGATCTTGCTTTCCTTCTCGTTTATCATCTGCGTCCGATTCCTGACCATCGCTTCCAGCTCTCGGACCTGATCCTTCAGATGACGCGCGGTCTGCCGAAGCAAATTCAGTGCTGCGATGTTGCGGGAACCACTTCCACAAACCTCCATTTTTTCCTTCAGCTCTACGTGGCGGCATTCGGAACTGCTCTCAGCCTCCACGCTCGCGTCTCCGGCAGACAGCGAAGAGGGCATAGCTGCAACCCCAGCGACTCGGACATCGACAAAGTCGAAGGGAGTATCAGGGAGATCGCGGACGACTATGGCTCTGTCGAAGCTGTTGGACGCGGTGAAGACGCGGGATAGGTCCTGAGCGATGGAGGACATTTCGAGAAAACGGAGTTCGACAAGGAGACGAGGACGACGTGGTGAGTAAAGCACAGAGGTAGAGGCGGGAAAATTCAGTGAGGGTCCAGATATACCTGGTATGTGTCTTTGTCTCGTCCATCGTCATCGCACGGATCGTTTGTCAGATGCACGATGCTTCTCTCGTGAACGGGAATGCGAGTGATTTGCAAAGGCTTCTTTCGTGGCCGGGGGTGTGTTTGTCTCGACTGAACCGGGGTTCTTTGAGCAAATGAAGCGGCTGACGGCGAAGACAGGTCGGGGTCGGATCCTTGTGCAACGGCGCAAAATGGATGCCCACAGACTTGCGCCGTCAGATGCTGACCCCGCCCCAACGCTGTTGTGGGCTCGGAGAGGGCATGGCCGTGCTATGCCTGCCTCGTGGCGGGCCGGTCGTCGCGCGGCGGCGAGGCAATCGGCTTTGTCGTGGACGATGACGCAATCATGCGCGGTTGTCATGGCTCGAACGCATCGACGAGTCCGCAATTGGTGGGCACGCTTGGATGTCGATGAGCAATTTGAAGCTCGAATCTCACTTTCGACAGCTCAACGCAGTCAAATCGAGCCTGTTGAAGCTCCCACAGGCTCATGCATGGCAAAGCGGCTTGATTGTGGCCTCGTCGCTGCGTCTTGCTCCGAATCGCATCGTGCGTCGAATAACATTGGAGATAGAGCAGCTTACAACAGGACGATGTCGCAGGGTTTCCGTATCCATATTCATTACTTCGGAAGAGCTTCGACACGTCTCAGCCAGTGAGGGCGCGTCAAGGCCGGTTGTAGGGCCGTATACGGCCTGTTCTGATTTGAGGAGGGAGCTCGCCATTCTCACTCACTCATGCTACTCTGCACAGCTCTGGCCCATAACCCTTCATATTTTCGAGGCTGAGTCATGCGGAGGTGCCGCACCTCCATGCTCCTAACAGCCAGGACGCGCGTTCATCCCTCATCGGCGGGGCGAATGACAATCGGCCTAATCGCGCGGCCTGGCCGTGCTCCCGCCGTGAGCATACCAACAGAGTCCGCCGGAGTTGACACACCACGATACACCCGAACCAGTCCCGGACCTCCGTTGTGCGACGCGGCACTTAGAAAGCGCTGTACAGGAGAGCCCGGGCTGAGGTGGGTATCGCATGGCGTTCCGTCTCCCCGGATGCGAGAACGGGCGCGGACGCGGGATCGTTTGCTGCACGGACGAATGCGATTCGAGGCTCACCTTCGTCCTGAACGCTTCTCCGGCGCAGGCGCAGACGGGGTGATCGAGTGGACGGCGCCCACGAATGAAAATCGATGGCACTCTGTTAGGGGCTCCTGCTGCCCTTCGAAGGTAAGGAAGGCGGCGAAGAGAATAAGGTGGATCTAGCTGCGCTCCATCTTCGTCGCGTCGCGTTGTGTGTAGTGCCGCGCGAATCCCACTCGGTGTCCCGGAGAGAGGGTGAGTGCCTTCAGCGGCCAGGTACTCCCGACTGGACTCTCGTGGCAATGAAAGTTTACTTCCTCACGCTGACTTATCTTCTATTCGACGGTTAGAGTGTGGCCAATGGTTAGACACGGCGTTCTCGCCCTCTTGTCTTTGCCCCCCTGCGGAGGCCAGGCATGTCTGTTCCGTCCGAGTCGTCCTCAAGACAGGGCATCGTCTGTCCCGCTAGCCAAGCTCAGCTCGGATGAGTTAAACATGTAAACGACGTGTCAATGCAATGCGCCCCCACACTATACTACGTAGGTTCGCCTTCCGAGTCTGCTTTTGCTGCTGGAGCTCGAGCCTCGTGGCGGCGCAGTCGGCCCGGGATGGCGACACGTGGCCAGCCGCAGGCCGCTTGGCGACGGCCTCAAGTTTTCGACTTCGAACTCCAACAGCGAGACCTATCCTATCCTATCTTGCAGCATCGCCTTTGTCCCTGCCGTGAGCACGTTGGGGCTTCAACGAGCTATTGCGCATGGATACGGCTCCGGCTTGTCCTCGACGCTGCCGGTCCATGTCGACCCCGCTACGAATAGGAATCGACGTGCGACACTGACGCGTTCGCGCTGGCTGCAGTGAGCATATTGAAGCTTTTCGAGCCGATGTATGTGGATACTGCACGCCTTCGTCGTCGCCTTCGTCGTCGCCTTCGTCGTCGCCTTCGTCGTCGCCTTCGTGGATGGACTGGGATGAGGCTCGACGCACACGTCAGGGAGACCTGGGGCTTGGAGTAAGGTGAGTGTCGCCCGCGATTGTTTCTTGCAGATTCCTGGCTCACAATCCTAGGACTTCGTTGCGTATCTCCTTCCTGCACCTTCCTGCCGCCATCGGCATCGACCCTTTGAGAAAATGCATGGCTTTGCTCGCTCCCCATCGACATGGCGAATGTCAATCTCACGGCTTGGGCGCGCCCGCGCTGTCTACGCCCATCGAAGATTGCTTGACCCGGCGCGTGCGGACTGAATTTACCTTCGTCTTCGCCGACGCTGCGAAAGGTACGTCTCTCTTGCAGTTTTTAGGGCTGGCCTGACATGTTTTCCTACTGTCTTGAGTACGTATGCTCATGGGTGGGCCTTCTTGACATTGACTCATAAGAGAGACCATCGACTAACTGACTTTCTCTTCTCAGGTAGTCGGTGCCACACGTCGATGCTGATGTCGGAAGGTCGAATGCCGTCGGCGTACTGTTTCTGCAGTTGACGCGGCCGAGCCGACTAGGTTGGAGGTGCGTCACTCCACGTGAAAAAACGCTTGGACCTCAGAGAGGATTCGCCCAGATAATCACCAAGATGTTTCGTGGTTGAGCGGCGCTGTGTAACGAACTGCCGCAGCCCACATGCAGCGCGACACCACCTTGACCTGCGTCAGTCCTCGAGGAGCTCGAGGAGCCCCAGCAGTTCAGCCACAGCACCTGCCGCTGCCGATGCACCTCAATCTGGTTCAGGCTTTGGTCAAGTCCACGCGACCGTTTTCAACATGGACCATTCCCTTCCGCATGGCGGTCGAAGTCTACTGTCGTCTATTTTTGCTTTGCAATCATCGTATACTGCCTTTGTTATCTCGACCCCTAGACGCTTTGCTATGTAGGCTTGCTACGAAGCGACGTGATGGCCGGAGGTAGTGTTTTAAGGCCTCTGCACCCCGAGTTGACTACGCTAGTGAGCAGTTGAGGCCGTTAGTTCAGGCTGATTACATAACGATGTCTTTCCGCCTTTCAAGTGCCGTTTTAATCCATACGAGCGCACAGGACTTCTTCAACCACAGCGGACTCGCAGGGTTCGCGAGATATTCGACTCGCTACCGTTGCGCCAACATCTGACTGGTTTCATGTCGTTCCAATTTCCACTCCCGGAGCTATGGGGCCGTCTTGTACAACGCGTCCTTGGTGATAGTCGAGACGCCGATTTTGTTATAAATCGCCTCGAATTGCTTTTGCGTTATTCTGACGATCATCATTTCGATCCTGCGCAACCGATCTGGAGAGTGGGGTCTGGCGATACGGATCATATTTCATTGAAGGGTTTCAAACTAGGTGAGGATTAGACGTCGTCTGTCTTGTTCTGACCGCTCAGACTCTCCAGACACATGCCACTGTACGATCCAACCATCCCCGATGTACGAACGTGCGCTTGTAACAGCCTCGTTGGTCAATCGCAATTATCTCCAGGTAGCTATCACCGTATTGAACGTCGGACGGACTACTTATGTCAATGTTTCACAAGGTTAATGGCGCCACTGTGCTCCCTGGAGAAACGAAACTCTTGCGAAATGGGGACATGATCACCCTAGGATGGAACACCGATCCGGTGTCGTTGTACAGTGAGGATTTTGCTTCTCCCAACTGTGCAACCAATGTCACATGAGAGTATTTTTGTCGTTCAGGCTTTGCGCTGGAGATCATCCACACGGAAGATGTGAGTTACCTTACTAAGGCTATGTAGAGCGTCTCTGATGTGCCCGTCAAGCTGGAACGACGCTTCAATTTTTTGTCGGCGTACGTAGCTTGCATAATATCTGTGTACTGACTGACAGTCAACCTCGTCGTTCCAGCATCGACGCTGGACCTTACGGTATTGTCCGGAAAGCTTTAAATCGGGTCACAGGAACAGTGTTTGCTGTGAAGACCTTCTACCGCGAAGAGACATATATAAAAGGATCTCAAGATCCAGACATGGCTGAGCATGATCTCGACATCCTTCGATTCCTGATGGGCACGCCTCATGTAAGTCGCCCTCATAATGCCAATCCGATCTCTCACTCTCCCATTCTAGGAGTGTGTGGTCAACACACTTATGTTACACCAGACTGATCCCGCCATACGTCTGTACCCACATTGTCACCCGAGTATCATACTCACTCTACCCGTTCAATCACTCAAGATTTCGTCATGGAGTTCTGTCACCTGGGGACCTTGCAAGATATGATACTTGAGAAGGGAAGAATATGTATGGGTTGTCTCGATCGTCAGAAGTTTCGTTCCCTTATCGCTCTTGCAGATGAACACGACGCTCAGATCATCACCATGGATCTCATCAGCGGCCTCCAGGTGAAATGACACGAATATCATTCATCTCCCTTCTTTTCCAATGCTCACTCAGTACTGTCATCGCCTCGGAATCACACACGGAAGCCTCTGCCCTAAGGTATTTAGGACTCGTACCACCTGTCGTCGGCCTAACATTTGTTCCGAGAATGTCTTCGTTGCGTCTGTCGCACCCCTCAAGGTGAAAATAGGTGAATTCGGGTATGTACAACGCTATCTCAAGGATATATCGAAAGTTCGTCTTCGTTACCGCACGTCATTTACAGTGTCTCTCTGACATTCGAGGTCCAGCGCTCTCCGGTGTCCACCGTCTTTGCAGCCCCAGAAGTCGCCGTTCCGATCGATGCCTCTTTCTACAAAACGTGCAACCCGATTGCAGATAGCTGGAGCTTGGGTCTGACCTTGTACTACATGTGGGTACCCCTGCGAAAATAGCATAGTTAATCACTCAACATCTGTTCAGGCTCAACATCTGTCTTCCCCGTGGCTTCAACAATTCGAAGGCAGAATGGGACAAAAGGCAATTCTCATTGCACGAACAAGCCGAGGTAGGTTATTGGAGGTCAATCACAACTGCAGGTGAGCTATCAGTTTCTGGATGCAAGAGCACGTAGTTCAATCTCTCAGGTCGGCATTTCATCGGTGCGCTCTTGATAAGAAGCATGGAGTCACGTATGTCTGTGGAACAAGCAGGGTCGCATGTTTGGTTGGAGAGTATCACCCGTGTATCGCGCCAAATCAGTGACTAGTCCGTTGCCACGGGCCGACAGATAAGATACTTCCTAGCCCGTCTTCCGTATGCCGGCTTCGATGCTAGTCAACCACACACTAGAGAGGATTCGCCCGGATAATTACTACGGGTTTATCTCATTAAGCGGAGCTGTGGTTTGCACTAAGGTGAGTAGCCACCGAGGCCCCACCCTGCCCCATCCTGTCCCATACAAGAATTATATCCCCGGCGGCGATGCGCGTAGGCTGGTGCCAGGTGAGAAGCCCGAACAGGTCACACCGCCACCTCCGCCGCGGCCGACATACCTCAATTAGAGCAATTTGGAGCAAACCTCCATCATCACCTCAGTGGTATCTCACCCAGTTCTCAAGGACTTTTATTATAGAAGAGCTAGGAATTACTACGACGTCGTGGTAATTATCCGGGCGAATCCTCTCTAATCTGCGCTCGTGTCAACACATCCACCCTCTCTACCCAATCGTCTCCCATGATCCTTACGCTCGAGCTGTCCACATGTGATGGTGTTCGCCTCACCCTCGCGCTTCCCGTACCATGGTGCGACCGAGCTTGAGCTCGAATTCCTGGTCCGTAAGGAACAGGTCTTCAAAAATTTGTGACAGACAATCACACAGGTCACACAGGTCACACACTATTCCCACACCGATCGATCTAGAAGGACGCCGCCGGCGGACCTTGCAATGTCTTTACCATGTCATTCACGCGGGGAGAGTATATAATTCGCAGGCATTCATGTTCGGCTTTGGTTCGGCTTCAAGCTGCTTTCTTTTCTCGCTACCGCCACCATGAAACGCGCTCGTATCCATAGCTGACTTTTACAAGAAGATTATCGTTCTAGAAACGCGCGCGCAACGAGCCCGATGACACCATTCCAGTCTACTGGCGCGCGTGAGCGCGCGCTCCACTGCAGGTTGCTCCCGTCCTTCCGATGCAATCCATCGGCGGGATCCTGAACGTGGACACGTCTTCAAAGCTCCAAGGTAAGTGCAAATTCACCCAGTTTGTTGCCAACAGGAGCACAGAGCTAATTTCAAACCGGGCAAGTTTGTGAGCCCGGTTTGGCGGACGGTAGCTGCAGGGCTGAGGAATCTGGACAAGGGCTTTCGAAAGGACATTTATCTGGTCCTGGTCATTGCTACGGTCACGGTCATGGTCATACACCTGGACATAGCCTAATCGCGGCCGAAACGATGCAAATGTGATATTCCTCGAGTCAATCTCGAGCTGTGCTCTCTCATGCTCTACCACTACCTATAGTATGAGTATGATGAAAAATATGGGGATTGTTGCAGTGATTATAGGGCTTGCAGGAGTTCGAAGGGCTTCGATGTTCGACGGACCAGGATGATGCCCGGAGGGCGTGTAGTTATTCACACGACCACGTGCATATTAGCCGTAAGTTGCGCAATGCGTCCTGTTGCAACTGTTGTCACTGTGTCACTGTCACTAGCTGTCACTGTGTTCACTGCTGGGCGTCTGAGCTGGCACCTGACTGAACTCTCGCTGCTCAAGCGTTCTGCTATTCACAGTCATCCTACCTCTATCGGAACCCGGAATACCCGCTGCAGAGACCCTCACATCATGGTAGCTCACCCAGATGAAGGTATTTTTCTTGTCGTACGACTCAGTCAGATGCTGACCGACGACGACTCTCTGGAAAGATTCTCGCCTTCGCTGAGTGATCTCCGTTCTACCACACTCCAATTTCATCCTGGCATCAGAAGGAGCAATAGACAATGGTAACAGCGTCCCAACACAGGCAGCGGCATGGGAGCCAAGTCGGACAGCTAATGAAAAGCACGCGCTGCAGGTATCGTCCACTCTCGCCGCAGACACTGTTCCCTACAGCTGACTCACTCCGTATCGTAGGTGTTGTGGAGATCGTCCTGGTGTTTTGCCGGACTTGCTATTTGAACCCTGGGTATATGGATAGGACAATACACCACAGGGATCTTGATGAGGGACAGGGCAATGGGGCGGCCTCGTTTGCATCTCAGCCGCGTCTGCAATCTTTCGGTCGCGATCTCTGTATGCTTCAGAAGCTCCGCTCGCTTCGCTATTCGCGTGTGTCGAAAAATATTCGCTGTCCCGGATCGTGTAGTATATCCTATCCATCTATTTTATCCATTCCGGCAACTGATCTCTCTCGCCAGGATAACGAGCAGAGCTTCAGGCTGATCCACACAATCTTCGCTACTCGAACATGAGGTTGCATGCCATCTGCTGGGCATGGCCTGTTCAATGACCACGGCGCGAAGACCGTCGCGTCCACGTGTAAGTGGCATACGCGTGGCGATCAGGTGCGCGCTGAGGACAAAGTGTCCACTTCTTTCATATGCCTTGCCACCTCCTCCACGACAAACCGTCGCCTCTGGATTGACTATGTCTTCGACGCTTAAGTTAAGCTCTTCGTCGCCCAGGCCTTGGGCTAGTCTGCTGCCTTCGCCGAATAGTGTTGGTCTCGCTCGCGTCGATCTCTTCAACGTGTCCTTGCGTGTCGGCCGTGCCAAAGCCAATGACACTGTCATACTGTATCCCCTCTATCGGTGCGCAGACAACTGTAAAGCTATGGCTCCACGCATTGATCTTATTCTATATCAGGATTTTACCACTGCGTCATACAGAAGTCAGTGCAACTTGACGGCAGTCCTTTGGCCGTGATTCATGACAAAAGTCCACTTGGGACATACGTGCGTTCGTGCCTTCTCTCGATTGTACCGCTTGCTGATGCTACTTAGGTCAATTACAGTCGAGTGGAATCCTTCGGGTATCAAAGAATGGCAAATGGAGACACACTCTCCTTTTCTTCGAGCCCCGATGCCGCATTGACTTGTACATTCATAATTATCAACGAACCCTTCCAAGGCTCGGGTGTCTTTGCCGCGCGATATAGCTCAGGACAACAGTGAGTACCGGGTCACTGTGCAGATGGATGATTTGAATCAGCGCTGCCGTAGAATTGGTGAGGGCGGATTCTCTTCCGTTTTTCAAGCTTTGGACCGCCAAAGTGGCGCGAAGAGGGCGGTAAAGGTACTGCACTGTGGCTCAACCTCTGCCCATCGGCAGACGTCGCTATCCGATGCTCTGAGAGAGGTTCGAATCATGCAAAATATCCGTCACGTAAGTCCATAAACCTGAAGTTCGAAGATGTCACCCTCACTCGCAGTATGCCCGCAGCCTCAGGTCTTGAAGTTCTACGCTGCGTACCAAGACCGCCAGACCGTCCGTGAGTTATGTCCAGCACGTCAGTGTACGCATATGAATTCACTGTGGTCAGGGATTGTTATGGAGCTTTGCCCGTTCGGCAATCTACTCTCGCATATCGTTGCTCTGGGAGTGTTGGGTTCGTACGATGCCCGCACCGATGCACGCATCATACTGATCATCTATGTCGAGCAGACGAGGCATCCGCACGAGTTGTCACTTTACAGGTTGTGCTAGCCTTGGAGGTAACATTCCCGTTTGGCCGTGTTTCTACCGATTGTTGATTCAAGTGTCTTTTCTTCTGCAGTATTTGCACAATCTCGGCGTGGTTCATCGAGACATCAAGTCCGAGATAATTGAAGTATCCGCCGAATCGAACATCTGACAGAAGACCACGACCCAGAATATTCTCCTCGCCTCAATTGATCCATTGCACATCAGGGTAGCGGACTACGGCCTAACGTCATCTCTGAGACCAGGGTGCACGTTCCAGGTGTGTGGATTTGAATATCGACTGTTCGGGAACATATCGAACAGCGCAAATACAGGGATCGTGCGGTACCCCGGGTTATATGGCACCCGAAGTGAGATTTTGTACCAAAGGATACGATAGCAAAGTCGACTGTTGGGGTCTCGGTGTGACACTATTTGAAATGTGAGCTGGTGTATTGCCACCTTGTGGAATCACATATGGATTCTTTTCGTCGCCAGGCTTTCCGGCTCGCTCCCCGGCATCCAGGGTTCGCCATTCGCCATCAATTGGGCAGCTCTTCCTGATGATCTGAGCGATGCAGGTGAGTCAAGTTATCTCTATGTGCTTCCAAGGTTGACTCCTGGCCAGGCCTGGACATCCTTCGAAGATTGCTGGAGACAGATCCCCGTGTCCGAATGAGAGCCCGGGACTCTCTTCGCCATCTTTGGTTGCTTTCCTTGATATACTTTCCATTTTGATGGGGTATTTTTTCCCCGCTATACAGAATCAGAGCTTGCATATGTCTATACTGGCATGCTGAAGAGTCCGCGTCCAAACCTTTCCGGATGTTCGCGTCTTGTTGACGTCCTCATGGTCCAGCCCTCTAACACCGAACCAACTCGGCTGCTGTGCTTTCACATCCTGCACTACAGTCACCACTCTCGCCCTGCATCAGGTGTTCTGCACGAAAGCGCCGTCAGCAAGGAAGACGGCCACGTTGACTGGAGAAAACATCGCTGGACGGATGGACGGACGCCGCGTTGTACGCGAACTACACATCTTGGCACCATGCGTGCATCTGGGAGTGCGCATACTCTCCTTTTTCCCTCTCAGGTCACGTTCGCAAGGGTTACGACCACATGAGCCGTTGCGAGCTGGCGATTCAGCTGGCGACTCGAGCTTGTCCTCGCTCAGAGACTTCAAGTTATTGGCGGATGGGTCACGTGATGATTCGGCGCGATCCGACCCCGCCTTTCTTAGTCTCTGCGTAGGCGGCGAGTCTGCCTGCTCTTTACCCTCATATTCACTATCCTCACCGGCAGCTTTGACAGCAGCCGCTATTCCATATCGTCTTGATCACTACACTCTACTGCTCAGACGATCCCCTCATTCATTTTCATGTCTTCCCTTTCCTCACGCACCACGAGCCCGTCTGATAGCATACCAATGCGGGGGATGAAGCGCGAGGCGGAAGGCCTTACAAGAAGATTCAAGCCACCTCCCATGAAGTCAAGGAAGATTCATCGACATGGGACTGCACACAGCACATCCCGATCCACATATAGGTACACGGTGCGTGCGCTCGTCGGATTGCGTAGGTGCCACTCTCATGGAGGTTTGCCTTGTTTGCAGCTGACCATGAATTCGACTCTTGCCGATGCCACCGACGCTACGTCCGACCTTCCCATCTCGGCGACAACTCTCGTTGATGCTGGCGCTTCTTCTCCATCGAACGGGAGTGCGGAGTTCGCCTCGGAGAATCTTTCTTCGTGCAATGGTCAATCGTCTGCGGCCAGCAAACTCGCGACTCCTCCGATCCTTCTCGTAGATGTCCATGTAACTTGTGCATGAAGCGGCCGCCTGACTTTCCTTACTAGGTGGACGTGCCGACAGATGCTTCCGCGTGGGCCAACGAGACTCAAGACCTTCTGCACACGATTGGCACCTCTGCTAGCGGTTTCGCGTATCTGGGTGATGGAGCTCACGTCAGTGCATCTTCTCATAAACATTCCGTTTCGATTCTGAGTACTGTATCGGCTTTAGTCACTGGACATGGCAGCAAGCGCGTCCGCGAAGCGGGCACAAGAAGCACTGGATGTCCTCGGCATGATCGGCGGCGCAGGCGCTGGTGCTAGTCCGAGCGTATATGACAGGTCTCATGTAGGTTCCTGCTCCGCTGTCGTCGATTTCGACCTCACATCTTGTGCTTGTAGGTTGGCACCGCTAGCGGTCGCGCGATCGTCGCCGGCGTGCGATCGGGGCCGATCTCACCGCCGCGCCCTGTGGCGCCGAACACTTTACGTTCTGTACGCTCACCTCTGACGCCGCGCTGCAGCGTCGAAAGGATCGTCCGGGGATACCCGGCTCTTGACACATCTTTGGAGATGCTCCTGATCGGACGTTCCGTCTGGTGGTCGTCGCCTATCTGGACTCTCTTCGTCGGGAACGAAGAGGATAATCCGGACGGGATGTGAGGTGCTGTTCAGGGATTCAGGGAGAATACTCGAATGTGGGTTGTCGACAGAGATGCGTTGAGATTTGTTGTATCGCTCTTGTTTGGCCATTATCGACCTGCTGGCAGGTTTATTTATCGGACTAGACCTCGTCATCGGTCTCCGTTGCGAATGGGTGAACTGCCGCGACCGTCGTCGCTGCGGACAAGGCATGGTGTCGCACATGCGAGCCGCGGGCTCGACCTAATCGCAAGCTCCGATGAGCTAGTGACAGCTACTTAGTCGAGTCTAAGGTGAAGAGTGAAACAGTTGGGAATCAGCTAGGTTAATGAGACAATGCAGTAGTCAGCTGGCCATCAATGATCATCATCGTGCTGGTAAGTTGTAACAAGAGCAAGTAGACTCGTCTCGCAAGCCTTGATCGCCCTTACATAAGGAGGTTGTGGGACCGGCTGCCAGTGGGAACGTTCAACGAGCCTAGTGCTCTAAGTAGTACATTTGTTGTAAATTGGTCGGTATCCAGCCGGTGAATCCCCGCCGCGTGCACAGTCGTCATTCGTCCTTCGTACTCCTCATCCATCATCACGATCGCCGCGGCCGCCTCCTCTCCCCCCTTGCGCTCGCAGGTAGTCCCATTCATCGCCAACTTTGCACCAAGTTCATCTGACGCTATCAAGATCGTGTCCTGCATACTGGTAGAAGGCAGACATGCGCATCCAATGTGACGCGAGCTTGTAACACAGGCGATAGATATTGAGGTCTTACGCGGTTTAGAGGTAAAGTCGTCTTCGTCCACTCCTGGCACATCGTGTACTACAGCAGGCCCCCCGCACAGCGCGGCACAAACTACACGCTGCCCATGCGCACCTTCGCACAGGCTGACGCACAGTCGCGGCCGTCTGCCGTCCTTGCTTCTGATACCCTATCTCTGGTTGGTCAAGACAGGCGCATGCTCTTCTCCGATGCGCTTCGCAAACATGACGTATGTCGCGCTGAACAAGACTTCACGGAGGCGGTCACCACCTCGTGCTACGCGATGGCATTCCGGGCAGAAACCTGCAAGTCCTCGAGACTGGTGAGAAATGGCATTTCCGCAATCTAATAGCTCTTCGAATCAAGAGCTTACCGAGCTCATACCTTTTTGCGGCGGCGGACAATATAGTCGGTGGGCGGCACGGGGTCTCCCGGAGTATTGGCAGGCAAGGTGTGTGACGCTCAATTGACAGGGCCCCTCGCAGCTCGCCTACCGTACTAAATAGGCGAACGAGTAGACGAGCCCCTCCGAAGCCGCAAAATCAAGGGCTTTGACCACCTCGCCGACCAAGAGTTATTTTTTCTACCCACCTTCTGAGGCTGTCGTTACTAATGATAACACCACTCAGGCTTTCATCCCCGCGCAGGCGAATGACGAAATACTCAAAACTTCACCTGCGGTCCCCGTTCCGGCGCCTGAAATTCCCGTTCATGAGCTGAGATGAGTCGAGGCACCTTCAAACGCCCATACGTCCATGTGTCGGGTTTGATGACTGCGCTGCGCTGGTTCAAGGGAGTATCGCCGCAAGCAATTCGGATGCCAGAAGGAGAAAGATCCGTACGTATGATCTTCTGTCTTCCGTCCTTCCTTTCTCAAAGTCACATAGCTGCCGCATCGCTACCTCGCCCTCGTGAGTGTCAGATATAAATTGTAGTGTCGGATCTCAATTTCGCGATCCCATTCATTTTTAGAGCCCCCTAACTCCCGCACCCTCCATCCCCACAACTGTGGGGAGCTCTTTAGTTTACTAAAGTCCTACAAATGTAAGGTACATGTAGTGTTCTACCTAGCTACGTTTCCAAATCACTAAGATAATACAATGAACAAGTATTATTGTTATCCACAGCCGGAATACAGTGTTGTGATAGTAATCCATCCCCCTGCATTTTACTTTGATCTCTGTGCAACAGTACTCGGGTCGGTCACTGTGTAGTTATCCCGACGCCTACGCATTTACTTCATCCCGCCCTCCATGTGACCACCCGTTGTGTAGTACTCCGTGCACCTACCTTTTCACTTCAACCCCGATGTAGCCGTACCTAGCTTGGTCGTCGTGTAGTAATCCCGACGCCTACGCTTTTACTTTGATCCGAACTCCCCGTGACCGCTCACTGTATAGTGTATGTGCATACTTACGGTTCTACTACAGACGCCAAATTTGCCGCACCTGGGTCGGTCGTCGTGTAGTAATCCCGACACCTACACTTCTACATCCGCGTGACCGCTCACTGTGTTGTAATCCCCATACTTACAGTTTCACTACAGTTGTCAAATGGCCGCCCCACGCTTGGTCATCGCCTAGTAATCCCGACACCTACCATTTTACTTCAACCCGACTTAGCTCATGACCTCCCGACGCCGCCATATGGTATTTCGCATACCTTCGGTTTCACTACACTGAGGACAGGTGCGCCCCGCTCGGTCATCGTGTAGTATTCCCGACAGGCTTGCGATTTCACTTCACCCGACTTTCGTTGTGACCACCCAATGCCACGTAGTATTCCGGATAACTACACTGTCGACAGGTGCGCCCCGCTCGGTCATCGTGTAGTATTCCCGACAGGCTTGCGATTTCACTTCACCCGACTTTCGTCGTGACCACCCAATGCCACGTAGTATTCCGGATAACTACACTGTCGACAGGTGCGCCCCGCTCGGTCATCGTGTAGTATTCCCGACAGGCTTGCGATTTCACTTCACCCGACTTTCGTCGTGACCACCCAATGCCACGTAGTATTCCGGATAACTACACTGTCGACAGGTGCGCCCCGCTCGGTCATCGTGTAGTATTCCCGACAGGCTTGCGATTTCACTTCACCCGACTTTCGTCGTGACCACCCAACGCCACGTAGTATTCCGGATAACTACACTGTCGACAGGTGCGCCCCGCTCGGTCATCGTGTAGTAGACCCGACACTTACAATTCTACTTCACCTCGTGACAGCCCGACTGTCATGTCCTTGCCATTGTACATCACAGTGGGCGCTATATAGTAAGCCCGAACCCTGTGTGTTCACTCTGTCGAGCGCCCTCGTGTCTCCCCGGCAATTGTAGACCACCAGGTGACGACTTTACTAAAGTCCCGACATCGCCGCGTCCGACCGTCGCTGCATTGTCGTTAACGCAAGTCCGACGGGTGTACTGCTCCCTCGACACTCGCACTCGACTCAGTCATCACGTAGTTAGCTGTCACCAGCTTGTCTCGTTCCCGACCTAGTCTACACGCCGCTCATCATCCTGTAGTTACCTAATCAGCGACTTCGCCGTGCCACGGCGGGGAAGGCTATGATGCTGATACATCGACAATAACAACATAGACTCGCGCGATTTACGGAGGGTCGCAGTCTTTCTCTGTTGTACACACTGTATTGCGGTGTCAGCATTAGAACATGAAGGCAGGGCGAGACACGCACAAATTACACAAAATCGTCGTCTTCGGATTCGTCAAGATCACTCGGCAGGGCGTCAGACTCTTCCTCAGAGTCCGAGTCATCACCGGGGAAAGAGTTGAGAGGGTGCGCATCACCCTCGGGGCGGATGGCATCTCCTTCGTCTGTATTGAGCTGAATCGCGTTCAAAGGGAACCCGACGGGGTTTGAAGGGGTGTCGGCGGCTAGTGGGAAGGCAAGAGGTAGTGGTGGTCGGATGGGCTCGTGGACAGGCCATTCGACGGACATATTGTGCAGCGCGAGCGAAGCTGTCCAGTATCGCTGGAAGGAGGACGCCAAACTAGTATATATTGATGATTGGCGTGCCGCGTACGCCTTGAGGCCACTCGCGATGTCGGGCGAGGTATCAGTGCGCATCGATGAACGGCTCGACCACCACTCCGATTTCCAGTGGAGGAACTTCACAGACCGAGGCATTTCTTCCTTGAGGAACTCGATCTCTTCATGCCAGCGACGAGCCCGGGCACGGGCCTTGACCCAATCAACACGCATACCTTTATTGAAATATAAGTATACTGTGTTCTGAGGCGATCGGAGGGACTCACCATCGTTGACTTCCTCCTCAGAGACATTCTCGTCCGCACGTGGAAGATCGCGCACCTCGTGCCGCAGGACTCGCCAGATCCAAGATAATTCCCTATGACCTTCTCCCAAACCACGTTCCCGCTGCCCTTCGTCATCCTCCCTCGGCGCACGGATGTCTTCCTGACGAAGGACACGCAATTGTGTCTGCCATGAACCCTCAGGGTCGAGTACGGTGAGCGCCTGCCGAGCAGCACGATAACGAGAGACATGCTTGGCTAGCTTCTCGTTGAAGCGAGCAATCGCCGTTCTTGCGCGCGTGTTTGCAACCTGACCGGGTCCCGCGACGTGTACCCGCTTGTAGTGAATCAACCCCATGCGGATGCGAAGATGCCGGCGGATCTCATGCAACGCATCTTCGGCCTGCGCCTCGCGAAGACGCTTATTCTTCTCGATGAGACCTGGACTGAGACCTGTCGTCCAGGTCTCCTTCGGAATAGCCGAAGGGAGCCATAGCTCCTCGTCTTCGATCTTCGAGTTGAGGGCCTGCACCTCAGGGGTAGCTGTCCGCTGAGCCGCCTTAGCCATCGCGACGCCGGCAGCGGGCATGTAAATCGCCTGGATCGATCTCCAGGCCTTCACGCAATGCTGCAGCGCGTTGCGCTTGTCTTGAAGCGCGGCGCGGCCTGCCTTCGTTTTCGCGTCTTCGTGTTTAGCTTTGGCTCGCAAGGCCCGCCTGAACGAAGATTAGCGTGGCCAATCGCACAAACATAGCGTTGACACTGACTGTTGATCTTCTAGGTCGAGCCCGACGCTCAAGAAGACGCTGGCGGACGTCTCGTGCAATGAGATTTTACCGCGTCGGACCTCTTCGGCTTCCTGTAGCGCTAGCTCTAGGCGCACGTCCGCGATTGTTGTGACTGTGTAGACGACAAATATGAGCACGCTTCACATATTGGGCATAGTCGTATGACATACTGCATTCGGGCTCGCGGTATGGGTTGGGCTTCGAGCCGTCAGCCTGCCAGGTAGCAAGCATCCTCTCCCACTTCTCAAGCACAGCGGGGGCGAAAGTGGCGCTGGATTCTTCAAATACCGCCTGCTTGCGTTTGTATGCGGGCACAGCTTGCTTCAGCGCTCGATGGAGTTGGGCGCCTGAGCGATTGTGTTAGTATTCTGCAGCAGGTACAATATTCTACGAAGTCAAGCTTACCTAGGCCGATGGTTTTCCGCCAGTTGATGGCGCTGAGGAAGTCGTCTAGCGCCTCGTGCCTGCCTTCGCCGGACATTTCGCGAGTACTGAGCGACGCGCCGTTGGTGTCCGCCCAGCCTGCCTCGATTCCCTCGCCGCACGTCCTTCCGACACCTTCGGTGAAGTTCAGCGAGTACGAGACCTGGCACGGGACCCCGTGGGCGAGGAGGTGGAATTTCGGGATGAGGAATGTGATATCGGTCTCTGAGATGTCGATCTGGAATTCGACAGGGAATTGCGCCATGCGGCGCAGGAAATTCTTTGAGTACTGACATGCGATGTCGTAGGTCAGTACCATCTTCTTCATGTCAGCGGCAGTGCGAGCAATCATCCCGAGCAAGATGAAGTCCATGTTGCAGTAGCTGTTTGTAGAATAAATAATTAGATCATAACGCGACGATTTCAACTTCAAACGCACCGTTCTCCCTTCTGCAGGTCTCCAACTCCGTTCTTGCGGTAGAATAAATGCCGGGCACATATCACGGCGCCGACGCCATTGACAGTGAAGCGCTTTTGCGCAGGGATGTTTGCGAGGTCGACTGCAGCGAACGACGATCCACACGCCTTCATCTGAGGGACAACGCGTAAGGACAAGCGACGAGTGATACGAAGAAAAGGTTTCATACCTCCACTTCGTCCTTATGTTTGTCCAGGTGCTCCTTATAAGGTTCGGGCGGAACGAAGTACGCCCACCCTGGGGCCAATTGCACGTCGTCCAAGCCGCGATTCTTGAGTTTGAGCTTGAAATTGGCGTCCATCGAGAACATCATTGCATACTTCCATCTGAAGACAACTACGTGAGCCTCATCGCACCGAAAACTGAGAAAAGACTCACTGTTCATTTTCGGGTGCATCTTTCCAGTCTTGCGGAAGGTTTCGTCCGGGTTGAGGGCATGCTGGGCACTCGACGACGAGGTCACCGAGGGACGTCGCCTCAATTCCACCAGGATCGTGAGCCCGACCCGCGCGCTTCAGGGCACGGATATTGCGGAAGCATCGCATAGAGCGAATAAAGTCCTTGTACTGATTCTATGGTCGCGCGTAAGAGTCCGCCTCGCGATACGCAGGCGGGATCTGCTCACCTTCGGGAGGAAAAGGCCAGTACCATCAGTTATGCGCACAAGGCCATTCCAAAAATCGTACGCGTTCATCTTGCCTTGCACGGTCATTGCGTGGAACATCTTCATGGTCCTCCACGTTATCACAGTACGGGGGCGAGCAATCGTCGCTGGCCACCATTTTGCACGCAGGAGCTGGACGTACGTATGTGAGAG
Source organism: Artomyces pyxidatus (assembly GCA_022160305.1). Classification (NCBI taxonomy): domain Eukaryota; kingdom Fungi; phylum Basidiomycota; class Agaricomycetes; order Russulales; family Auriscalpiaceae; genus Artomyces; species Artomyces pyxidatus. The sequence goes on along the minus strand of MU277246.1, from coordinate 5,553 downwards.
CGCAAGGTCCCCACAATCGCAGTATCGAACGGTGACCGAGCGAATTCCAGAGATGTCGATGACGGTGATTTTGTTGGGATGGGAGCGAGGGCTTGGGCATGGACAGCCATCGTGTCCAAGCTGGATACACAGACCCGCTTGCGCAAGGGTGTAATCCGCAAAAAATTCTCCATTCCATCGCTGTTGAGGAGGTCAGAAAGACTATGACACAAAAGACGCGCGACTACGCACCTTTATCCTGTGCAGGGGTTCACGGGCATGCGCATCGCATATACATGTATTGCACATCATGTGCATCCCGACACAGTCCTCGCAACGTACCAGCCCGACGTCGTTGCAGCAGGCTGAGCATTGCGGGGGCTCACTAAAGATGCCGAGCCCCTCTTGACGGATCGATTCGTCCAAGAAAACGTCCCGGACACCCATCCACTCTTTCAATAACTCAACCTACCAGACGATGTCAGTCTGCTACCACATCTAGGAAGACCGTGTAGAACTCACCCTTTTCTTCTTCTTCTTTTTCTCCGCTGTACGGCCACGACACCGCCTTTTCCCTCCTCGCTGCTCATCTTCGTCAACCCACGCGCCCTCGTTGTCTCCGAGGTACTGCGACACGTCGTGGTCCGGGCCATCGACGCTGCCTTCTCCTCCGGCATCCGGCTGAGTAGCGTCTTCTATGGGTGGGATATTTTCGTCCACAACTTGAGGCGCCTCGGAGACCCGATGGTGGTTTACTGTTTGGCGAGACTTGCGTTGTCGGTGCACGGCTATGTTGGTGTGGCGGGCGAGAAAGCGTCGAGTATTATGCGTGACGGTCATGGTCGTCTGCATAGGAGCGTAGTCGACATCGGGGGTGGCAAGGGACTTGCGCTTGCGGTTGGGGGCCATCTTGCTGCGAAGACCGGAGGGCAAAAAAGTGGATCAACGAAGAGACGCGTCGAGCGGAGGCACCAGCACGTGATCGTGCCGTCTCCGTAGAGATGGAAGTCGAACCCATCGTGCCCATGACAGATATAAGGGACGACGCGAATACAAGAAGTGAAAACTAGAAGTGAACGGGTCGCTGAGGGTCTTGGCGATTGGGCGTGCGACTGTCGACGTCGGACGCGCGTTCTCTCTGCAGGCGCCGGCACGTGATCGTTTTCGCGTCGCGGATATTCAGATATAAACAAATGCCCTCCGTATACAAAGGGCCGAGGCGATACAAGAAGGAATGATGCGGTACGGGTAACTACTTTATGTTGTCAAGAAGCACAGGCATGTTTTGTATGTTTCGCGTCGTATGTAGAACATCAGCCGACCTAGGGGTGGACTTGTGAGTCCCGAAATACAGCACAAGTGCCTGTAACGAAGTGAACATACTATTGCGAGAGATTTTTTGAGGGCACTGCAGACTTCAAAACGAAAAGAGACGGCGGAATACAATTTTATTGACTCTGCCCGGGCACGTAGGGAAGTCCGAGTTAGTAAGATATCGCTCGATTGGCTCGCCAACGTACCTGCAGCCACAAATGATTATGGCGCGGTCGGCTGCCGCCATCGCTGCCTGCTCGGGTCCCTGCTCGAAGAGCTCTATCTCTTGATAGATAGACGCCACGAGACGACGGTGACCATGGAGCATGGCGGCCCTTGTCGTCAAATCCATACAGATGGCGTCGTGCGCCTTTCGGGCGGCGGCGACGTATTCGTCCAGCAGGGGACGAAGGGCCGCGACGTACCGCTCCGGCCAAGGGGTGGGGTTCTCCGCCTCTCGTATTTCGTCCTCTATGGCGTTCAAGCGTGCGAGAAGGCCCTCCTCCGCGTCGACCATTGCAGGCGTGCGGTCGGGGTCCTTCTCGGGGTTGGTGTACGCTATCTCTGTGCTGTATACGCTACAGAGTGTGTGTGAGTCCATCAACAGGCTTCAATGATACGTAGACTTCGAGAGAACATACACAGATGTCCCGTCTTGCAAATGCTTCGCGTCTATCTCTGCGATCTTCCTCTGCCTCCTCGAGACTTTGCGGGACCCGACAGAACGCTTGGCCGCATTGTACTTGTTTTGATAGCGCAGCAGGCGGGTCCTGTGGCTAAGAAATCGGCCAATTAGCACCGCATTTGACGAAGACAGAACAGAAATGGCTTACCGCTCGTAATAAGGACGCTTTGGAGCCATCGAAAGAGAGAGAGATGGGGAGATTGATCAGGATACAGAGAGTGAAAGAGGCCGGGCTGGGGATGAAGGTAGAGGTTAGAGGTGAAGGACTGTGGCCCGCGGCGAGTCAGCCTTGCGGCTTTTCGACTCGCACGGCTCTCGCAGCACCCCAGCAAGTGGTGCATTGGCAACACGGCTCCGTGCGGTCAGATGAGTTTCTAACCCTCTCGGGGCTGGTTTATGGAGAGTAATGGAGATGACCGGGTATGTTTTGAATGCAGAGACAAGTATACAACTCTTCGACAACATGTTTTATTCGCGCGCCTCTTCTGCAGCAATAATTCAGCCACAGCATCGGTGCGTCGGACTCACGTCGGACTCCCGCGGATTTGGCCTGCATACCGGCGCACCGCCCTTCGAGCCTTAACTTATCACAAGTCCAAAATTCAACTTAGGTGTGCTAAGACGGAGACGAACTGATGATTATGAATTGCAAAAAAAAAAAAAAACGACCAGACACACACTCTAAATACGACAGAGATACATTGTACATAGTAGAAAGCCGCGCCACAGACCCCGCCAGCGCGCCCTGTTCGTCTCTACAAGAAAAGACTGCGGCATGGAGCCGATTCAGTCATGCTTGTGGGCGTCGTGGTTCGCGCGATGCTTGGCGAACCACTCCAGAGCCTCTTCGTAGGACTGGAACCCCTTGAACTGGCAGCAAGGGTGCCCGTTGATGTAGCGGCGGATGGTGTCACTGTAGTGACAATGAGTTTCAGTGTAACGGCGAAACGAGTAAACGTTACTCACAATGGGCCGGGGACGATCCCCACTTCCCAGCCGCTGACGATGGCGTAGTGACGGTCGCCGTCCGGGGTCATGTCGACGATGTCGAACACGTCGTCATCGGACATAGTGTGACGATGACCGGACGTCCCGGCGGTGGCAGGGCTCGTTCCCGATTCCGAGAAGGTGGCCGAAGACACCGAGCGGCTGGAGGGGAACGTGAAACTGGACGGGCTCGACGCGGCCTGCGACGACGTAGCGGCCTCGATGGGCGCACCATGTCGAGCGCAGGAACAGCCATCGGTCGTGGCGAAGTGGCTCAGAGAGTCGGGACCTTCGCTGGGCGGCGCGGGGTCGAGGGGCGCACGCCGGGGCGGCGTGACCGGTGCATGGGTAGCAGCTCGAGCAGCGATGATCGCCTAATGTCACCGCTGAGGTCAGTTTGTGCGCAGATACAGACCAAACTGAACAATAACTACCTCGCGATAGCGCAAGTATCTCTCGGAGAATACTTGGCTGGTGCCCGGGTTTTGCAGCCAAGGGGTTGCAGGACTCGTAGGGGACGCGGGGGGAGCACGCCTGCCAGAGGTGACGCGGGGGGGCGTGCCCACGGCGCTCGTGCGGGCCGCAGGCGCTCCCGGAGCTAGGCTCGGGGACGTCGGAGTGCCTTGAGCCCCGGTCGAAGCAGCTGGAGGGTCTTGGCGCGCTCCAGGGGAAGCGAACTGGACGTGGCGCGGTCCGGTCGGAGTCGCAGGAGCGCGTCCGGACCCGTCTTGATTGCGGGTCGGAGACGCTAAGGGGTCGGGCATAGCGAAAGCCTGCTGGGTGGGGGGAGGGACACGGGCAGGGCTGGTGGTGGGCGTTGACGCGGCATCCGTGTCGGAGAAGAGGCTGTCGGGTCCCCCGCGGTTGATAGCGGCCCACGCCGCTTCCGCCTCCTCGAGGGTGTCGAAGCCTTCGTATATCGCACTAGGATACCCAGTGATGGAGACTGCTGTCTCGAGCCTGGGGGCGAAGTTAGCACGCACGCGAAAGTTACGATGATAGACCCACCATGTCCTGTGGATTCCGGTCGTATGACCGCGGAGGACCACCCAGAACTGCTTCGCCTTGCGGCTGGTCTGGCGAAGATTGAGGAAGGGAGTTTTTTGAGGCGGAGGAGGGGGAGCGCCGCTGGCTGTTGTGACGAGTTCATACCACCGCAATATCACAAGGATGAACATAGACACTCACCACCGGTATCGCAGGCCATCTTGTCGACGAGTGTGAGGGGGTGAGCTTAGAAAATGAACGACGAGTGGTGGAATCGCAGGGGCAATGAAACATTTCGAAGGCAGTTATATTAGAAGCGGACCATCTCAGGTGACCGAGATACGTGCTATCGCCTCGGCGGAGACCACATCGATGTGACCGCGAGGTTCAGTCCATGTGCCAGGCATCACAAGCCTCAGTTGGACATCACATACCTCTATGAAACTTTGCCGTTCCCATCGCCTGTCGAGAACGTGAACTTAAGGAAGACTCGTCTACATTCTGGCACCATGACACGGAACGAACTCCGCGGGTTGCTGGGTAATGTTTCTCGATGATCACTGACGTCCGGAGCTCTGGACAGCTTCGATTCCTGCGAAGTCGGTGAGTCCTGGCTCTAAAATGCCTGTTATTATGTGCGACTGACCGAATATTGCACGTACCTCCAGTCAACCACGGTCTGCGCGATATCTCTCGCTCGAACTCTGACCGTAATGTAGTCGAGACACGGAGGCGGCGCGTGTGCAAAGGCCGCACTTGATGAGCCTAGAGAGGGCAACGTCGTCAGTCGTCAGGCAGATAGATGGAAGTGTGTCTTCGAGCCTTGATCCTCGCGAAGTATTAATACACGAGGAACCTGGTGGTTGGCGCCTGCTTGAGTAGAACAGATATTTCAGAACGATGTAAAGAAAAAAAGTATTACCACCCGCATCCACTTTCACCCATAATCTCGCTCTTCACTCAGTTTCATTAACCTTTTCAATGGTCTGGACGACGCCCGAGCAGCGCGAGTTGCTCTTGAGCTATCTCCCAAGGCACCGGGAATTCCAGGCGAGGAAGTGTACGAAGGACTTCTGGCCTATCGTCAACGCCGCTTGGTTCGCTAAGTGGCCCGAGGGCTACGACTGCGTGATCCCGAATCAGCCCGACGTGCGCAAGGTGAGTTTTTACTTGATCGAACGTACCTTTTCACTGACGCGGCTCCACAGCGCATCAAGCAGTGGTACAACAATGCGCGCGGGGGGAACTCGACGGGCAACGGTCGCAGGGTTCTGAACCTCACGGCCAAGCCCCCCCACAAGCTGCATCCGTACCAGGCTTACCAGACTCTCTACTGGCAGTCGAAGCTGAAGCCGATCGTGGATGCGGCATGGGTCGAGCACGTACTCGCGCACCCGGAGCACGCCAAGTCCGGCGGTCTGGCGTTCAGGAACGAACGCTGCAAGGCGCTGTTCGCGGAGGAATCGACCGAGGTGCGCGAGGAAGTCATGAGGTATTGCGAGACCGACGACGATGACGACGACGACGAGAGCTCCGCCGGGGACGATGGAGTCGAAAAACTGCGAGCCTTCGAGGAGTGAGTCTTTGGCTGCGCGCTCAGG
>MU277245.1:91026-190005 GCA_022160305.1 Artomyces pyxidatus | reverse complement strand
TTTGCATTTTCTGCCTGTCACGCTGACCCTGACCTTCCTCACTCTCGTCCCGTCACTCTGCCTTTTGTTTTCGCCAACTCGCTTCGTTTTTCTCCCCGTCACGCTGCTTTTCCTTCCGCACATCACCCTCGCCCTTCGTTTTCTCTCCCGTGACGCTCAACTCCTCCAACGTTCTCTTTCTCGCCTTCTGCTCGCTTTCCCGTCTGCCAACCGTCTTTCCCTCGTCCTTTTTTTCTTCTCACCAAACCTCACCCCCGTGTCTTTCACACCGTTCCCTTCACTTTCACTCTCACTCAACTCGCACCGAAAAACAAACGTTGACACTTGTCTCTTTTTTTTTGTTGACAGCTGTTTGGTTCCCCCTTTTTAGTCCCAATTTGGTAATATTTTAAACCCAGCTCGCTTCTTATCCTTCCTTACTACGAGCTGCGATTTGTCATCCTTTTTCCTGACACATTTCAAGGCGGAATTCATTCAAAATACCAGAATTACATCACTGACTATAAGTCGTGAAATGTTGCACGTAAGAAACCCTCCTTTGTGAGTGGAAAACCGAGCGGGATTGCTAATGATTCTCGTGCCGGCCTTTGTGAGCTGTAGATGCGACTGTTCCTCCGCAATATTCTCTCGTGGTGGCACCTACGGGTGATGACACCTCCCGGCAGATTGCGATGGTCCCGGTGAGACATCTGACATGATATGGATTCATACTCACCTACTCATTCAGCACTGTGTGAAATTCCAACGGCAAGGACTGGGGGTGACTTGGACATAGCCTACGTGGGAGTGTGGGTTTTAGTCGTGCGGAGTGCGCCACGGGGTCGGAGTAACAGGTGGCTTAAATGCGCCATTCGTGCGCATGGTTCGCCTTCGCGCTCTCGTACTGCTCTCCCTAACGATGGCGGTGCGTTAGTCGTCGTGAAACTGCGTCGGCGCCCCGGATGGTGTCGAGACGGAGCGGACGTGGTGATCAGCGGTGTCAGACGAACGTGCACAGATGACGAGCGGTCGTTGGGTGTCCTCCCACTGGGGGCGCGTGCGGGCGAGTGTTGAGCGTGTCTGGTGCGGAGGTGTTGTATTGGTCTGTGGTGCGCTATATCTCGTACTAGTTCGGGCGGTCAGAGAGTACTTCGGTACGTACTATTCGATTGCAAACAACGCCGTCCGCTACTTGCGCCACCATGACCGATGGGTGCGCAATTCGCGTGTTGAAGCCTGCGAAAACGTGCGGCGGAGTCATCTGACATCGCGCAGCATCGCCGTACTGCTCGGTGAGAAGGCCGCACACGACTGTTTGAACGGCCCCGTGCAGCGTACACGCATGTGTTCATATTGGGCTCGGCTTTGATATCTCGACGACGGGGGGTGATGGTTGACGGTCTGGGGAAGTGTGGCAGATGTGAGACGAGAGGGAGGTACCGCAGCCGGTATATGGTTCACCGCATCGACTGGCTGAAGAGACAAGTCAGTGAGCAGTGCGATACAGCATGAAGCGCACGTCGCACCTGTGTATTCCCTCCCCATCACCAGCCGTCTAACTCTCCTCGTCTATGCTCTCTCCGTTGCCCCGTACTATTCTCGTCGTGTTGTTGAGGTGCGTACTCGGGCTCCAAGAATGCTTCCTCGCGTTGGGACGGATGTCTTGCTCTGTTGATGTTTCCGGAGTAGCCGAACGGTGCCCAGCGGCGGGACACAAACGAACGTCATTGTCTTCGCAGATATACGACCACTTGGCACACGCGTTAGATTTTGAAAATGCGACGACGAAGCTTGCGACCCACCCGTGGAATTGCTGACTCTGACAGAGACATCGCTGTGTCCACAGACTGCGTGCACTCGCGCGGGGACCCGTCGCACACATAGTAGGATGCCGCAAGGTACGAGCGGCGTACCACCGGCAACGTGGACGCCGTAGCACGGCCGTGGTAACAGGACAGGCGTTGACGAGGCGTGCATGGTGGCGAGTTGCTGCCGTACAAGTGAGGCAAGATTCCAGCATCGTGCCCGATGTCTATGATGCAGGCCGCATCTTGTTGCCTCCATCGCCGGGATAGAAGGAATGACGCGACCGCGGCGGGGCATTGTGGAATACGAGCGGCGTGGCATCGGCAACGGGGCCTCTGCTCCTTCGAGACGCGACAGGAGTCGGGTTGACTGTCGAGACTTCGCTGACCGTCGAGTGGGGCTGAAGGCATCGCCATCCGACGGGGGCCAAGTACCGACGAGGTCATGCAATGAACATGCACGCGTAAGCGGTGGAGGGTCGCTGTCGTCGGCGAGGACACGCCTTGAGGCGCCGCTCGAGATCGTGGCTAGATGTATTCGCGCTGGTGCAATTCGAGATATGGCGATGATTGCAACCGCTCGCCAACAGCGTAGGCGAAGAGTGACGGAGGAGGAGCAACTTGCGGGCTTGATCTGCGGCTATGCACAAGGGAGATGAGGTGGAGTGAGCAGATCGGCGGGCGCGTTGGTTGCGGAGCGCTGTACCGGACAAGTCGGTCGCGAATAGATGACCAGGCGAACGGACCCGTGGCGGCTCCTGTCGACACTCGAAAAGGGCGGTGGCTCTCCGGGATCCGACAGCTATATGCGGCGGATGTATCCAAAGAGTCGGCCCGCTTGAGACTGAGCTGCGGGGATGCCATAGTTGCGACGCAAGAATCCAGCGGCGCGGAAGCCGTGAGGATACGTGAGCGATAGATGGTGGAGGTATGTGTGAGTCCGTCGTTGAGCGAGACTTGTTGTTGAGGCTGAGGGAAGGAACGTGCAACAAGAGCGCAGTTTTGCGATGCGTTCACATCGCAGGATTCGCGTCTCCCGGCCCCGTGACGCGACTGCCCGATTGAACCAGTGGGGGAAGAGGGAACGGCGCGGTAGCGCCGGCCGCCGGGAGATTCTGGGGAGACAAAGAGGCGGGATTGGGTGACATGGACGGCCGATAGAGAAGGACACGAGGAGGCAGGATTCGAGGACTTTTGAGGTGCTTCTCCGCCTCGTGAGCGACGTGTGGGCTTCGTTGTCTGGAATCCTCTTCGCCCCGAGTTGACGTCGACAGTACGAAACGGGAATCTGTATACTAACGAGTGAGACGATAGGACAGATACAAGCGACCGAAGGTCTAGTGAACGAGACGGCGAACACTCATGCTTTCGAAGCGAAAAATGTCCGGTGGAGCATTTGCCACGATGACAAACATCTGGCCAAGCCCATGTTGGTAGAAAGAGAGGGAAGAAAAAGAAGAAACAGAAAACGACGTACATAGTCGGCCACGTCAACAAGACTTTGAATTGTCCTGAACCCGCCTAGAGCCCTCAGCATGCACAATTGGCGCCGGAGTGCACGCCTTCTCCGTTCTTGAGAGAGCCCTTCGTGGTATCTGATAGGCGAAGAGGTGACCTCGGGCATTGGAGGTGTTCGGACGAGGCGACGGATTTCGACGATAACTGAATCTCGTTCAGCCCGTGTCTCGTGAGATTACCGCTGCATAACGCACCGTTAGTTTAAATGCCCTTCCTCCAGTCCGACATCCGTGCGCGTGTGATTGAATAGGGGAAGCGTGAGCGATATTGACATCTCAAGTGACGGTGAGGCGACGAGGCGATGCATTCATGTTACACGCGTGCTCTGGCTATTGCAGGAATGGTTGGGTGTGCCTGCGTCGGAAAGGGCTGTTGAGAATCAGGCGAGAGGCGATGAAGCGCATGTCGGACTCACCAAGAAAGGGGACAATGTAGCTACATGTCATCAAGGTGGGGAGCTTCAGTATAAACGGAAGTTCGTGGGTTTGGCGGTGGGGTCAAAATGGCGTACGACGAGGTCTAAGTAATAATGCATAATGTCAGTGACAGAAACACGCCGTACGGAGGAAAAACGCACGGACCACTTGACGACAATAACAGTCAGAAGGCTCCTCCGAAGCGGGAGTAGACGGAAAGCGTCGGCCACCAACGAGAGGCTATACGGTGCTCGGCGGAGGGTTCCCTCGGACGACCCTGAAAATCGGGTGACTTGGCGTCGTGTAGAAGTTGCGAGTTTGAAGCGACAACGAGACGAGGAGGGGTGGGATGAGGAGGGAGATTCCTCCAATGTGGATAGCGCCGATGAGGCAGAGACTAGCTAGGGGTTAGAGATCCTGTGGAGGACGGCGGCGGTCGCGACGACTCATCACAAGTCAGAGCCGTGTCACTGTCACGGTCTACGGCGGCGAGGTGACAAACGCGTGACGCGACGCGTGCCGTCACGCTATGCGCTGAGTCCTCCTCTTCCTCCTCCTCTTCCTTCCTCGACCCAACACCCGCGCAAGTTCGTCCGTTAGCTCTGCAAAAGAAGTGGTTTAGCATAAGGTGCGTTCTTTCTGTCTCGATCGACGTGCGATTGCCGACACATGCATGTCAGATCCCCTTGTGACTCTCATCCAAATTGCCTCTCTTCGATTCCTCTCCCCAGCTCTCCGCCGACACTCTCATTTCGTATGAAACGTCTCATTACGCTCTCCTCACGGTCCTCTTTGAGGAATTGCGGCCACGGCGGTGAAACGCGGTCGTTGCGTGCGTATTGGCAGCTGTTGGAAGATATAGCATTAAGCTCGCCCATGGTACGTTAACTGTCTATCGACTGGCTCTGGATGGTAGCTCACACAACGGTCCTGGTCTTAGCTCTCTACGGTGCACCTTCTGGCAGCGGCGTCTACCTCTCACGATGTCGTACGCTCGTGTCCTACAAGTATGCGAACTCCCACCTTTCGTCCTCTTACTCGCTCCGGATCTCTCTTTCGCCATCGGTTCTACCTGCGTGGCAGCAGCTTCAAAATCTAACGCTCTCTTCCAGATGCCCCGACTTCTGGCATACCTACATTCCCCTCGTTCGATGTTCGACTCCATGCTGCAATAGCGTCTCCGCGTGAAAGGCGACGCACATTCGGGCGAAGACGGGACAGTCTGTGCACTGCACATGTGGCAACTGACGCGAGCCCTGTTAGTCAAGCGCGCCGCGGAGGGACACGCGCTGACGGACGAAGGCAATATCCGGTGTCGTGGAGGTCGAAGAAGCGGGAAGTCGATTCTGCAGTTAGACACGAAGGACGGTGCGTTGTAAAGTTGTCTCCTCGAAACCCTGTGACTCACCCACAACGTATTCTAGATGTCGTTTGCAACTATACTCGCCGCTAATGCTCCTATTCAAAGCTCTCCGGCACCATCGCCAGCATCGTTGACGTAGATGCTTGCAAGCATGCGTAGGTTCCTTCCTCCTAGCCATCCTCGTGCGAGTCCACGGTCGCCTCCTACACATTTGCGCCGGATGCACAGACACGCGGAGAATTGGAACGTTGGGCGCACCCAGCGTGCTGGCGGTGGCGGTGGTCGTATAGTAGACTCGGCGGAGGTGAATAGTTGTGGTTTCTGACTTCTTGGTGTCGCAAATCTAACCAATTCACAGTATTATTCTTTCCACTCCACAATCTGCGGCGCCCTCTCACCGAAGCCTCGTCTCAGACGCGCTCATGTCATGTCGATACAACTCGTTCGAAGATTGCCTCGCCGCCTACGCAATACTCAAACCGCTGCCGGTGCTTTGCCACTCGTACGGGCCCGACCAGTACCTCCTAGAAGATTTCATGCGTTGCGACGAAGCGGACCCGCTCGTTGCGGGCCTCTCGACTTCGTCCAGAGAACCTCGTCTCCGTGTGTGCGCCGTCCTTCCCCTCCACTGGGCAGCAAATTCGTATCTCCACTCGCATCGTCGATGTGGCGCATTCAGCACGCACGAACTCGCGGAGATTCTGGATGGAACACACAGTGACGAGCGCAGTCGCGACGCTGACGATTCAGCTAGTGCGGCAGCATCACACGGCCGTCATCGTCGACCGACCAAACATGCCGCGACGGTGCTTCCGCGTAGAACAGACCGTATTCGCGATCAGTCTCTGTGTCGTCCTTCCATGCATCGCCAGTTTCTCGCAAAGAGCTGTTTTCTGTGGTGCATCGCGCTCCCGTCCCGTCCCTTGAAGCAAAGACGGCATGGCGTATTGACGACACGCTGCTCGTAGTCGCCATGGTCTGCATCGCCTCTACTTCGTCACCTCTACATTCGATTCATCGCGCCTGGCTATGCAGCCTTCGTTTAGTCCTACGAATTGCCTCTGCCTGGAGTTCAACGCACCTACAATGGCCCGCCGTGCGAAGACCTGCGTCACACAGTGGCGCTCTGTTGTTGGTGCAATCCTGGACACTAGCTAGCCTTGGTCTACCCGCGACGTCCGAGATCCGAATTTCCCTCCTGAGTGGCCATTACCTCTCGGACCCCCAGCGCTGCCTCCTCTGCGTGCGCCCCTTCGTTTTCGTCCCGTCCAAGCTTCGTCTTCAAAGCTAGCAATCGGACCATGTGCGTTTGTCTTGCCAACACGGTGCACACAGCGCGTACGGAGTTGCAGTGATACTTGAGAAATTGGACAACGAGTGAGTGTCGCTGCTCTTTCGATCTCCTCGCCGCGTTGACAGCCTATCTATCATTCAGCAGGGCAGCATTGAAGAGATCTCGTTCTCGTTTGACACCACACGCTGCGGTGGCCCTCTCGAGACGCTGTATATTACAAGAGGGGACGATACTGTCCTCCTCGTCGGTCCGGTCGTCCGCGTATCCCCATTCCTCGCACATCTGTTACCCGGATACCTTCGGCGACCACTCGGCCCACGTCACGCCCGACGACTTACAGAGAGTGCAGATTTTCGCACATATGCTCAAAAGGAGTACCAGAATGCGGCTCGACGACGCGGTGCGCTCCTTTCCATCGTCTACCTATCTTACGCTGACGGGCTTTGCAGCTTTCCGACGCCCATCTCAAGCTTCCTACCGTAAACCCTCCATATACTCAGAATACCCCTTCTTCCCCGCTATGACCGGCAACTACTTCCCCCTCGACTAGAACGCAATGATCACGGGCATCGTTCGCACAACCGGCTCCTTGGAGTCTCAAGAATTCCAGGCAATCCCCATGTATTACCTGTGCGCAAGAATACCGCCGGCTGGTCGTGTATGTCATGGCCGAGCTTGTCGTTGGCGCGAGCCTTCGTCCTCACCCACGCAAGACACAGTCAACATGTCTGCACTGAAGGCATGAGGACGCTCTCCTCGAACCTTTTGGGTCTTCCGGAAGTCCAGGCTGGGGAGATGCGCAGATGTGGTTAGAGAAAGCGCGCGGTGCGTCGTACGCTTGTCGGGTCGGTCTCTTCCGGCTCATGTGCAGCAACGTTTAGGTTTTCTTTGCTAGCCGATGGGCCACCGATGAGTCTGTGCACAGTGTTTGACAGTCTGGCCCATGCTGGCGACGGGCACCGCTCTTATGGAACTCGGAGAACGCTTCGACGACCCCTTGCGCTGGTCGATCTACGTTCCCTCTGCACGTGCGACCCAGTGTGCTCGCAGACGCGACCTCGTGCACTGCTTGCCACCGCAAGCATCGTTGCTCCCAGTGCTCGCCCGCCCACTCCCTGGATACGACCTCCCTCTCGTGCCATAGGAGACCATTCTGTGCGCAAGCTCTGCACTCTCGCCCGTCCCTCCCAGCTTCCCCCTCGACGTGCGCCCACGGTGGCTCTTTCCAAGTATTCCAGAGCCCGCAACAACATCACTAGCACCAGAACTCGCCATAAGAGATCGGTTTCCCAGGCGCCCTGCTGTCGCCCGAGCTCCCGGACCCGTTGCGCAGACCAAGGACTGCGTAGAATGTGTACATGCACCCATAGATCCCTCGCGATGACGCTGCGGCACGCGCGCGAGGCACACGTGCAGAGCATCGCGACTTAGATGGTGAGCACAGGATTCAACGCGTCCGCGGCGGAGAGGGTAGGATACGACGATGGCAGCGGCGTATGCATAGATGGAGGAGGATAGAGATCTGGAGGAGGCAGCTGCAGGCGCAGATCGTCGAGGCCCACGAATTGCGGCCGTACTCAAGTTCCACAACGGTGCGTCCCCTTCCTTCCTCTCGACGCTATCTGCTGACCATCGTGGCGTGCAGCGGGTGTCTGGAACACGATCAGCTACTCAACCGCATACGCGCTCCACCCACAAGCATCGTTCGAGTCACTGCGTTCACTGGACACGTCAATAGACAGGCTAAAGCAAGACCCGCCGCTCCGGACATATGCCGCGCGTGGATGGATAATGCACCGTGCGGGCGACTCCATGCTGCGGGAAGAGCGCAGTGCTCGCGCTGAGGTGGGGTCATCAATGTCAGTCACTGGCGCTCCTTCCGTGCTGTAATCAGTGTATGTCAGGTATATGTGAACACGATCCAGGTCTATCTCGCACTTTTGGGGAGTGGTGTTTGATCTCACTGGTTGGAACCTCCCGGAGAACACCCTGCCAGTGACGTTCGACAGACGTAGCAGTACTGCATCGCTAGTGTCTCAGTAAGCTCCTCGTCATTCTGAACACATAAAGGCGCGCGCCAGCCGTAGACGCACGAGCTGTCGCATGTTCGAGACGATCGTTGAAGACGTTGGGCATCTCGCAGATCACCGCTAGGATGTTCCCACGCGCACAGCTCAACACCGCGTCCTCCTTAACCAACCCTTCTCCTTCCCCCAACCCGCTCGTCTCCACCCCGCCTGTCGCCGCCTCTCCCGCAGCAACAATGTCACAGGCGCGCAACATAACCCGTTTCTACCATAACCGCGGCTTCATCGACTGGGATGACTGCATGTACTGTCTGAGGCACACCGTGGTCTCGCACAAGGACGACAAGACGTGCTGCTGGTGCCTCCCGCCATCCGTGCTCACCACCCGCCGCTGCGGACGCTGCAAGCGTGCGAAGTACTGCGTACACCCGTACCTGACTTTCCACGCGCACGCGGCGTGCTAATATTTCTCGACAGAGCAAGGCGTGCCAGGAGGCCGACTGGAAGGTGCACAAACCACTATGCGCGCTCCTTCGTGCAGTGCCGAAGGACGAGCCGGCGACCCCGGACATTGAGCAGGCTTACGCGCTAGACGACTGGGCAGAGCGGCGCGCGCATACAATCGCGGCTGCTGGCGCCAGCGCGCTCCACTTCGCCGCGCGGGAGGTTGCAGGTGAGTGCGCAGGCCGACTAGTCGCCGTTACTGGGTGGTTCTGACGCCGCTGCAGGACACCACGTCTTCGTCGTGCGCCTGGACGTCCGCATGCGGCTCCTGCCCAGATCCAAGGTCACATTCGAGTACTTCCACTCCGTGCGCGACGCGCGGTGCGTCCCCGCCGCGGACCTGCACGGCATCCTGCGCGCGCTGCTCGACGGGCCGCGCGAACAGTTCAACCCAGACGCGGACGACGACAAGACTGCGATCGCCAGACACGAGAAGCGGCTCGCGCAGCAGTCCGGAATGGTCTCCGCGTTGATCATCGACATGGGGCTGAAGTACCCGAGCAACTTCATCTCGGTGCGGTTTCCGGCTCCGGGTGAGGGCAAGCTGCGGGAGGACTGGCTGGCGCGGTTCAAGAGAACCGCTGGGACGGACGATCTCGCGACTTCGTTGTGGACAAGAGGGCGGCTTGAGGACGTCCTGCCTGGGGTGCTGGCAGCGGCGCGTGCAGCGGGTGCCCTGCGACCGTAGTTCTTTGTCGTACGTATCCTCTGCGATCTGCCTTGTATAATACGCAGCTCTCAAGCTGCACTATGATCTCGCGTCGGCGTGGACGAAAGAGCTGCAAGGAAAGGCGTGGTGAGCTCATTGGACTCGAGCGCCAGATTCGATTCGAAGTTTCAAGAGTTACCAGAAGATCTCGCTTTCTGCCAAGAATTTCCATCGTTGTGGGTACGTATTTGACGCCCTCTTCGTACTATTTCGTGCTGAGAAAGGTGGACGAAAGGATCATCATAATCGGGATAAAGGTAAGTGAGGGAGCGGAGGAAGGTCCCCGATGAGTTTTCCGTTTTCGGTGCCGGAGCTCCGGCGATATCCACAGAGCCGCGGGTTGTCTCTGAATCGCCTCTGGATTCCCTCTAGATGTTCTTGATCCTCACTCTCGCCAGGCGAATATCCTTTTCTCCGTCTTGTCGCAGACGCGGTGAGAGGGATAGAATATTGGGTCCGAGCTGGGGAGCTGTGAGAAGCTCCCTAGTGAATGGCAAGTGCAGCTCGGGTGAGTGACCTCGGCATGGATGATGGCCAGTCGCGAGCGTCGAGTGCAATCCAGGACGTCGGGGTGAGTACTGTCCACTCTAACGAAGCGTCTATGTAAATCGGCGGGTCTAACCTCGCTATGTTCGCCTACTGTGTCGCGATGGAGTATACACCCTGTGCTACGTGCCTCAGACCTCGCGTCAATCCAAAGACAGTCCTAGGCGTGCAACGAGAAGTGGGTCCGTATTTATACGGTCCGGTCTTGAACGTGTCGAAATCATGGGCGGAGTCGACGGTAAGTCTACGTTCCTGTCGAAGCGGATCACGCACAGTGCATTTATCTGTCTTCAGACCGTATATACATGGACCGTACGCACCCTCCAACCCCACCCGTCCACCGATCCTTACTAGGCTGGGACTACGGATCATAGGCATGACTATGCATATGAGTTCTTCCAAGCCCCCCGCTCAATCTACGCTGCATCAAACTTGATACATTTGCAGATGTCTTCCTGTACCCAATTGCTGCGGTGCTGACTCTAGCTTGTCACCCACTGCATAGAACGGAGTTCGCGGCGCGTGGGGTTCCAACAATCACAACATCTTGCCCTTGCGGAGGCGTTCAGTCACCCTTCCTAGTATATGTCTTATACTGTCATCTCGCAGGAATATGAGATACTCCTTGCGCATGAAGCAGGCTGTATGTTTTTGCACCATCATCCCTGCTTTGCACCCGCTAGTGAGCGACTGATATAGTACCACAGCACCCGTCAAGAGCGCCAGAGTATTTAATCGGGGCCTATGTTCGTATCCACGGCACTTATCCAGGGTCACATAAGGGTCTTTTAAACACTCGACAGGCGCCGTCTCGTATGGGTAGCGGCGCTCTGTTTCAACACCCTATAATTCATCCATCGTAGACGCTCATTAGCGTCGACCAGGGCGCTTCGCAAGTCGCGTTATAAGCGTCGCTCGACCTCGCCATGGCTCTATCACCCGGACGTGAAGCAGTATGAGGTGGCTTCAACAACACTCGAATATAGCAAGGTCAGCAAAACTGGCTTCCGGGTGTCCATACCCCATGTGCGTCCCCAGTCTTCCTACCGCCGCCGTCGAACTGTTTTACATCCCGAAAATCGGGATCCTCACAGCTGGACAGGATGTCTCTTCGCATCGAGTTTCCGGAGGTACGCGCTTTCCTTGCCCTCCGTGCCGTGGTGCTACGTTCTGATGACTGTGTGGCGTTCCTGTCGTCCAGCATGATGTCCTGCCTGACGAAAAGGCAAGTCAGATCTGTAACTCTTTCGCTGCTTGCTGACCAGCGTGCGTAGATTCGTTTTACTTTGTTCGATGAGGAAGGGGGCGGTGGTATCGAATCCGCCAACATCCACTCCAACAGTCAACCGGCAAGTGTTTATGGCGGATTCGAAAGGCCAGTATATCCCGGACCCTGTGCGTGTTTTATACTGAACCGGCACCGCGTCCCCAGGAAAAGGCGAGCCATCAAGCTGAAAAGCCTAAAGACATGTACTGTGCACAGATGTGACCTGCATGGCACCCGTGCAGTCGATTTCTAGAAATTCAAGCCGACTAGAGCGAGGACCATATTATCGTACGCCCGGCGCTTGTGACGTCAGGTAGTGTCATTCCTCTGCAATACTATTGAGCATGATGCAAAACAAGCTCGGACGAGCCTAAATTTTCGGCACGTCTTCCCGCGATACTTAGTTCAGGGTTGTGGAGGGAATCGGTAATATATGCTAAGTCCGTTCACAAGATGCGTACATCCGATCGAGTACAATATGAAAGAAATTTAAATGAAGAGTGATAACACTTAGGATGCGCAGTGCGTGAGAGACGCAGCGTCCGCGGGAATCAATATGTTAGTGCGCTCAGCCAGAGGAGTAGAGCGCGGGCCCGGCGACGATGTGCGGCTCGATCTCCGAGAGATTGTACGGCGTGACATATGGCGCGGCATCCGTCACCAGCAGGAACCTGTACAGCAGATCAGCAGCACATTGCGGGAGTGAGCGTAATTGGGCGTACACAGTGCCGTTGATGAGCGCCGCGGTGCCGTTGCCATAGACTTCCCCACCGGGCTGGATAGTCGTCGCATTCGTCGTGCCGTTCGCAGTGGTGATGTTGCTGAGCGCGGTGTACGTCGTGTTCAGCTGCGAAATCCACGCCGCGAACTAGTGTTAAGAATGAGCTTATTACTCGCTCATCAAGACAAATGTATAAACAAACCTGCGGTTGCCCAGCACTCGAGTGAGTCGTGAACGACCCGTTGAAGCCGGTCTGCGCGCCGGGTGCTTCCCAGCTCAGCAGCACTTCGCGCCCAAGGTACGTCGCCTGCGTGCGGTTGTGCGTGATCGCGGGTTCCGTGTTATTATCCAGCGGGGTGTCCGGGAAGTATGGATTATCCTTATTTCATGGAGTTGTCAGCAAGGTGCCGCCCGCCACGTGGAATTGGATACTTACAAGGATGGTGAGGGGCGGGAAGATCGTCCAATCTACGGCGGGGTTTTCGGCGGGACAGGTGGAAATGTATGGCGAGAGCAGCGTCCACTGCATGCTCTGAGTGATAGACGGCACGAACCAGAACTGCGCATCCACAATGAGATGATGAAGTGACAACTGGATAATGGCACTCACTGGCATCGGGAAAAGCCCTTCGAACTGCCTGAAGACCATCTGCTGCCTACTCTCGGTGGTGATCGAGTCCATGAGCAAAGACGCGGTATCTTGAGCATCCAGATGTGCCAAAAAGCCAATGGTGCCGGACTCGCCAAATCGTGTCACCTAGCAACAAGCACTCAGCAAGCACCCATAAATCGGTACTCAGCAATACTCACCTTTTGGCAGAAATCAATGAAGTCCCGGACGCCCGTAAAGTTCGGATACTGGTACGTGCACTGCTGCGTGATGTTCGCTGGACTGGGATTTCACCATCAAGATCGACGCAGGAACTATAGGTTACGCACGGGCCAGAATGTTAGAAATCAACGTCGCATGCCCGACCTCTTGGTCCGCCATAAACTCGATGAGGAACATGTCGTCCTCGCTCAATCCCGCCGCGGCAAAGTCGCTCTCATTGAATATAGCTAGCCCGTGATGGAACAAGTCCAGCTCTATGAGCTCCTGGTGAAGCCCCAGATTAAGTGACTGGAAGTCGAAGTCAGACTGCGGCTTGTACGTCGGCGTGGTGTTGAACCCGATGCCACCGGAGGGTTGAGACACGGGCGTCGGCGACGGCGCAGGGGTGGCCGAGACGGTGCTGGGGATAGGAGTGGTCGTGGCGACCGAAGAGGTGTTTGAGGTGACGACAGGGGCGCTCGACGTCAGTGCAGAGCTTGATGTGAAAGAAGAATCCGACGATGATGACAGTGACGATGCCGAAGACGGTGATGTGACAGGCGCGGAGCCCAACGATGTCGTCGACGCCGGCACGGTCGTGAGCTGTGAAGAGCTCGACGGGCTCGTAGTGGGAACAGCGGAGCTGCTGGTCTCCTGGCGGCGCACAGGGGGTATTCCCGCCGCGAAAGTGGACGACAAAAACGGAACAACGCTGGCGAGTGCAGCAAGGCGCATAGCGGCGACCATTGTGCACGAAGGTATGAGGACTTTCGAGGGTCTTCGACGGTCGAGAAATTCGCAGCCTTTGAAGGCTGCAGATTCGAGCTCCGCGGCGCGTATGACCAAGGCTTCGTGACCGTACGGGGCGCGAATGACGAGGGGATGAAGCGGATGCTACGCACCGAGCGCGGAACCAGACGCCAGAATCGCCTCTGCCGAACTCGCTCGGGGATCTCCAAGCGCTCCCTGCTGAGTGTGCGCACCATCGTCCGCGCCAGTTTGGTTCCGTCGCCACTCCGTTCTGGCAGCTGCGGGATGACGTCAGCGAGACCAGGGCTGAAACGCCCTCCGTAGCTCCATGCAAGCACGGAGGTTGTTACCGTCTGTGCAAAAAGGAGCAGAGCTGGTAGACGGGGAAAGCGGAAGCACCCGCTTGCTGACAACATGAGCAGCAGCCCCATATATCGAGGCTCACCGATGCGCAGTTATTTCAGGCTGCCTGCGACAGTTGTTGACGGTGTTAGGAGAAGAACCATATAACCGTGGTCATGCCCCTCCGCAGGTGCTCCGCAATCTAAGAATAAAAATCCCTGAGCGTCCCAGTGAGTGAAGTCGCGCAGCAGACAGAGAACGCACGATCACACGTAGAAAATGATCATTGGTCAGTATTTGGTATTGACCGCTGTCCAAACAACAAATAATACGTCTTACATTGCAGTGATACATCCTCTACTCTACAGTTCCACGATTCCCTTGAGAATGGCCATCTCCGCGTTGATGATACTGCTAGTTGCAGCGCCGATGTTGACATTATTGACCAGGACTACAAACTTAATATCGAGCACTGGACATTGCCGCACACGACCCACGGACACGCCTGCGCCCGCCAAATAATTTCGATCCAAGCGCGGCTGCGGCCGGTCGGGCTCCTCATGGACGTGGATGGCGTGTCGCGGGGCGGAGGGACAACCCAGCGCCTGGACAGCGGGCGTGAACGCGGAGAGGGCATCGCGCACCTGCTGCGGGCTCGGTGGGGGGCGGTGCGCGAAGCGGAGTGAGATTGTCTCGGTGTGGCCCTCGAGGACGGGCACGCGCGTGCAGGACGCGGAGATGCGCAGGGGCGTGCGCGAGTGCATGTCGAAGTGCTTGGCGCCGTCGTCGCGCTCCGCGACACCGCCGAGGATCTTGAGCGTCTCCCACTCCATCTTCTCCTCTTCGCCGGAGATGTACGGCACGACGTTGTCGAAGATGTCGAGCGACGGGACGCCCGGGTAGCCTGCGCCCGAGATGGCCTGCATGGTCGTGATCATGGCGGACTCGATGGGGCCAAATGCACGCTCGAGCGCGGCCATGGGGATAACCGCGCCGGTGGTGGAGCAATTCGCGTTCGTGACGATGAAGCCCTTCTTGAGGGGAGGGGAGTGCAAGGATCTTTGCTGGTGGATGATGGAGAAATGGTGTGTGTTGACAAGGGGTACGACGAGCGGGACATGCGGATCTCTCCGATACGATTTGGCGTTGGAGAACACGGCAAGATCGGCAGCACGGAAGGCCCCCTCTGTGAGGTGAAAATGCAATGGTGTCAGGAGGGAAGGAAGAGGGAAGGAGCTAGCCACGCGCCAATATCACCCGCCGCGTCCGCGTCCAGCCCTGAAAAGATGACCGTGCATTCCAGGAAGTGTTCCGGCGAACAAGGCTGGACGACCAGCTCGCGCACGGCGTTAGGGATCGGGTCTGTCTGCTTCCAGTGGACCGCCTGGAAATATGGCTTCCCAGTTGACCTTGTGGATGCGCCCAACGCGTGAACGACGAAGTACGGGTGGCCGGCGAGCAGGGCGATGAAGCGCTGGCCGACGGTGCCCGTTGCGCCAAGGACACCTACGTAAACTTTCGTACCTGCCGGCACTCCATGCATGTCGATCTGCAGAGTTCTTGTGAGTAGACGAAAGAGACAAGCAGGTGAGACACACCTTAGGGTTGTCCAAGCGTGAAGGTCCAATGTAAGATCTCTGTCGACGTTCGGGTCGACTCAGGCCGATCGTGGGAATCAGTCCCGTGACGTGACGAAGCCAGTCACACTCGCGAGCGCTGTGGGTTCCTCCAGTCGTGCAGATCCTTCATGTGGAAAATTCACATCGACATCGTTTTTTGTGTAGGCTGCCTTGTCTGACGATTGGTATCTTGATGCAGAATCTTGGCGCTTTAGCGAACAAAGGCGAGCGCGACGCGACGCGACGCAGTCACGTGCACCGAACTCGTTGGCGGCTCTCCTGTCGAAAACAGTTTCGAACACTGAAAAGCCTGCACCTTTGCTAACACTTTCCATTTCGCTGGGGGACTCCCGATGCATCCCAATATTCCTTTTGACATCTGGGAGGCGATATTCGCAGCCGTAGGGGAGCCTGCGACTCTCGCACGGTGTGCGCTGGTGTCCCGCAGTTTCTGGGAAGCTACAGCGCGTAGCCTTTACCGAAATGTGCGAGTAGCGCACATCGATAGAGGAAGAGAGGTGAGCAATCTGCTACTGCATAACGCACCTCGCTTGATGGTTATCTGAGGAAGATCAGAGGCAATCGGGCCTTCGCTGCGATACACGCCCACCCCTACCTGCGGGCATACGTCCGGACGCTCACGCACGAGGGTACTGCAGACTCTATCTCTAATGTCGCGATTCGCTAAATGTCTCCCGTAGCGATGGATGTCTATCGCTGGGCTGCTCATTCGAAGGATAAAGCGTACAATGACGAGGCGTGGGCGGACCAACCTCCGTGGACGACGTTCCTTCCTCTCTTACCAAACCTGACTACCTACACCCTCACGACCGATACCCACCACATATCCGACAAACTACTCCACGTCGTCGTGGCCACCCTAATGCAATGCCCCCGTCTGACCGACGTAAGGTGGATGTTCATTGTGCACGCGGGCGACCTACCCGTCATCATGCAGCTCAACATGATCACACACCTGAGCCTTGGGCAGCCCGACACGGGCGCCTTTTCCAGCATCGGCCCTTGGCTGAAGCAAATGCCTTGCCTCAGGTCCTTCTACGTCCGCGTAAGCGTGCTTCCGGCCGGTTCGCAGGGGAGCGCTCACATCTACATAGGACGCGAGCAGGCTCCTTCCCGATCTGATCAGCAAAGTCGTGGGTGAGGAGATCCTCATCAGGCTGGTCAACTTGACGCTCGGAGGCCGGCCATACCTCGCGCCGTACCAGCTCCTCACGGCGCTCAACGAGACGCCGGACCTCGAGACCCTCGACGTCTACTACAACGACTCCATTCGCGAGGTACGTCCCTCCCCCGCGCCCCGATAAAGCTCTACGTTTACTCGGGCAGTCCCGGGGCTCCGCGTCCTTCGTGGGGCTCCCGCGCCTGCGTCGCCTTACGGTGCGCCACGGCGGCGCAGTGAACGACGAGCAGCTTACGCGCATGGTCCAGTGGATGGCCGACCTGTACGCGGGCTCGCGCATCTCCGAGCTCATCGTCGTGTCCGACCACGGGCGGCCGTGCGCTTGTACGGCCATCAACGAGGCTATGATTGCACAAGTGTCGCTGCGCTCGGTTGTCGCGATGCATTACCACCTGTCAGCTCAGGAGTTTTTGGACATGGTCGAGCGCGCTCCGCATCTGGAGGAAATGGTGTTTCTTGCGGATAAATCGGCCATTGAGGTGTGTCGCATTTCGCATTAGGGGGTCCAAGTCTTGACCTGGGCATTGTTTAAAAGCGATTGTATGGCATGGAGTCGGTCGGCGGCGTGTTGTCGATGCCCAGGCTTGATAGCATTGGGACGTATGGGGTAGTAGAGTGGAGGCGGCGTATTCTGGCTACGGCGAACGTTCGGTCGGTCTGAGGTGAGGGCTCGCATGGTAAGTCGCTCGCTTTGTCGTCTCA
This sequence comes from Artomyces pyxidatus, assembly GCA_022160305.1. Classification (NCBI taxonomy): domain Eukaryota; kingdom Fungi; phylum Basidiomycota; class Agaricomycetes; order Russulales; family Auriscalpiaceae; genus Artomyces; species Artomyces pyxidatus. The sequence goes on along the minus strand of MU277245.1, from coordinate 172,431 downwards.
GAAGTTAGTGGCTCTCTTCTGTGCTATTTTCGTGAATGATGCCCTGGACTCGTAATATTCAATGCGTATATGCGTTTGAAATACTACTGCGTACTTGCTACTCTGGGATCTGTGGAGGTACTTGTACCGTAGGACTCCTCTGTAACATTTTGTGTCGCGAATAGCGGATTCCTCGGATTTGTCGGGCTCCAACGCAAGTAAGGCTGTCCGTTGTCTGGCCCAGTCCGCGCCTGGAATGCATGGCAGGGCCGTACGCATCTGATTGAAAGCTTCAACCAAAAGTCATGGGCGGCAGCAAGGCGGCAGAGCACTTTCTTAGGCTCGCGACCTCGATCTAATCTTATCTAGGATAGGATAGGATAGGATATACACCGCAAGGTCTTCGTCGACATTGGATTCTCCCGCTCACAGACGCCTCTTGCCCTCAACCATGTCAGAGCTCGACCCGCTCGATCCTGTCTACGTCTCTCAAATCCTCTCAAATCCTCCCTTCGTGACAATATCTGGTGCATCGAACGTCCGCGACCTCGGACTGCACCCAGGAACGCGTAGTCATGTGCGGCCAGGGTATATATATCGCTCGGGAGAGCTGTCGGGCGTAACGCCCCAAGGTGCGTCTCCCCGCCCGTATGCTCGCTCACTGTTTCCTAAGAGACATGTAGGCCAGAAAGACATACGAGAACTCGGGATCACAACGATCTTCGACCTACGCTCTGACACCGAGATCCTGAAGTACAATACACCCACTCCCGTCATCCCCACCACGCAAATCCACCACATCCCCGTCTTCAAGACGCAAGACTACAGCCCAGAGCGGATGGCCCAGTGCGTATGTCCTCAGCCTGAACGACGCGCGCGTCCACATCTGATCGCTGTGCAGGCGCTTCCAGCTCTACGCCAGTGGCGATGTCGAGGTGCGTCGCCGTCTCCCCGAACCCCCAGCGTTCCTCCCTTCACACGGAATGCAGGCCTTCATACAGCTCTACTCTGAGATTCTGGACGCCGGCGGCCCTGCATTCGGCGCGATCCTGCGCCACGTCCGCGACAAGCCGCGCGACAGCCTGCTGTTCCATTGCACGGCGGGGAAGGACCGCACCGGCATCGCCGCCGCGCTCTTGCTCCTCGTGCGCGTCCCATCGCCGTCCTATTCATGCCCGTCTTAGCTCACCGACATGCCCGTTGCCACAGCTCGCCGGCGCCGACCACGCCGCGATCGCAGACGACTACGCCCTCACGCGCGTCGGACGCGAGCCCATCCGGGACGTCATCATGCAGCGCCTCGACAAGGAGCCCATATTCGCGTCAAATAAGGAGGCCGCGCTGAATATGCTATCGTCGCGCCCGGAGACGATGCTCGCGTTTCTGAAGCTCGTCGACGAGAAGTACGGCGGGGCCGAGGGGTACGCGAAACGGTACTGCGGCCTCGATGACGACGATATCGTGACTATACGGCGGAATCTGACGCCATCGTAGCACTGGATTGCACTCACCTGTCGCATTATTTTCCCCTTTCCCCCAACTAGACATATGCATAGTCATGCATTCAACTGAATGATATCGTGCAAAACAACAAGGCGACACGTAGAAAATTGCGATAAACAGACGACTATAGAGGTGCGTGAACGAATAAGATCAACATACAGAGTACGCCGCGCACGGCAACACCGTCACGTCTTCCGATTGAGACTTAGCCCCCGCTTGGGCTTCCCCGCCACCTGGCCCTGCGCCGTGACCGTCGAGGCCATCAGCCCACCCTGCACGCGCGCGCGCGGATTCAGCGGGCTCAGCGCCCCCGAGCGCGATGGCGGCGACAGCGGCGACGGGAGGACGGGCTGCGGGAGCTCGCCGGGGCCGGTCACGCGCCGCCGTGCGGCGGGGCGCTCGGCCGAGACGTTGATGCTCGGGAGCGTGCTGCTGATGTCGGGCGGGCTCCCGAGGGCCTGTCTGCGCGCGCGCTCGTGCTTTGCCTGCACGGCGCGGAAGTGCGAGAGCAGCTCCGCCCACTTGATCTCGTCGCGCACGAGCTTGGACCGCGTGGACATCGCGGAGACCGCGCTGCTGCGCTGGGTGTCAGCGGGGTCAGCGAAAGAGGACAGTGAGGGCACGTACGGCCGCGGCGCGATGTGGAGGAAGCCGGCGGAGTTGACGGCGTTAAGGCGGTTGCGAAGGGAGATGAACGCGGTGCTTTGCGGAAGAAGCATGAGCACGCCGTAGAGGCATTTGAAAAGGTAAGGGTAACGATCCGGCTCCAGCAGTTGCAGACGAAGGTCTGTTTCCGGATGAGGATGTGCTTTGGGAAGGTAGAGAGGACGCTCACAGGTGAAGACAGGCGATTCGATCAACTGGACAAGCTTGTCTATCTGCACAAGCAGCTGCACTGTGATCTCGAGGTCGGCGCTGCAAAAAATGTCAGGTCGGCCCTCCGCTAGAAAGCTCGGAGCTACGAACAATATACTGAGCAGATTTGACGCATGTTCGTATGCTTGGGCGAGAAGACAGAGCGAGAAGACAGAGACGGCGTTGTGACACCATGAACGGTAAAGCGTGACGAACAATGCCTGCCCATCTTGCTGCGCCATCGTTGTAAGCCCCAGATGGCCGCACGAGGATGATAGAGACGTACCCGCGTCTCCAGGCTCTTTAACCGCTTCCGGAAATCTGCAAGCTCCGGTGAAGTGATCAGGATCATACTGAGCTTCTGTACAATGCTACTGGCGAATTCCAGATCCTGTTCTTATCACCGTCAACAACCTGCAGCTGAGAGAACTAGTGTTGTCGTGTACCTCTTCCTTCTCCAAAATCTCGGCGAACGCTTTGTATATTCGTTCAGTATTGAGATTTAAACATAGCTGACGAATGATCAAGCTTCCCCGAGTCTCGAGAAGTCGACGGTCCGTGCTAAAGAGGTCAAGGAGATTAATCATAAATGCCTTGAAGTAGCTATCATCCGAGGTTGATGATATCTGCGCCAGAAGCTGTAGATCATGCTTGATAACCTATACCGTTGTTAATGGCGCGGCTCCGTTCGACTGGCAAGTAGCATACCTCTTCTGATGAGTCGGAAAGTGTCTTCAACAGCGCAGGGAATGTGCCGTCGTCCATCGCGAGGATCTGAACATCCCGAAAGTCAGTTCACGAATGTCACGTGTCATCCAAAAGCTCACCTTCTTGGGCGCTTTCTGATGAAGCATGATCAGCCATTTCAGCGCGGCAACTCTCGTCTCTTCGTGCTCACTCAAAAACTGGATGGTCAGGACGTTGACGGTGGCCTGGTAGTCGAAGGCGTCGGCGGGCGGCGCCAGCGCTTCACGCTCCCTCTCGTCGTCCTGCGGCACCAAACTGCCCATAGACACGGGCGAATGTGAGCGGGCGGTCTGCGTCTGCGACGACGATACATTAGAGTTCATGTCGAGAGACGTGAGGGGGCGTGGCGCTAGCACTTCCGCCTGCATGCTGTTGCGCTTCTTCTGCAGGGTAATGCCGCCCGGTGTCGGCGTCGGCGCGGGCGTCGGCGTGGCTGTAGCATCCGTCAAGGATTCCGTGGAGCTCATATCTTTCGCCAGGCTCTGCACAGTACTCTGTCGTGAGGGAGCAGGGGAAGTGGGGACGGGAGGCGGAGATGAGGGGCCGTTGCGAGAGGTTGCAGAGGGGGTGCGATCGCCTGCGGACGTGCCTTGGCGAGAAGGTGGCTCCGAAGGCGGAGGAAGCGACTGAATGACGCTGTTCAGTAACTTGTTGGTCCGATTGGCGGAGCTCTGGATCATGGGTACATGATGGGCGAGATTGGGAAGTATGGCAGGTATGAGACGAGGCGTGAATGGCACCATGACTTCCTGTGCGAAAGTGAGGAACTCGGCAAGCCAGAGTAGCGCAGTCGATTGCTGAATTTCGTCGTCTAGAGGCCGTCAGCTCAGAGAATGACACAAGCGAAGACGTGAGCTCACGTTGACTATCCAGCTGTCTGATGAGAATCTCAATGATCGCAGCGTAGTCTATCCGGACGCCTTGTCCGGGAACCCAAGCTTTGGAGCAATGTCAGTTCAATCAACAATTGTGGGCCGACGAAAAGGCCTACCACCCGGATCTCTTTCGTCCACGTCGGGCTCCGGTGCGCCATTCACCTTCTCACCTTCCGCATCCGGCGTCTCGGTGTCGCGGCTCTTCGGGTCAGAACTGGCAGCATCTGCCTCAGCCTCCAGCCGCGCCTGCTCTTCCGCCGCCGCCTCTTGCAGCTTCAGTTGCTCGTCTCTGTGTTTTCGGACAATTGTGACCTCGCGAATTTCCCTCAAGAACTCTGCTAGCTGGTTCTCGGTTGCTATCCGGACATCTTCCGTCGGATCCGACAGGTACTTGCTGCGAACCCAGAGTCACTCGCGCGGACACGGGCTAAGGGCGTAGGTGCTTACAGGAGGCCGTCCAAAAACTCGGGGAGGTACGTGATGAGCTCTAGCTCTGGGACGGAATCGAGCACTGTGATCCACGACACGAGAAAGCTGCGCGTGAAGGGGCTGATGACGTATATTCGGTCGGACAACAGCGGTATGAAGCGCGCCAGAGAGAACGCCCTCTTTGCGCCGACTTCATCCGCGTCTGGGTGAGGGACGACGATGCCGAGGTCTGCATCTCGTTCGCGGATCTTCTCGGTCTCCGGGTAATGGGGGATGTAGAAGGATGCGGACTCGGCGACGATATCTTTGAGCAGTCGGTCAAGGAGTTCTGCACCGTTCTTTACGGACAGCTCGGGGTCGGCGGCGAGCTGGACTGCATTATATAGAGTGCGCAACAGGTAAGGAGAGCGGGCTCACCTTGCTCAGAGCATCGAATATAGGATTGAAGTAGACCAGCACCTCGCCTTTGGAGACTTTGGCGATGTTGTACAGACACTCGGCAGCAAAGTAGCGCACCCTGTTCTCCGGGTCACTGAAGCAGACGAGAAGGGGCTCAAGGAAGCGTTCCATATACGGCGCGATGTCGACTCCGAGGGCAATGGCGGTCCCGGCCAGGCCGATCAGTCCTCCGTTGCGGACATGGAGGGCGTTGGACACGCTGGTGAACATGTCGATGAGCTGATCCACGATCTGCCCTATTCGGCGCTCATCGCCCTGCAGGTGACAGTCGCGCACCAGCCTGACGTTGGCCGTCAGAACGATTCCGAAGAGAGGATACAAGCACGCACTTCTCGAGATCCAGAGCCGCCGCTTTCCGTCTCTCGTACATCTTGTCCACCAGTTGCTTTGCAATGGTCGGATCTAGCAGAGCGTGAGCGTATATACAGATCAGTGATAGATGGTGCAGACCCATGGCGTCAGCAGTGGATGGTGACTATCTCGTGTGAGATTCGACTCCGTTCGAGAGAAAATCGCGCTGCAGGTGAAGGAATGGTTGCGCAGGGACTTTCGCTGGGTCCACTGTCGTCTTGGCCAAGAATTAGCAATTTATTCGGCCAATTTTTATCAAGGCCAGGTTCCAGCTAGCATCAGAGTAGTAGAGATAGGGAGAGAGCAAGACGCTGCAGGAGAGAGACTCGCAGCGAGGAAAGCCGCGCGCAGACGCGTAAAGCGTGCATTACGGTAAATGATTACGTACATATGGGCGCTTACGTTGCTCGCCGTCGGACGAGTCTTGACTCGGCCTTTGTCAGTGAATCCTCCTCCTTGACCTCCACCATGCGCGACGCCATACCATTCGATGTGTGGGTGGCCATTCTGTCTGTCCTAGACGACCGTCCTTCACTGTCGTCCTGTGCGCGAGTTTCTCGGACGTTCTGGGACGCGGCTACAAGAAGTCTTTATAAGAGTATCACGGTCATGCATATTGACAGGGGAAACGATGTGAGTCGAATTTTTTCATCGATAATCCTCTTTGACGGGCGCTGACAATGTGCTTGGCACTATCAGATCAGAGGGAATCGCGCTTTCGCAGCGTTGAAAGCTCATCCCCATTTACGGGCCCATGTTCGGGGTATAACCCACAGTGGTGTGTTGCAAAATGCTGCTTAGCAGTGAACCCGCTGATCTCCCCGAAAGTTATGGACACAACGCTGTGGAAACCGTTCATGGAGAGCGAGTACGACGATGGAGTTTCCACGGACGAGTTGCCTTGGACGACGTTCATTCCTCTCTTGCCCAATCTCACATCCTATTCGCTCAGCGGCGTCTTCTCCCTGTCTTTGGGCCTCATAGATGTCATCGTGGGTGCGCTGTCGCTCTCCCCCAGGTTGACGCATGTGAAGTGGATCTTTGAGATCCTCCCCGCCAATCTCATGATCGTCATGCGCCTAACTCATGTTCGAGAGATCAGCATAGATCGTCCGAACGCATCCGCGCTGTTAGACCTTGGAGTATGGGTATCTACGAGGCCTTCCATTGAGGCGTTGCACATCTATGTGAGCCCAACAGGTCACGCCAATATTCGGCGCGCTGATTCATACTACCCGCAGAGTCCCAGTGCACTTTATCCTGAATCTATAGAGGCCTTGCTTGGCTCCGACGGTGGAAATCTGAAAAGACTCACGAGTCTGACACTCGGCAGAAATCACCACCTCTCAGAAGTCCAGCTGCTGAAGCTCCTTGCAGGAACGCCGATACTTGAATGTCTTGACGTCTTCTACGACAATTTCCTTCACGAAGTAATACGCGCATTAACTTAAAGAAGCACTCACTCATCTCTCACAGAGCTCAGAAGAAAGCTCGTTTGCCGGGATTCACTGTCTGCGCCATCTTACTGTCCGGCATCAAGGCGTCGGCGTTCCGGAGCAGTTCGGCACTATGCTCAAGTGGATGATGATCGTCGCTCCTGGATCGCGCCTGGAGAGCCTGACATTTGTCTCGGACGATCAACGAGCGTGCAAATCCGTCAACCTTCTACCCAAATTCGCCGGCCAGCATCCGTCTCTGCGCGTTCTCAACACACCCTTAATGAGACTATCATCGCGCGATATTCTGTCCGTTTTGGATCGATGTCCGCACATGGAGCATATGTCCTGTCTGTCCGATCATGTGTCCATCGACGTCAGTTTTCGTGTCGTCTTCTTTGTTCTGTGCTGATGCCTGGCTACAGAAACTTCGCACCGAAAACTCGAAGGGACCACGTGGGGATCTTTTCGTGAAGAGATATGATAGCCAGTCGTTTTTTGGAATTCTGACCTTGCGTCTTTATCGGTAGATTAGCTGTCTTCGTTATGGATGCCAAATAGAAAGGTTATCGACGGCGAGACAATTCGCGGAGGATGTTCGACGGTGCCTTGGGCCCAAGTAATGTGCTCTTCTCCCCTTTGACACTCGGTCTTCCTGGGTGGTTTCCTCACTCAAATCCTCTTTGCTCAGACCTGGTGATGCGCTTGTCGTCAGCGGAAGCCGTGCGTCTTGATAGCACCGTCTCTCACCCGTCCATTGTACTGAGGGGTTGGCGCTCGCTGACAGATGACTCCGAACTCTCAGCGTGACTAGGAGATTAACAATCGTGTGGATCCAAGTGCCGGAGCGAGCTCGCTTTGAAATAGCAATTTCAGACGAATAAACCCGTCAGTACAAATGTAACTCACTGTTTTTCGACCAGCTTATCCCTTACCCTTGAGCTCCTGAAACATTTAGACACTCATCTGCCCCATTCGGCGTCTCCTCTGAATCCTATTTTAAGATACTCGTCCGCCGGATCTCCGTCATGCCTTGCGGGCAGCGGCTAGCAATCGTCGGGGCCCCGTCCTGCTGGAGGAAGAGAAATTTTCGTTGAAGACCGTCGCCTCCAATGCAAAATTCTCACTCCAGCGAAGATCGGATGCGGCTTTCCCGACTATGATGTATCTCCGTGCACAGTTCAAAGAAGTTGATTCTTTCCCCGGAGTTCGAGAAAGTCACCTTGACGCGCAGTCAGAGAGCGCCATCGGCATATCCTTTCCAGGCGGACGAACGTGCGGAGAAAATCTTCAGTCTCCTACGCCGGTTTACACACAGCGGAATCCAGTTGGTTAGGAGTAGCAGAACTTGTGCGCCACAAATTGTGAATCAGACTACTCTTCCACACGCTCATTATCGCCAGGGTTGCTCTTTCTCTCAAGATGAGGCGACTACGCAGACGCCTTACCACGTCCTGCACCGTACCTATAGCGGTCTTACAACACTCTCTGGTCGGGGATATCTGATATCTTCGACGCTGATCGTCGATAAGCAGATGATAGGATTCGAGCGACGACGAAAGAAGTAGGAGATGACGACATCTAAGAATGTATGCGAGAACGAAAGCTGGAATAAAACTGGTAGGGAGTGACCAAAAATACAGCGAGTCAACTCATTGACGAACGAACGAGCTATGATACAGTGGTGGGTAAGCAACGGGAATATCAATACAATGAAGACAGCGTATCGTGAGGGAAATCAGACAGTCCAGTGCAGTTCTTGAGAGATCTGAATGAGTATCAGCGTCGTAAGGATCTCTGTCACGACGGCGAGGCCCGGTTGCTTGATCGTGAGAAGTGCAACATGCTCTGTCGTCTTGCTCTGCGGCTCATACACAGCGAGAAGCTGCTTTCCGTCAGCGCACTGCATATAAATCTCAGCGCAGAGCACAGACAGCCTATCCACAAGTGAAACAAACCTCCAAGCGCGTCGGGGACAGCTTCCACTTCAATTGCCGACCGCTTTGTGACGTGAAATAGCGGCAACTGGACGTTCTATCATCGGACTGAGTCGAGGGCGATCGGGAAAGTAACGTACTCGCTGGCGCCCCATTTTCTCCGCAGAGCGTTCGCCATGGGCTGGGATGGCGTGTTTCCATAAACGAAGTACCCGGGCGTGTTCGCGGGCCCGAAGTAGAAGAATGCAGCACTCGGCCCCATGATGTCGCGGTGCTGCAACGACCACGGGGCTTCGCGGCGCAGCTGGACTAACGGGTTCGGTGTGCGCTCGACCTGCAGACATCGTCAGAAAGCACGAGAGCAAGCACGGAGGTATCATTTTACCTCTTGGCTGGGAATGTTGGTCAGTAGACGAACGTCGCGGATGCAGGCTATGCACATACATCGTGAAGGCCGTGCGCCCGTCAAGATCTTCAAATCGCGTGTGGAACGGATCGTCGCCAATTTGCAGGAGGACGTGCGACGTGGCCATGACCATCAGGAAGAGGGGAAAGGACCAGCAGAAAAGTAAGGGAAAACGGAGAGGATGTTCCCATATAATGGGCGAGTCCCGAATACAACAGTTCCCTTAACGGGAAAACGTGTTGTATTTGCGTTCGGGTCTGACTGCAGACGACGGTAAGGAATGGCAGTCCGACGAACACGTTGACGGCTTCTTCGCTTGGCACAAGGCTCAGAATGCGACATTTGGATCCTGAAGGAGTTGAGGATCTATATAACCGAGATAGAGCGCTTTGAAGGTAAGGAACCCCGTGTCAACTACCCGGAGAATATTTTACAAAATGATCTGCACAAGAGGATTAACGGCAGACGATAATGGAACGTACTTACAGAGAAAAAAATGGAGGAGAACAAGAGAAGTGGTCGCGAGGAACGTGGCCCAGCACTACTCTGGTGAGGTGCTCGTGTGAACGGATGAAAAACATGACTGACAAGGTCCATCCTCGCATTGGTGGATCAGCTTTGAGTACGATCCAGAAGATGAGAGTCCACAACATTCCCGTCAAGAACATGGATAGCGTGTTCTCGAGGGTCCGGAGACGCCAAGCCGCATTCTGCTGACAAGCGCGATGTTGGAAAGTTGAAGGGAGAATAGGGTATAGACGGCAGCTCTCTTGATATGTCTCAATGATAGGAAGAAGATATCAGACTATAACGACTGGATTGCAGCGGAAGGTCGGGAATCGTTGTGTGTTGGGTGAGTACCGGTGGGTAAGGCTAGGTGTATTGAAGCGTACCTATATTCGGCTGTCCTCCGAGTCTCTTAGCGTCCTATACATCCGCACAGTGCTTGTACGCTCCATACACCAACGCCAGCGTTCTCGTCGTTGTCGACAGTCTGAAGTGAATAATGATTCAACTTGAGATGAACGACAGGTTACAGCGAAGGAGGCCCGACGTCTACTCCCGAATCCCCGCCGCTGGCTTGTCATCACGTGTCGCGTCTTTTTTTTTTTTTTTTTGAACTCTGCATTTGTATACCGCAACAAGTCTACCGTAGGGTATCTAAGACGCGGTCTCGCGTGTGCGAAGGGGAGGGGGTGGGTGGGGGTCAAGTGGTGGGAGATATGCCGGTTTGGGGGTGAGTGATAAGGGTGGGGAGGGTGGTGATCAAGTGGGGGAACCGGGGGTAACAACTGCCAAAATATCGTACAGTCCGCGTCCATAGCAACATAGCATAGCATGCATAATGATCCAATCCTTCTACTACAAGTCCTGGTCTTCATCAATCTCCGGAGGGCCGTGTGCCGCTTCGCCGGATACCTTGGAAAAAGCGCCTGATTCTTCTATGAAGCGTTGCAAAGCGCAAACACCATCGGGTGTGCCGAGGATGATGGGGAGGGAGAGTGTGTCGGAGACATTGCGTAAGTGGCGGCGAGCCCACGTGTGGAGACGGCATTGAGTGAGGACGTGTTCGCGAGTTTGTACGGGGTGGCCGCATGGGCACTGTGTTGATTCGAGTGGGACGAAGCGTGCATAGTATGCGCCGACGAAGCAGTGGCCCGTGAGGACCTGGATGATGCGGGAGAGAGTCGCGCGGGATCCCTCAAACTTGCGTATGAATTTCGGCAGTTTGTCACTTGGAGGATCGCGCAGGGCGACGGCCGATTGGTTGGTGCGTGACGACTTGCGCCATTCGGCAGTCCAGCTCTTCACAGCAGCGGATTTGGCTGTTTCTCGCGAGAAGGAGATGGTCGCTCCGCGCTCGATGGGTGGGCGATCCACTGCTTCTTTGGCGAGCTTGTCCGAGAGCTCATTTCCCTTGATGCCCTTGTGGGCTGGCGCCCACTGAACGGAAATGCGTAGGGCGGCGGATTCTGTCAACAGAAGATCAACGTTCTTGCGGAAGATGATAGAAGCAGCTTGCGCGGGGTGCGCGGTTGAGTCATAAATTGTACTGATCGCGGACGTGTTGTCCGCGAAGATGTGGACGTGCGAAATGTGCGCCTCACGCAGTGGGCTGTCCGGCTCACTTAAGAGTGCACGGATGCGTACAGAAGCGGCGGCGAGAGCAAACATCTCACCGTCGTAAATCACGTGTCGCGTCAAGCGGAGAGCGTTGCCCAGCGTTGCCCGCGAGTTTTGTTCCGAGTCTTCCTAGTGCGTATCCTAATTAGTAGCGCTCGAGCGGGACAGAGCTTGAGTCAGCTGTATCGTATCGTCAAACCAGTGAGTTTGTCTGTCTGCTGGAGATGAACACCTCACGAATTTTGACAACCCGCCAGGACTCAGATACCCAATCGGCGCTCTAATACCTTACGATTTCTGACAGACTCATCCGAGCCGTCGAGCGAAGGCGTTCATCGGGGACATCCAAGGTGTGTGAAAGGCTTGAATCGAGATCTATACTTCTCTCAAAGACTATGATCGACCTGAAGGTCGATTGCCATCTCGTCATCTAGTCGATGCTATCATTGTTGTCACGGCCTGCAGCGGAGCCTGGGGCCACACGTAGACGTCTTCCAGTCGAACTCTGGGCGTTGATCTTCACATCGGTTCACGATCTCCCCTCTCTTTCAAGCTGTGCGAAGGTTTCCCGCGTTCTCTATGAGGCAGCAATGCCCAGTCTATATGGAACAGTGGTCGTCCGGGAGCTCAACACACTCAACGGCGAAGTCGGTGCATCCAGTTCGATCGATTCACATCTCTGACACACCATAGATGCCGCCGAAAAGCCCTTTCATCGCAATCAATGCGCACCCTCATCTTCGTATGTACGTGCGCACTGTCATTCACGAAGGTGAGTTTGTCATCAGGGATCGGCATTTACGTGCAATTCATTCATCTTTTGCCGGTCTATTTTATAGCCTTTCCTACTCCGAGATTCAGAGATAGAACACCACCTGTAAATGGCACCCAGTGGACCGCTCAGCTGCCAATGTTGCCCAACTTGACGTCCTATCGGTTTGCGCCCTCCTTACCTCTGGATATGACCACGATAAGCCTCTTCTCTGCTCTTGTGGACGTGCTTCTTGAATGCCACAGCCTTGTCGACGTGACATGGCAGTGTTCCATCGACGAAACCACGCTTCCCATCGTCTTGCGCTTAACCCAGGTCCGGAATCTTACAATCAACTATCTCCAGAGATCTGCCAATTTGAAATGGCTTGACCATCTGGAAGGCACGTACCGCCTTGAGGAACTCCACATTCTGGTAAAATTATGGCTTCTTTAACTTGTGATGATTTAGCTCATTCTCGAATATCTCACAGCAATTCGAGAGCATTGTGTCCCATCAAATATCAGCGCTGAGTGGGAGCATTTCCAACGTCACGCGGCTCACGATTGGCAAACATCCGCGGTTGCACGGGTCCCATCTGTTACCGCTCCTTGAGGGAACACGGCGCCTTCAGTTCCTCGACTTATTCCTCGAGGGCTCCGTCGGTTGGCCACGTTCTGGTATCGTCAGCACCTCGGAACCTCGGGACAGACCTCACTATGTTCGGGAGTTCTCCGCTCCCCCGCACCTGCAAGACCTCGTTATACGGCACGAACTCATTGTTCACGAACCGCACTTTGCCAACGTCTTCGCATGCTTCGATACGTTGATTTGCGAAACGGAGCTGCAATCGCTCGAGATCATATCGAAAGTCAGGGCATGCGAATTCAACACGACCATTACCGAACTCTTCGTGAACCTCCCATCACTACGCTCCTTTGTCGCCTCCCATATCCGTATCTTCTCGCACGACTTCCTGTCGATCCTCAAGAGCTGTCCGTGTTTGGAATACGCAACATTTCTGGAGAGCAGGGCATCTCTACAGGTGAGTATTGGTTAATATCCTTCAGTGTCGCGCCTCCTGACGCTGCCGGGCAGCACTTATCTGCCTTGTCTGCAGACTCAGTGAATAGCTCGTTCAGGGGGGAGTTCGAGGTTGGCGGTAGTGGCTTCAATCTGCCTACTATTAAATGGCGGCAGCGTGGCTTTACGTGAAGGATGGTAACCAGATGCCATGTCCCCGAACGGCCCTCGAACACGTTGTCGTCCGTTATCAATCTGTTCTGCGTGACTGAGTTTGGGGAGCTCCGAGATAATTACTGCGTTACATGGGTCTTCTGCTGAGTGAACTTTTACCGGAAAAAACAAGCTATACTATTGTGAGCATCGCCACCCGGAAGGCTATCATGGTCGGTACAGAGCCGTGTTCTACAACTCTCGATTACAGTAAAACAGATTCAAACGGTGCAGGTCGCGACGCGACGCAGTCAGGTTATTGTATTCCCCGCATCACGTGCAGGAACGCGTCTCCGATGAACGACGATTCGTTGCGCGTACTTCTCGACGACCGTGTTACCCACTTCCAAACCGCCGCCTATCCAAACCTTCCTGTCATCTTGAACTTCTACGCGGGTGTGATAAGAGAGGAAAGCAGAAGGGGTTAACTGTTTGTTATGTGAGCCAGATTCTTCATTGGTTCACCGCGGCCAATATTGGCCCCGCACCCTTCGCCCCCCCTCCCGCCCTCGCAGCTGACATATCGATAACCCACAGTCTCGAGTTCTCGAATGCACGCTCAGTCACCAACCCTGCCGACTGGTCAGCGGTCAGCTGCAACTCTCTCCGTCCCACCCCAAGATGCCTTTCACCGAAGATTTCCCGCTACACTTATACTTAAGACCGCTCCCTCATATCCTAGGACACAGGCCTTCCTAGACCTTCCCCACTATCAACATCATCCCACCTCCGACATACTCTACCATGGCTGAAGAATTCGACGTCGAGGCGACGCTAGCGAAGCTAACGCTACCGCAGAAGATCAAGTTATTAGCAGGCTTGGTGCGTCTCGCAGTCCTCGACAACCCAGATCAGACAGTACTCACACTATCATTGCGCTGCAAAGGGGTGGTGGCACACGCAGTCCATCCCCGAGGCGGGTGTGCCATCGGTGCGGATGAGCGACGGTGCGTGCTGCAGCGACGCGCATATACCACCCTATGCTGATCCCAGCCTCCACAGGCCCTAACGGCGTCCGAGGAACTCGATGTTCGTGTCTTTCCGCTTCTAGCACACTTCCTCGCGCCACTAATACCATTTGACGCGCGCTTCAGTCTTCAACGGCGTACCCTCAAGCTGCTTCCCCTCTTCCACCGGCCTCGGCGCCTCCTTCGACATCGATCTCGCGCGCCAAGTCGGAGAGGCCCTCGCGGACGAATGCCGCGCCAAAAGTACGTCGTGTCGTGGTTAGTTGGGGAATGTATGTGTCTGATCGCGCGCAGGCACGCACGTCCTGCTTGCGCCGACGGTGAACACGCAGCGCTCGCCCCTAGGTGGGCGCAGCTTCGAGTCGTTCTCTGAAGACCCGCATCTTAACGGCACGCTCGCCGCGGCGTATATCAACGGCCTGCAATCTAAAGGCGTCGCCGCAACGATCAAGCATTTCGTCGCGAACGACCAGGAATTTCAAAGGCGAGTATCTGCTGTGTATATGCGCTTAGCAGTGATGCTGACGTTTTCTACAGGTTCTCTATCAGCAGTAAGTGTATCGCGAGCGACGAGTAATCGACCATTGATCTTGCGAGCACAGGCGATGTGAGCGAGCGGGCTCTGCGAGAGATCTACCTCAAACCTTTCCAAATTGCCATCAAGAAAGCCGATCCTTGGGCTCTCATGACATGGTAAAAGACCACCTCTCGATCATGCTTTTCAATTTTCATATGAGTACTATACAGTTACAACCGGGTCAATGGCCTCCATGTCTCTGAGAACCCATGGCTCATCGACGACATCCTCAGGAAGGTGCGGATGCCGAATATGTTGTTTGTTCTGATCCTGACGCTTTTTCCCCACCGGTAGGAGTGGGGTTTCAAGGGAATGATCATGAGCGACTGGATTGGTGTTTATAGCACAACAGAAAGCATTAAGGCCGGCGTGGATCTGGAAATGCCGTGCGTCCCCTGTATACGAACGAACACTTAAGCTGATAACTTTCTTGGCACCAGAGGGCCCACTGTCATGCGTGGGAAGGCGGTAGAGCGCGCCCTTGCTGGCGAGAAACTCCTTCCTAGCGACATCGACGAGCGTGCGCGCAAGGTACGCAGTCCGCCAATAGCCATCCACGTTCAGATTCCAACAAACTCCACACCTTCCTACAGATTCTGGAGCTCGTCCAGCGCGCCAAAGCCTCCGGGATCCCCTTCGACGGGCCCGAAGAGGGCGTCGACACGCCCGAGCTCCGCGCGCTCCTTCGCCGCGCCGCGTCCGACGCGACAGTCCTCCTGAAGAACGACAGCGCACTCCTCCCACTTGGTGGCCCGCTTACCAAGATCGCCGTCATCGGCCCGAACGCGAAGCAGTCCTTCACGTCCGGCGGCGGCTCCGCGCGTCTGCTCGAGACGTACACCGTGTCCCCGTTCGAGGGTATCGCTGCCGCTGCGCGGGAGCTGGGCGCAGAGCTCACATATACTGTCGGAGCGACGTCGCACAAGTACCTGCCGCTGCTGAACGGGTACATCCACTATGCGGGCGGGAAGGGCGCGCTGGTGGAGTTCTGGAACGCGGAGCCCGTCGAGGGGTGGACGACGAGTCTGATTGGCGGCCCTGAGCCGGCCTGGAGCACGCCGACGAGAGGGAGCGAGTGCTTCTTGATGGACGGAGTCGTCAGTGCAGTCATGTCTAGTGACTCCTTCCTGACGGGACTGACCTCAGTTTCAGGATGACAGCAAAGTGAACACCGCGTGCTGGATCAGGGTGAGCACCGACTCCCATGCATACCTTAAACTGGCGTACTAACGTATGCATGGCGTATACAGTGGAGCACCAAGTTCACGCCAGACGAGTCTGGCGACTACGAGTTCGGCATCAACATGACTGGCGTTGGCAACCTCTTCGTCAACGGCGAGCTCGTCGTCGACCTCTTCCACGACCCGCCGCCCGGCGAGGGCTTCTTCGGGCTTGCGACCGCGGACGTGCACGCAGTCGTCAAGGGTCTCAAGGCGGGTGAGCCCGTCGATGTCGAGGTGCGCATGACAAACGCGACGTTCGTCGTGCGCGGCGCGCCGTTCGAGACTCGGGGCGGGGTCAGGCTCGGTGCGGTCCGTGTCGTCGGCGGGGAGGAAGCCGTCGAGAGTGCGGTGAAGCTCGCGCAAGAGGCGGATGGTATGTTTCCGAATGGGTGCTCTCTGGACCGTGCTGATCTGAAGGGCAGTCGCGATTGTTATTGTTGGCCTGAATCACGAATGGGAGAGCGAGGGCTTCGATAGGCCGGATATGAGGTGCGTGGCGCGATCAGCAGGCGAGGCATAAATCTTCATCGAGACTGCCAGCCTACCTGGGTACACGAACAAACTCGTGTCCGCGGTGCTCAAGGCAAATCCGAAGACTGTAATTGTCAATCAGTCTGGCTCTCCTGTCGAGATGCCCTGGATTGACGAGGCGCATACCGTTCTTCAAGTATGTCCCTCCATGGCGCCAGTGTGCTATAGTTTATTTACGCAAACCAGGCGTTCTACGGAGGCAACGAACTCGGCAGTGGCCTTGCAGACGTGCTCTTCGGCAAGGTCAACCCATCTGGCAAGCTTGCGCTCACGTTCCCGTAAGTGCGACCGCTCAGCTCTCAGTTTTATGGCTCATTCTCTTCCAGGAAACGTGTGGAGGACAACCCCTCGTACCCATCATACGGCAGTAAGGGAGAGGCACCTGGCAAGATCTTGTACAACGAGGTGAGTTTCTAGATCGCTCTGCATTTGTCTTCCCCCTCTCAAGACATGATCGTCAGGGCATCTACGTCGGCTACCGCGGCTACGACAAGAAGTCCATCGCGCCGCTCTTCCCATTCGGCTTCGGCCTCTCGTACACGACCTTCGCGTACTCGTCTCTCGAGACCTCGCCGATATCACCGGACGGGAACTTCACCGTCTCCTTCACCGTCGCGAACACGGGCAACGTGGACGGGCGCGAGGTCGCGCAAGTCTACATCGCGAACCCCGGGGCCAGCCTCCCGCGCGCGGTGCGGGAGCTGAGGGGCTTCGTCAAGGTGGCGCTCAGGGCGGGCGAGAGCAAGAGGGTCGCCGTCGAGCTCGACCGCGAGGCGCTGGGCTACTTTGACGAGCGCAAGAAGACGTGGGTGGCGGAGAAAGGCACGTTCGAAGTGCTGGTGGGCGCGTCGTCCCGCGATATCAAGCTGGCTGGGGAGGCGAAGCTGGAGAAAACCTTCGCCTGGACTGGCTTGTAGGCGAGCTCGAGAAGAACAACGTGGATTGTGTAGATGTAGGATGTGATCTGTAGCGCTGTACCGACAATGTAAAGACTTCATGAAGAGATGATCGCGTGCAGGCTTATAACTGAGATCGTCGTCGTCGAATGCGTGTCGACCATGCACCCACCACGGTCCGGCGATGTGGAAACGTCGTTCAGCGCTGTCGCCACTTCAGGGTCGACAGCTTCCAGTTACCGCTGATCTCCAGCTCCCCGCGGAACGAACTGTCTGTCGGATTTTCAGAGAGGGACAACAAACGCTGCCCACTTGCGTCAGTAAACCACAACATTCCATCGGGAGAGACAAATAAAGACCTGCACACAGGCCTTCTCTGCCAGAAAAGACGCGTATTCCAGAAGCGGACAGATATTGAGGACCGTCAAGAATTCGTGCGAGAAAACGCGAATATGGGAAGCGACAAAAGAACGTAGGGTCGGATGCTTCGCAAAGAGATAGGCAATGGTCGTGTTGAACGTGCACGCCCCGTGTGCCGAATCGATCTCGAGAGATTGCAGCTCCGATTTCCAAGCAAGCGTATCGATGCATGCGAGGAATCTGGAGAAGTGCAGTTCTGCGGAGATGCTGTTGTGCCGCACGACGAGGGCTTTCAGCTGAGGTAGACCGGTGAACTCGGAGCCCGGGTTACGTATCGACGTGCTGGATGTCCCTAGGCCGTTCAAGGAGTCGATGGCTTTGGAATGTGCCTGGCTGCCGGGACCGTAGTCATCGATGTGGACGTCCAGGTGTTGAAGGTGTGGCGTTCCCTCGAGGAGTGTGAGTAGATGGGAGCTGGATACCCAAGGGTGTTTTCCAAGCGTGAGGCGCGTGAGGTTGGACATACTGCGACTCAGCGCCGGAGTATGCTGTGGGATGAGTTTCTCGAGGTTCTTTGCGAGGCGTTTGAGAATGAAGCACAGACGGGAGGAGCGACGAGCATACCAGAATGTGGAGTCCCTCAAGCTTGTTCACGAGGTCGATGTGGTTATGCCATTCCAGAAGAGCAGTGGCCGTAAGACAGTCGATTGTGAGATTGCGGACCTGCGTCAAGCGCAGGATGATGGGGGCGATGATGCTGGTCACAGAGAAATGCCACGCGACGTCGGTCAGACTGCGGCACTGGAGGAGCACGTCCACCAGGGCGGTGAAAAAGCGGATTGACGATAGAAGTTTCAACGGTGAGAGCGGCGTAAAGGAATACGCCGTGAGGTTGGGGAACAGGGGAAGCTGGGTCCTCCAGCGTAAGCCGGATGGTGATCTCTCATCGTGAGAGATCGAACCTATACAGCAGAGGAATAAAGCACCGCCCAAGCCGCGGACAATGTGGCGCGCACCTTCGTGTATCACAGTGCGCACGTACACGCGAAGATGGGGATGCGCATGAATTGCGATGAATGCGCTATCCTGCGTCACCCACGAGGGGTTAGAAATGTGGGCGCAAATGTTTGAAATATACCAACGTTGCCAGTCCCAGTGCTACTAGACTCCTTGACGATCAATGTGCGATATAGACTGGGGGTTGCCGCGTCCCAGAACGCGCGACAAACCCGCACGCAGCGAGCGAGAGTGGGGATATCATCCACCGCGGCGAAGATCAACTCGCAGACTTCGAATGGCAGACGTCGTGTTTAGTCTGAGTCTGAGTCGGGGGGTCGAACCGTAGCTCAGCCTTCGGCGATAACACGATGCACGTGATGCGATCAACGAACTACCAAAACGGACAAGTCGCCGCGTCGCGACGCGTCTCAGCCTCAACTTTCATGCACACCGACGCGCCAGCGTTCGATTTCCTCTCTCCTGACGGTCGAAACCTCGTCCGAAACCTCTTGAGTCCATTAGTGCCCTTCGACATCCATGACTATCAAATTGAGGGAACATGTGCACTCGCAAATGGGACGGATCTGCTCGCCTGCATCCCCACTGGGGCCGGAAAGACTGCCTATCTTTTCCTGCCCATCCTCCTGCACACGGCGATTCAAGGTGACATGTCCATACCGCTTGCTACTCGGCAGCGCTTTCTGCAAGACCCTGTAATGGTGGCAGTACTACCTACTAACAGTCTCGAGTCTGAGAAGGTGCGTCGCGCGTCCTTCGCGGTTTAGGCTCGCTTGACACGTTTTTAGGAGAAGGAGCTGAATAGGCTTGGTATTAGGGCCCTCGCCATTAATGTGGACACCCTGGATGCTGCACGCGAGCGCCGCGAGGATCTCTGGGAGACAGCGCGCACCAAGACGTCCATCATTCTGCTCTCTCCGGAACAGCTGGTTTCTAAAGGTTTCGAGAGTCTACTCGAGGACAAGACATTCCAACACCGTCTGCGCTTTCTTGATGTCGACGAGATCCATCTTCTGGACCAGTGGGGAGAGACGTTTCGGAAGGCCTTCCAGCAGATTGGCTACACCCGAGCGCGGATGCCGGATCACGTCGTCCTCACTGGTCTAACCGCCACCCTCCTCCGTGGGCCACGCATGGCCAACATTCTCCGCTTTCTCGGCCTCAAGGCGGGACAATACCATCTCATACACCGCTCCAATATCCGATATGATCTTCGACTCCTCATTCGACCTCTCACCAGGGGCCTGGGTAGCCACAAGTTTCCTGATTTTGATTCTGTGCTGGTTGGGAATCGTAGGACCATCCTGTTTTGTAAAACCATCTTGCTTGGCTTCCGACTCCTTGTCCACCTCTGGGCACGCGCGCCTAGACAACCCGATCGTTCAATCCGTATCCGGATGTACAACTCACTGAATTCCTCTGCCTTTAACAACATGACACAGGACCTGATGCTCGATCCTAATTCGGGGCTTCAGATCATCATCGCCACCGACACCCTTGCGCAGGGCGGTAATGCCCCGAACATCTCGGATGTCATGCTTGTTGGCGAAGTCGAAGATCCCGACCAGTTCGTCCAGATGGTGGGGCGTGCGGGACGCGACCGCACGTCTGTAACGCACGCGCGCGGCATCATGTACGTCACGCCCAGTGCGCATGAGACGGCGCGTGCAGTCCTAGGCGAGGCACCTGCGAAAGGCGCTCGCACGCTCAAAGCCGCAGCGCACATGCATCACGGCATTGCCCGTCTCCTTCTCGCGCCCTGCCTTCGACGGGAACAAGACGCCCTTTACGGTAACCCATCCGAGGACGTCCCTTGCTCCTGTCGCTCGTGCGCTACCAACCCACCCACACCCAAACCCGATCAGTGCGATTGCTCGGGCTGCATGCAGGATCCAGGAGACGCCCCTCCTGAGGCCGCGCATACCGTGCAGTTTATCTACGAGGATCCTTCAATAGTCATTGACAAGCCGAAGCATCTCGGCGCATCTGCTATTCGCCTGGCAACAAGAGAGCTCGTGCAATTTCGCTGGCAACTCTGGCGGAAGGCAGATGAGGTGACAGCTGGGCACATCTCGCCATCTCTTTTCCTTCCCGACTCGACGATCTCATCCCTTCTCGACTCTTTCACCACACTCAATTGCTCCTCTGACATCACGCCGATTGTACAAGACTTGCCGCATCTGTGGGATCATAGAGACTCCCTTTGGTCGGTGCTGGTTGACATCCGGGGTTATTTAGCAATCCTAGGGGAGAACGAGCAGGTCGCAAAACGTTCGCAAAAGTCGGTCAACTCGCGTGAGGATCAAGACGAAGCCGAGGCATCAGAGTCTGATACAGGGTGCGCAAACGTGACTTTAGACATGTCGAAATGAGCTGATCTTCAATTTTCAGTAGCGTGGAACCTGACGATCGAGCCAGCTCTCCTCTGCCTACTATGGGGGTCACTGAGGCGGCACTGACTGAGGGCGCCACAGGTGCCGCGAGCATAGCTCAAGCTCCAGCAAAATCACGACCACGCGCTCGCATTGTCACGTCGAATACGGTGCCGGTGCCGTCGCATACGTTAAGACTTCTTGGCAAAAGCAACCTTGAAACCCCGGAGGTGCGGGTAGGGGTATCCGATCACCCATTTGTACGCAAGGAGGGTGAAAGGATCTTTATCAGGATTCCTCTGCAATCCTCCAAGCGTCCACGTCGGTCAGTAGCCACATGCTCTTAGATGGTGTGCATCTTTTAATACACCTATCATACTTCCACAGAGCTTCGGACGGTCGTGACGCTGCACTTCCACCAGGTACTGATTCGGACATCGCGCATGGCTTGCCAAAGAGACACAAGACGACAACAGTGAGTGGCGCTTCAAGCAACCGGCATATGATGATAATAACCCATCTGTCGACAGTCCAGAGCAAAGGAAAATACACCGCGATAGAACACGCTTCTATTCGTCATCTTCTGAGAGAACCTGTCCGTCAACAAACTCGACTTCTGTCTCGGGCGCAGGCTCCACCTCTTGCCAGTCATCACATAGTTCTTCATCTTCCCACGCGATTCTCTCCTCTTCGACCTCTCGCATCATGTCTTCGATACCAACGTCTTCCACAAACTCACCATTTATCACTGTTGCATATCTCCAAGCAAGCGGCATCAAGTGAGATCCCAGGACGGGACTATCACCCTGTGTATCCGATGAGGCCAGACTAATGTTGTCGACATCTTCGGCGCTAGTCTCCTCAACGGTATTCGAGACACCATTGTCCTCGGGTCCGTCACCAACACTTGCGGTAACATTTGGGGCCGTCTGTATTACTAACCCGCGCGCCGACGTTGTCGTTTTGATCCATGTTGCAAGTTTGCCGCCCATAAGTGACTCGACACCCCGGTCATAGTCGTTCACATCTCGAGGCCGAGTTCCGTATGTGCGCCCTGGCCGAAATGTGTGTAAGCCCTCTGTTTTGTACACCTCTGACAGTATGCGGAACTCCGGTCGAGTGTGCGGTTTGGGATGGAATGTGCTTGCGCGCTTCAGTCCGGCTCCCTCGATGAAGGCCACCTTTGTATCGCCGAGCCGGAACGTGTTAGGTGACACCACATTCCGCAGGAAGTGTCCATCCCAGGTGGCATCCTTTCTGGACAAGAAGCTCTGAAGGTCGTCGTTGTTGTGTTCTACCATTAAGTCGCCTTCCATCCATTTTCCAGGTGCTCCTCGTAGGTTGACGAGCCAGTTTTTCAGGAAGAACTCACGGAGCTCTGGACTTGATTCCAGCTCAATGCTGCATATCATCTCGAGCAGATATCCGGGGTATTTTGTGTGGCTTGAACCGGCAAACGTGAATACCCAGAGCTGTTGGAGCAATCACGATAAGTTGATAGTTTCATACCATGCAGTGCATGCATGACATACTTTACAGATTTCCCATACCCGACCAATGGCCCCAGCGGCTACTCCTTCAGCTGCCGCGCGCGACAAGATGGCATCCCACATGAACCGTGTTGATTGTGCTAGTGCCGCATCGCCGCGGAACTCAGGTTTTGGGCCCATCTCCGGTGCCGCTTTGGGTTTTGTAGGTTTTTTTTTGGAGGTTCTGGTCGCCTCGGCAGTAGCTGCAGTGGCGGACTTCGCCTCGGCAGTTGTTGCGGCTATGTTCGAGCCGTCTGCTGAGCCCTGAGGTAACCAGGATGGCCTTGACCAAGATGAACCCAACGGCACTGAGTATACGTTGGTAGGATCATGTGCTCCCATTGCGCGATGAAAGGCCCGTAGGCTGGAGTATCGGCGATGAAGGAGCGTCGCCGCATCTCTCAATTCCAACAATGTTGGTAAGTTGTCGTCTTTGCACCGCTCGGAAAAATACTGAAGTATGTTGTCACATTCAAAAAATACTCTGTTGATAGGACGATACGTTATCAGAAACACCGACTCTTGGATCACAATCAATATCCTTACCGCCAACAATCTATCATCCGCACATCCAAGACGAGATACACAAGGTGTGTCCCGCTGTAGTAGTCGACTTTCTTCAGCTTGGAAGGCCGGCGGAAGTTGATTTTTCCTGCGTTATGGCCAAGGGATGATGGGTCGCGAGCGAATTCCTCGCCCCAATGTGCTTCAAAGATCCGCGAAAGATCTGTCCATTCGGTATGCCAGAGTTCCAGGAATGGCTCCAACCAATCGAGCCGGTCATATCCATTGGGCTCGAATTGCAGTAGCTGCTTGAGCTGCACCATCTTTTCGAACGTCAAGCCATCCCCGCCGACAAACCAGAAGTGAGGTTTGTATGTATCCTTTGTCTGGCCCATCTGATTGAAAAAGTCAAGCAGCGCATCCTTCAGCTCGGATACCAGGGTCTCGTGCTTGCCGCTCGTGGAGAGAGGGTACGCCTTTGATTTCCGGTCCGGTGGCACAGTGAGCTTGTCATCAGTCGTGCGGTACAAGTCAATGACATCCGCTTTCAGATGTGCCAGTTCCGGGATGTAGTTGACGAGCGTCTGCAGCCACTGTGTACTTGCGATTGAGTCAAGATATGGGTAGTCGATCATTTTGTGTAGTCGGTCGACGGTGAGCTGCCTCCGCTGATCTCGAGCAACGTGCGCGTCCTTATCTTCCCGACTTGTGACAGCAGGAAGGAACCCGTCGGCCTCGACAACGATTGCAGCCGTCCCGTGCAGAATCTGGTCTTCACGCCAGACACGGCCCTCCCATTGCTTGTGCGTTGTCTGCACGTTGTCCAAACGTAAGACAAAGCTCTTCGTATCGTCCAGTCCCTCGATTTTCAAAAGCTCCTGCCCTTCGTGCCCGATCTTGTCAAGGTGCACATAAACGGTGCTATGACTGACTGTCAAACCAGTACGGCTCCCATACCGGAACAGTGTAGACTGTGCGCCGGTCGCAAAGTATAATATTCCCATTGCTAGTGGAAGGCGGTTTGCATAGCGGTTATGTGAGAAATTGAGCGAGCTCAGAACCTGAGTCGTGACCTGCATAACCCCATGGTAAGTCCTCAAGTTATTATCCGTGTCCGCATGAAGCGTAGTCTGACGAGCGCGCACTCACAAGTTCCGGAGGACGAGATTCCTGTCGCACGGCTCTATCAGCTGTGTACCTTCCACGTCGTTTGGGTGTAGCAAGTGTCGACAGGAGCTGAAACGTGAGAGGCTGGTGTTCCTTCAAGATCTCTGTTGTCCTCTTGAGGAAGTTGGTATCGATTTCCTCGAAGGTACGCCCCGCTTTCTTTGCATATTGTGTTCTCGAGCAGTGCAGACCACCAGATGGCTTGACAGCTGATCTTCTCTCCTGAATAAGGCGGTCCCGGGTGACCTGCACTGCGAACGACGTGATTGCAGCACGCGCTGGTAGTATCTCAAGGTAGGGTGTGTCGAGAGAGTACATGTGATTCTTGTCTGCTGCAGAGAGAGGACGGCCATCTGGATTTCGGAGCCAGGCATCGAGAATGTGTGCGGGCTTGTGTACCGTCCGTCCACCGAGGAATGCACTGACCACGGCGGCATGCTGGTGAGTCCGATGTACTTTCCCATCGATGGCATCTTCATCCTTGACACGGAAGACGTAGTGCAAAAACTTGCCAAGCGTCCAGTCAAATTCAACATCAAGTATTGTTAATATGGCAGCAAGCTTTTGTGGTACTGTGCGAGGTGAGCGTCGCTTGTTTTTGGGGGATTTCGACTTCGAAGGACTGATGGGCAATCTCCGGGCTCGTGTGCTCTGCGATGCCACGATAGAAAACATCCGGAGGGCCCGAGTGGGAGAGGTATACGATGGAGTTGGAAGGGAGTATGCTGGAGAGAACCATGGTGGAGTGGACGGGTGAGAAGTACTGGTGAGGGTGCCAGGAGCGGGTTGTGTATGGTTATATGGTGTCTGTGGTGGATGAGGACCTGGATCAATTTCGAAAAAATCATTTTGAGGGTCAATCGGACCAGGGATATCTTCCCAATCACTTTCCAATTGCTCCATCGTTGTAGAAGAGAAATAAAGACAGTCTTTGCTACTCTACTACCCTCTCATGATGTCCGGCCCGCCCCCGGCACAGGCACCGGAATCCGCCGAACCTGTTAACGCCGCACGTTGATGGTCGAATGCTGAGCTACGGTTGCCGGGGCGCGTTGCATCGCAGACCTAGATAAGAACGATCGACTGTCATCGTTCTCCTTAGGTCTGACTGTGGGAGACTAGTCGTGTTGTCGGCTTTGGCTCAAATCCTTGCAATAAGAAGAGAGACGACGTCATTGGCAGGACGTGTGGTCATAAAAGGCCATGACTGCAAACAACTGTGTAAGAAATTCGCATCCCCATCTCGGGTTTAGACGTACATCAAATGTCTCCAGTCTGGCTGTTCGATTGCTGTGGTCAAATTGGAAGCTCTCCTATTTTCTGAATCTCAAGCACTTGGTCGCGTACTGAGAACCAAGATCGCCGGACGAGTCGATCGTTGTCGTTGAGTTGTCGCGCGATTTTCGAGCCGGACTGTGGTCCTTGTAAGTTTGAAGTCGCTCTGTATGGGTCTTGAATAGTTGGATTCGGGAATGAGACTCGGAGAGATCGTTGGGGCACTGGCATGAGAGAGAATGAAAATCAATGGGCTTGCCACCGATGAGGGCGCTCAGCACCGCCCTCCTGCAGGCAAATCCTAGGCTATCCTAGGACATCAAAACCCAAGCACTTGTCTCCACGTCCGACCCCCTCTGGCCCGATTTTCAAGCTCGCAGGACGTTTGCGACGTCGCTTTCTCGATGTATAACCTCGATAACTCTCACTTCTCTTTGGATCAATCCAAGATCACCGACGCACCCCGCCTCCCCCCTCTCGCACAAGGTACCTCTTTATACGCAGATGCGTATCCATACCCACCCCGCTACTCTGGGACCCACGACACCTGCGCCGTCCAGCTTCCCTTGGCATCTAGCTACCCGCCCCTTTATCCCAGCTACTCTCAATACCCATACGATCCATGTTACTCCCAGCTCCAACCGTCCCACTATGACTATACTCAGCCCAGTGATCCCAGACACCCGCCCCATTACCCCCGCTACTCCCAATACCCAGACGATCCACGTTACTACCAGCCCCAACCGTCCCATTATGACTACGCCCAACCCTATCGCTTCCCGCCTTGGATGGATTTCTCCATCCGTGAATGATCACCGACAGTTCCTCCACCGCCCTCTGGCTTGTCTTTCACGCGTCCAAAACGTAGACGCGCCACTAAACGCGCCACTATAGGTTCGGCGCGATATTTCAGTCCTATCACGACACCATATTGACACTCTCGCCTTATGTCACATCCGCCTCGTCGAAATCCCACACGCCTACAGTTTGTAGGCAGTGCCGCAGGTTGAAAATCAAGTGCTCAGGTTACCCCACCGGATGCGCATGTATGCAGGCCTATATCATAACCGCGTTTTTGGTAAAACATTGACATGCGATATGAGGACAGCCTACGGACCCCGCGATTCACCTGAAGGTTACATCTCTGCGCTGGAAGAGCGCCTCCGAAAGATCGAGGTGCTTCTAGTAACGTCTCCTTTTACCTTATCACAGATCTCACTCACACTTCAGGCCTCTGTCCACAAACCCAAACGCGACAAAGCAGTCCGACCCATAGAAAGTCTCAATCCGACGCTCTCCTCTTGGCTCGACAACATGACGCGGCTCTCCGCTCTCGTCGACAAAGTCCACGCGCTAGCGCAGGCCGCACCCGCGGAGCACCGAAAGCCCATCCTCGCCCGCGTCGCCGAGCTCCGCGCCGCGTACAAGAAACAGCAGGAGCGCTGCATCGAATTCCTGCAGCTCACGCAGGAGTACGCGGACCGCTACCTCGCGGACATCTCGGACGAGGTCCGCGCGCAGGGCGCGCTGCTCCGTGCACTCGAACAGCGGCTGAAGACTGCGAAGGACCTGCGTGCGGAGGTCGTCAGTCTGCAGAGCGCGTTCGAGAAGGGGACGTGTGCAGGGCTCAAGACTGTGCGGAAATCCGGTGGGCGTTTTTGTAACGGTCGATGGAGGGCGAGTGACTGATGGTTTCTGGGGCAGTAATGGCAGCTTCGTTGCCAGACGATGTCAAGTTATTCAAGGAGCTGGATACGATTCTGAAGACGATACAGACGTGTTACAAGGACCTCGACAAGTTCTGGATTGGCGAAGTGCGGCGCGTCACAAAGGCGCTCAAGTCGCGTCGTATGGAGAAGGAAGATGGAGACCGGTGGAATGGAATCGAAGCGGCGTTGCAAGAGGCCATTGATATCGCGAAGGTGAGTATGGCCATTTTTCTCAAATCGTGTTCTTCCAACGTATTTGGTAAGGAGGACGGCTCCGCTCTTCGCGCTGCATCTCCGGCTCGACCGCCGGACCCATGCACACCCAACCTCGGGGTATGTCCCCTTATTCCAGCCTCCCTCCCTCTGCACACTGACACCGTCCGCTCCAGCAGATCTGCATCGGCACCGTCGCAGCGGATATGGGTCCGGCCATGGCCATGGCCAGCACGACGCTGCAAGTCCTGTACCGCTCTGTGACGCCGAGCCCCCACGAATTGCGCCTGCTCCGCGCCGACCTGCAGCTCTGCCGGAATCGCGATGCCTATCTCGCATTCCTGCAGCGCTGCGCGAGCTACGGCCGCTCAGTCGTGTCCGGGTGCGCGTCGCTCGCGCTGCGCCCGGTGTTTCCCCGGGTGAAGGACATGCGGGACCGCCGGGCGCGCGGGCGCGCGATTCTGATGCAGGCTGCTCCGCCTTTGTCGAAGGCCAGCGACGACGACGGGCGGGTGTCGCGCTCCTGTGGCTACGCACGCGTTGTCTGCGAAATCGCTGCGCTGCTGCAGAAGACCGAGCGCGCGTGGGACGCGCTTTGCAAGCGGCGGAACACTGTGTTCGCGAGGGTGCTGGCGCCCGACGATCCGGACGCGTATATTCACGCTGGGGCGTGCTCCGCTCGACAGCTTTCACGTGCGCTGCGGGCGTGGGCGAAGGAGGGCGAGGTGCTGCGCGTGGCGGCTGCTCGTTTGGGTACAAGGCCACAAACAATATTGACCGCGGCGAACTTCCTGTGAACCAATGAAGGAGCTGACGCTCAGAGCGAAAGGTCAGCCGCTCCTGTTCTACTCTTTAACCAATCCAGCTGAGGAAGCTGAAGATGGGAGCATTGAATAGCTCAGAAAGGCTGGAGATGGACAGTAAGCTGTAGATGGGAGCATTGAATAGCTCAGAAAGGCTGGAGATGGACAGTATGGATGTAACAAGTTGGAGTCTCGGAGAGTACGCGCAAGAAACCGTCGTTCACCCCCGCCAGCGGCTACTAGTACAGTAGTACTGGCAGTGATTCTGAATCATGACCACGTGATGCGAGGGAAACGATCACCTGATTGCTACGCGTCGCGCGAGGGCAAACCTAATTAACAGGCAAGTTGAGGCCCGAAGTTGAGTGTCGGCTCGCAACTCTTGCCCTCGTAAAAACGGTAATATTGATTATGTGGCGTCGACTTCAACATAAACATCTGTATGTACCGTCCAGTCATAGGCTAAAGACGGTCCTTCACCCGCTCGCAGGAACCTCCGGAAACCAATTTATCTGCTCTACTCGGATTGGATAATACAAGTTCTCTCTAGGAGTCACCGCGCGGATCGTACGCAGTCTCTCCAGCGCAGCAGACGCCGTGGGACGAGCATTTGGTTCAGAAGCCGTCATATCACGCAAGAGCGCGAGGAAGCCGGGGACAATCCTGTGTGCTATGTCCTGCGTGGTGCATGCATGAGGGCCAGATCAGCGGAGATCAGAACAGCTCACATACCGAGAACCAGCCATAGCACAGACGCCCGGTCTGGTATACATCGGCGGCAAATGGATCATATCGGACCAGATTGCTCTCCGGAGCCTTGTGTATCCGCCCGCGATCGGAAGGGTCCACCAGGCATTCTGATATGGGAGATGTCGGAGAGAATTGAACAGAGTATCCAAAGTCCATGACGAGGTATCGCACAGGGAACGTCGAGTGGAATTCGGGGGGCGGTTCGATCGGGACAGGGTACCCGTCCACCCATTCCACTGTCTCTGGCAGCTTTCCGTGGTGGTTCATCAGTATGTTCTCATATGACACGTCCTGAAAACTCAGCATGTAACCCCTCTGTCACACCGGTTACGCAGAGAGTTTACACGTACGAGATGAGCGATGCGGTGCGAGTGCAGAAATGAAAGCGTCTGGTACCCCAAAGTATGAGCAAAGAACGCACTCTTAGGACTCGACGAGACGCACAGATAGCAGCTGCTCCATAAATTCAAGGACCTCGTGTGCATTCACCATCGGCATGTTCTCGCATCCGTCACAGAAAGGCATCACAACAAATGTCCACTCTCCAATGGAAATAAATTCCAGTACCGGTACCGTCGCGTTGGCGGCGTCCAAACGCATGTCCGGGGTATTGAGGAATTTGAGAATTTCGAGCTCGCCGGACCCCTCTTGTCCTTTGGAAACGACCTTGATCACAACGTCCCGATTGCACCTAAAAGCAGAGTAAGTCCGATTTGTCTCTATTATGAAGCGATTCGAAGCTACCGATCGCGAGCGGCGAAGACGACCGCAAGCTAGACTTTCATGAGAACCTCTTGGAGCATGCCGCACGGAACATTACGCACTGCTGGGAACTGCGCCTGAAAGCCGTCTCCCCGATTTCCGTACAGTTTGAAGGAGTCGATAGCTGGGGACGACGTGCAATTGGATATATTGACAAGAGTCGGCCTGACGCGGTATAATTCATATCCGCATTCTGCAAGGAAAGGTTGCAAAATATCCCATGGCAGACTCCAATTTGGATTCTCCATGACCTTGATGTTCCGCCACGACCTCAAGGAGTCCGGCAGTTGCTAAAATCGTGTAAGTCGAACAGCGTCGCATCAGAGTGAACCAGTTCTTACGCTCAATTTGTCGTGTGGCACCTCGATGCTCCGATACTTCTCCTGGTCCCAATTCATGGCCGAATAGCCAGTAGAGAGTACTGAAGGCGCAGATGCTCGTTGTAGGAAGAAAGGGATGCGATGACCATAACGTTGGGCGGCGGCCCGGGTTCGGATGCCAGCGATCGGGGTTCGAAACGATGCCGGCCGACGCGCCGACGCTGTGGCGACACTTTGGGCCTTTTGAAATTGCTGGCACGGGGCCACGGGCTGCGAGCACGACCGCCATGATGCCTCGGGCCTCAGGACTCAACGCCCAACAATCATACGACAGGAAAACCAGAATCTTCTCCGCGCAGATTGGTGTAGTCCGTCACAGTCCCGGTCAGACTGGATAATAGGGGAGATTTGATACAACTCAACAACGACTACGAGAAAGGAACGTAGCATGCTCTCTCCTTTCATCACTACCGCTCAACGACTGTGGTTGTACAGGCCTGTCCTCGAACGTCCCGCTTGGTTACATACTGTCACGTTCGCGGGAGACATGACGTCCTATCTTGTTGTTACGGATGCGGTTGGTCAGCGCGGCGCCTCAGATTCTGTTGAGTTCTGGACCAAACCAGAAAGCCTGACGGTTCTCCTTCAATACGTTGAAGACTCTTCGTGTGCTATCTGGAGTCTAATGCTGCACCAGCCTTTACCCCGTCGGTGAGTGACCCCATTTAGAATAATAAGTGCCTTGTTTCACTGGAAATTCGTCTCCGGTGGTCTGGGATTGGCTCGTCCAGCGTGAGGTACCCCTCAACCTCGTAGCTTTGGAATCTATTCTAATCACCGACCTTTCTTCGGAATGACAGACGAGACTATGGTACGCCTGCCGTGACATCCGCCCGATTGTTAGTGAACACAGCCGTATTTTCCAAGCGCCGGCAAGTAAAACGTCTTCGCTTACGGGGGCGAAGTGGATATGTCCGTGCTGATTATGCTCTGCACAAACAGGCAGTCGGAGGCATGGCTTTGTGAGGACGAAAGCCGTGTATTGCGGCCCTGGATTTTTCATCAATTGTAGGCGCTTTCCGCAACCAGTCCGTCGCTTTCGAACTAAGACAAACCTACCCGCTTCGGCGGACGGACAAAATCTGTGTGGCGCGCCTATAGCAACCACCGGGAGCGAAGCACTTGCCGGATGTATGGATGGTGTCGTCAAACTCATACTGCTCCGGACTAAGGGTCTGACGTACACGTTCTGTGCTTACAGATACGCTTTGTATCTCTGGATGTGTATTGGTACTGTGGGTCGTGGACTTGCCACAAGGCGCATGTACTAACGGAAGGTCACTAGGACATCGTCACACGTCCTGACAACGACAACGTGACAACAATCTGCGATCCTACTTGCCGCGTCCTCGGGACACGAAATATGAACACGTAGGATCTCAGTTTCTCGTGTACGTTGTGTTTGGTATCTGGACGAAATCAAGCCGTATTTTCTGACATCTCCAAACGGAGCGGAATGACTTTCATATTGAGACATTCCACCTCTTCGTGGTGTACGAGCTGTATATAAAGGTGAAGCCATGCAACTCAATTCTGTATAACCTCTCACTACCCACTCATCCACCGTTCTCAACTCATTGCACGTACAATGGATCTCATCCTTGCGACCGGTATTGTCCCAAGGCCGAGCACGAAGGTGATGTCATTTTTCGGAGAATAGATCTGTTGTACTAATCGCTGGCACACTACCGTGAAGTATGGCTACATGGTCAATTATAAAGGACATCCCCGCCACGGGCAAATAGGGCGGGTCGCCAAGCGTTCCGGGTCCTCTCAGGTACGCCGTCCTTATGTGCCACACGCAACCTGTCATTATATTCTCCAAAACAGTCGCACGATGGGCATCTGATGGTCACCCTTACTTTCCCCGATGGGGGATCCGACAGATTCGATTCGAGCTGGCTCGTGCAGCAAGACGAGATCCAGGTCGCGACGAAGGTCAACGTGTCAAAGTAGTGGGGGTGGATCAATTTGTCTTAGTGCATATCTGTGGGGGAAATTAGTACCCTGAATGTTCCCTTAATTTACTGTATATTGAGCTTGCGTTACGAAGATGATTTCCTATGGATGAGCATTCATCAACCTTAGTATCAATGGAATACCATGAAACCACTCCGTTCTCGTCTAGTCTTTAGCGCCTATCGTGGCGTAGGTCTGGAAACTACGTACTACCTGGAATGCATCGGGGAGGCAAGATCAATTACAATGGAAAGTATACGGAAGAGTCCACTCTGACCAACGCGAACAGTGGGAACGGCTGCCAACTTTGAGACCGGCGTTGCGTATAATGGCATGTGACCGGGCGGGCTCTGTCTATAAAACACGCAGATGCAGTGATGATGCCGTCGATACAGTCTTCTTCGTGTTCAAGCTAATTGCTCAGCTTGAGCAGTCGCCACTAGCGCACCAAAACAAGGTTCTGGAGGCATGAGTGACCCGCAAGCTGCTCGCGAGACGATCTCGGTTAGCCCCTTGCCATGAAGGAGGAGGCCCTTAGATAAAGCTGCTATGGTCACTGGGCACATCAACTTTCAAGTGCTGTCACGGTCACTCGCCGTCTGGGATCCTTGAAGTGTCATTTTCTCGTCCACCTCAATCGCGTATGCGCACTTGCTTCTTGATGTATTTCCCTACACATGGAGATCGATGCTGCGTCCAACCGTCAACCTCATTGGTAAGGCAGTTCATCGTAATTGTGGTCAACAGGTAGTGAGAAGAGACATTGAGAAAGTACCTTATGAGCAGTTGATATACAGATGCTATGAGACCGTCATATCTAGGCGAGGTCCTCCAGCCCGCCTTCCAGACCGATGACGCCCGACAAGCACCGCTCATGTACCGGTAATGCCACAAGCGCATCTATCATACGTTGCGGCCGTGATGCCATCAAGGAGCGGAAGAAGTGCACACCGAGTCCGTAAAGTCTGTGGTTCATGGTCTCCTGGTCGACCACGGCCGCCGGCACGGCAGGCTTGCAGGGCGCAAGCTCGCGGAGCATCTTCGCGCGGGCGTCGGCGTGCGAGGTCCCCATGGACCCCATGGCGACGAAGGGGTCGAGCAGTGCGCATATAGCGTCGACGGGCATGCAGCGCACCTCGCGGATCCACGGGTAGAACTTGAGGTCGCTGCCTCGGAGGGGCGCGTTCGGGTCGGGCACCACGAAGCTGACGTCGATGAAGATGACGCACGCGTAGGAGCGCGCGCGTCTCGGCAGGCAGGCACAAGGCGCGCGTCGTATTTGTCTGGCGGTGGAACTGGACGGCGTGCTTCAAGTACTTAACGCAGTGCTCGACGGTGTGGCCTTCTTGCGTGATCATGCCGTTGCCGATGACGGAGCGTAAGAACGAGTAGTCGTAGCGCGGTGGCATTGGGGGAGGATGGTGGGTTGAGAGAGGGCTACGAAAATCGCTGGCCATCGATAAAGAGGTATTGTGAGAACGAGGAAGCTCGAGTGGAAATTGTTGTGCCGATATTACCAGGTGGAATGGTCAGACAGGAACCCAGATCCTCAGGCGAAGAACACCCCGAGTGCTTCCTTTGCAACATGAGGCTGGCCTTATATCGACGCAGAGGAGAGTGTCAAAGTTGTATACAACAGGGTTGCCACTGGACAGTGTGGGCTCCGATGAGCTGGAACTCACTATTGGAGAAGACCAGGAGAAGACGCGCCAGTAAGTTACTTGCGCTGCAAGTTGCGCAAACGTTCAAGTTGGCGAGTCACAGACCAGTCACAGACTCACAGCGGCAGCGCGGCGGGACCGGAAAATGCCGGCAGCTACTGTCGGCACCCGATCTCGCCCGATGCCGCCAACATACAGCACGTCGGACTTGCGTCGGACAGACGTCTACTGTTGGTTGCCCTCGAGCAGCCTTCGCACTACATAGGTGGCAAGTGCAGTATATTATGTGCATTTCACGGCTTTTCTGTTCCCGCTGGTATCTCCCTTTGAACGCGTCGCGCATCCCCTCTGCTAGGCTTGACTCTCCAGTCCCCTCCTTCGCAAGTTGGACTCAGGCGCACTCCAACACGTCTCTTATCCCGCACGCTGCACCCATTGCGCTTCCCTCGCGTCTCTCTTCACCTATTTCAGAATCAGCACCTCGCTCAATTCAACATGGACTGGCACGTACGCTCATCTACATCCGTTCCGTTCCCGTTCGGCTCGCTCGGCGTTGCATGTGCCAGTGATGGCCTCCCAGCACCTCTGTCGTCTAGCGTCCTCGCGTGCTGCGTGCAGAAAAGTAGAGAAAGAAAGGCAAACGCAGGTACGCTCGAGAAGTGCATGTCGCTTGGTTGGCACTGAAGATCGAGGATCGCTGACGTCCGCGAACGCCCATCCAAATTCTTTGTTTTATGCAACACTAATTCCGGCCAGCTCTGACTGCGTATTACCCCTGCGGCGATCGCGCGAGGCAGAGGAACAGCCGCTTCAATCGATCGCGTGGTGCCGGCTTTTTTGAGCGCTGCTCCGGAGTCCGTTGGCGCGGTATCCCGCAGATGCCGCGACTTCTCACTAGCAAACGCGACCCGACTGGATAGTTGGGTAGAGACGGTGTATCGGAATCTTGTTTCCCTTCCTCGTAACAGCTGCGACGTCGAGTCTGATCCATCTGTTCATTACAGGCAGACAATTTATTCTTGCAACGCATATCTCATCTTACTCTCCTCCAGACTTCTGACTTCACGATCACGTCAGGAAAGCGTGTTCTTCGCGGGCGCAGTCGCGAAAGACGTAGACCCTGCAGCCAAACCGCACCGCTGAGGATTCACTGTTGGCGAACCAGGTAATAGTCTATGCGCGCTGTGCGCCATGTAATCCTCAGTCTGACATCCCGCGCGAGCGAATAGCCAGCGGATTTGTCTTGTAGAGGGTAATGGGCATCCGTGACATTACGGACTACCTCGGTACATCCTTTCCCGCTAACTTACAGTGCCTCTCGATGCCGGTCCTTGAGCTGGTCCGGTCCGGTCCGGCGGTCCGACACGATTTTCCCCGACGCTCGTCGCCTCCCAGTCGCCTCCTGAGACGCTCAACCAGACGCTCACCGTCCACAGGCTCTCGGTCTGCTTCCCAGCTATTGCCCGATCTTTCTTCTACTAGTTGTCGCTAGTGAAATCACTTTGACACTTGGGTCAACAAATATTAAATTTCGGCACTGTATACGTGATCGATGGCGACGACGACGCGACAACAATATCTCGACGACTGGAAGCAGAAGGGCTTAGTAAGTATCAAGGAAATCTGCGCAAACTGCCTGCGACACTCCCAGTCGTCTTCGAACATACACCCAGATGGCGGACGTTGCATCCGATGTCTCCCGCCGACCATCACCGCTACGCGCCGCTGTAAGGCGTGCAAAGTGTCCTTCTACTGTGTACGTCCCACTCCGCATCGCGTGCATCGTGCAACTCACCCGTCCATGTCGCACGCAGACCCAGGAGTGCCAGACTGCACACTGGGACAAGCACCGCAAGTTCTGCACGCACATGGTCGCCATGGCGGGGCAGGACATGGAGCGCGCACGCGCCGACGCGTTTAACGACAGCTGGTGCGAGCGCCCAGAGATCGAAGTCGCCGCCAAAAGCGCGGTGCACTACGCCGCTGCGAGCCCCGGTGGTGCGCACGCCCCTCTGCCCTCTCCGACCTGACCTGACCTGACGCCGGCGCGCCCAGACGGCACCGTCTTCCTCGTCGAGGCCGACGCAGACGTCACGTTCTCCCCGCCCTCGGCGCCGCACGACGCGAAGCACGCGCGCTTCGCGTTCCGCGCCCTCGGCGCGTTCCGCGCCCTCGGCGCGCGCTGCGTCTCGCGCGCGCAGATCCGCGCGGTGCTCACGGACGTGCTGCTCGAGCCGGACGTCGACGACGTCGACGGCGGGGTCGAGGCGCACCTCCGCCGGGCTGAGCGCCAGCTCGTCGCGCCGGGCGTGATGGGCGGAGGCGCGGTCCCCGTCGTCGCGCTCGACAGGGGCGCGCGGTACCCGCACAACATCTGCGTGCTGCACATCAAGGCGGATGCGGCGCCGGGCGAGGTGCACGAGGACTGGCTGGACCGGTTCAAGCGAGATGCGAGGGACTGAGGGTTGCCCTAGTTAGTGGGCTGGTGTCTGGTATGTCAGCTACCGGCAGAGAAATAGGTTTGAGTGACTAATGCCTACAGC
This sequence comes from Artomyces pyxidatus, assembly GCA_022160305.1. Lineage (NCBI taxonomy): Eukaryota > Fungi > Basidiomycota > Agaricomycetes > Russulales > Auriscalpiaceae > Artomyces > Artomyces pyxidatus. Next base: position 136,144 of record MU277245.1, on the reverse strand, counting down.
ACAGATCCCAGAAATCACTTTCTCAAACGAGGGGAAGTTGTAATCTACTCGAGTATCTTAAGCCGGCGACTGCAAAGTAAACTCTGCGTGAGGACGATGGATGAAGCTGACCTTCATTACTATGAGATGTAATAGCGAGAAACATTACACGAGATGTACATTATAACCGCACGAGAATTTCGGGGCTTGTGTCTTCCGGGACAGCACACCACAGCAAGACCACCAACACGCTCACAAGATCAGAACGGAAAGCGCAGCGGCTCCAAGCCGACTTGTCCGCACACGTCGGCAGCGTTTCTGTCGTTGGTCGATTAGCTCCCTCAATCCTCGCAAAGAGACAAAAGAGACGCACTCGTCGTCGTCTCCAACGACCACGCACTGAGAGCGCCTGCGCCTGTAGTGTTCAGGAGGCGGGGCGAGCGGACAATTGAACTCGGGCGACTCGAAGGCCGCCTCGTCATCAAGCAAGCCCACAGGTGTGGCAGGGTGAGTTGGTGTTGAGACAGTGTAAAGGCTAGACAGCGAGCTCATGGAGGACGTCGAAACTGGATGATTATCCTCGTCGAGGCTAGGAGGCGGGTCCAGGATACGACGAGGGGGGATGTACTTCGCGTCCAGGAGCTGTCAGTGGGACAATAACAACCCATCGAACGAGATGCACACCTTTTTCGGCGGAGGCGACTCAAAATGATAGTCTTCGTCCCGCACGTCGGCAGGTACGCCATCCGCGCTCTCCGAGGCGCCGTAGTCCAGGATCGTGCGCGTCCCGAACGACGCAGTCTCCGCGAAGCGGCGGCGAGCGCGCCGATGGCCGCGGGTCCACTGCGACGGAGCGGCGGCGATAGCCTCGAGCGAGACGAAATGGAGGAAATGGCGCAGGCGCCGGGGCAGGATGGCAGAGAACGGCATGCTGAGGTAGGATGAGAATCGGCGAGGGAATGTAGTGTGAGGGAGAGGCGGCGGTCCCGCCAGTTTTATTTACGGTGCTAGGGCCTGTGGATGCGATCGGGCGTGTGGCTTTGGTGCATGCGACGGACGCAAAAGCGTGCGGACAATGAGGTGTGGGCGGAGGGTGGCCAGACTGGCGCGCATTGATGCGCCTGGCCGAAGGACAAGCCGGCCGGAGAGGGTGGACAGTGCGTGGTCCGAGATCCTGAAGTACATAGAAGCTGTCCGCCACGAGAAAGTGATCGGAGGGTGCAGGTCCAAGCAAGGCGGCACGGGGTAGAGGTCCAGGCACGGCACAGTCGATGACGAGGCATCCCGAGATGGCGCAGTATAGAGGCTTCCAACATATCCACTCACGTCGAAGAAACATCATGACGAGTGTACGCATGAGAACAGGACATCGTGTCTGCAAGAGTTTAATACGGGGTCGCATCGTGTCACGCTGAAGATCTACTCATGGGTGGATCCTGCACGAAGACCGAGAGAGTCACATACCAAGAAAGCTGGATCCTAGAATAGATGCAATATCAAGCTTTTATGTGAAAGAAGTGCAGTTGGGCAATGCGTCACGCACATGTACTGTCAGGAGAAGTTGCGACAACAGGGGACCGCCGAATCACGGTCGTCCTCGAGGCACAGGGCGTGGCGACTCGAGTTTCCAGTATTTTGAGGTCGTAACAAGGCTACCTATGATCCAGGACCGATTGAGAGAATCTCTAGAGTTAGCACAACGAGGTGACGAGACCGACGGGATTACTACATGAAAGAGAGGAGTAGTAGGCATCGGCATTTGCCGAGCGCCTCCTACGCTTCGCAACAGCCTGAGCCCTTTCTCCAGACCCCGACACAACGACTCTCATGTCCGAGTACTCATGCAACTTCGCAAGCTGACTGACCGAGGTTTCCACTTCAATATAGCCGCGATCTCAGAACACGCGCTTGGTCTCATCGACAAAGCGTCAATCTGAGCTCAGGACGCTTCAACACTTCCCGCTGTGGGACAAGTCCGCAGCACGTCGTCATTGGCCTAAGCCCAACTGAACGGAACGCAGACACTACATCATCTAGGTCTGATGGAATCGACCAAGGCCGAAAGCTTCTGGCGATAATGGACGAGAGCGAAATCATGCAACTCTCGATCAGGCCGCTAGCTCGGATCTCTCTCCTTCTCCACCCGCCGCCTGTGCAGGCCATATCGCCCGAAGGAGGAATCCGGTGCAGGCACAGGCAGCGTCTGCATCGCGTACATGTCGTTTAGAAACACCATCGAGAGCCAAGGCCTAGCCCCGCCATCGAACCGGACTCACCTCTATGTCTGCACAGCACTGTAAGACATCTGTGAGCAGAAACACTCCTTGGGAGATCTCGCTCTCAGCGTCCATCCTGGATAGGCTCGAGCCTGCAAGGAACTCGGGTGTGTCCGGGTCGAAGAGAATAGACGCCGCGGTGAGAGGAACGACATAAGCGTAGTGATCCAGCGCACAGGCGAGCCCTTCCGATACGCGCTTCCGGTGGATGGCTCCGCGACTTTGGTCGAAAACGTCTCGCCGAGCTGCAGTCGGGTCAACCGACACCACGGCAGCTCCGCGAGCAGCACGTCGTGCGCCTCGTCCATATCCCGCCTCGCCGCCCCGGGGGCGATGCGGACCGTCGCGTCCGAGCACCGCGCCGTGTCGGAGACGAAGTCGTAAAACGAGGGACGTGCGATGCTGACGGGCATTTTGGGGCCCGACGCATCCGAGGTCGGTGAGCAGCCGATGGACCGTCTCTGCGGAGATGTCGAGGAGCACACTGAGCACAGATATATTTGGGGGCGGCGGGGCGAAACAAGGATTCCGACATTGAACAAAGCCTCCACGCCGTCGTCATCTCGAAGAGGGCCGGCCGCGATGGGCAGTTGCCAGACAGACATGGCTTCCGTGGCAGACGCGACGTCTCCCTGTGGACGGCTGGTAAGGAAGAACTTGATGTTCAGGGGAAACGGGCCCGAGCAAGCTCCAGCCCCTGCAGCAGGTCTTCACGCAAGTCCGCCGGACACGCGTCCAGGGCGTCAAGGACGGACGAGCACGACGCGCTCGCCGCGCAGCGTGGTCGGCAGACACTCAATGGGCGGAGACACGATCAGATCGTCGATCTGCTGCTGCAGACTCGGCGCCACGCGCGGACCGTTCGTGCGTTCGAGCGCGCGTGTGATGGGCAGCCGCAGGCCAGGCGAAAACGACAGCCCGAAGGCCAGCAGCCGACGCGACGTCGGCGGCGTCGCGTTTGAAGAAGCAGCCGTAGATGGCCCCCTTCTGCATGCAGACGAGCAGCAACGTCGTCCGCGATGGTGCTCTTGCCGACGCCTGCGACCGCGCTGGGCCAGCATACAGATGGCCCGGCGGGGTCGCGCGAGCACGCCGCGATCCGGTCGAGATATCGCACTCGCGACACCTGCGCGGTTCTCGCCACCTGCCATAGCCCCGCCCATCAGCGACGAGCGTCCTCACGTTCTCGTTCCCTGCACATGAGCTTCTGCAAGCACTGTCGACATAGGACGGCCTACGGAGGCATCGAACGTCCATCCCAGTCGTGATCTGGGTCTTGATATATATAATGAACGCTCAGCAGAGATGGATGCCGTGGCGTGACATGCGCCACCTACGACTGGTAGCTGTGCCGCTTCCTGTCTACTTCTTTCTCGAAATCGGAGATGGCATCGGTGTCCGAGCTCGTGCTGAAGGCGCGGGTAGCAAAACTCCGACTGGTACGCTTGATAAGACCCGCATGGACGTCTTCCAGCGTCCTGCGACGTCGATCAGTCGCGGGTACAACACGCAAGATGCGGATGTGCACATACCCCCCCAGCGCCTCGATCCGATCTTGCATAGACGGATACATGGCATAGACTTTACACTCGAGCAGGCGAGAATGTGCGATAACGATGATGATACGATTCACCTTATCGCCCAACTTGTACGACAAGTCTTTGTTGTGCTTCGCGACCTATCAACGCACGTCAGATGTTAAGGCTCGCACCGCCGGCAAGAGCATACCTTTACCGTCTCGGCGACCTTGACGGCAACCGCTACCAAGCCTTAAAGATAGGGGAACGCTTCGCTGATCGGCTCTAGCCAGTTCAACGACTCTTGGGATGCATTGTACGCCGACATGATGGTCGGAGGAGATGCATTTCGTATTTCGACGAAGACATGTGGTGATGACACCGCTCAGCTCTAAGGCGTGAGAACCGGGCGCTTCTACCGCCTTTGGATGTAGGGTGGGACGGTGTCGACCAGCCTTGATCTCGGGACTCTGCGTGCTCCCTTCCACGCGGGGTCTCCTAGGCCCTGGCGGGCGGATCACAGATACACCCTGCGCAACTCGCTCGCCGCTGTGATGCGCTTGCAGATCGGACACACACCCGCGGTCCCGAGACAGCGCAGCCAACACGCCCTGCAGCACGCGTGCCAGCAGCCTGTGCTCACCGTCGGCTCCGTATACGCGTCCAGGCATATGCGACACCCAGACCCATCGGGCGGCGTTTCCGTGGCCTGTAATGCGATGAGGGTGCGCGGAATAGAGATACGTGAGGGACGCACCGGCAGCGTCGGCTCCTGCGATACACTCTCGAGCGCCAGCACGTCTGCCCCGCTGAACTGCGCGCCTCCGAAAGCGTCCTGGTCGTCGCCCTCGACGTCTACCTCCACCTCGACGTCGTCCGCTTCAGCCGCGCGCACCTCGAAGCCCAGCCGCCGCACGCTCTGAGCGCGGGACGCGCGCAGCCGCAGGCGTGCGACGCCGTCCGCCGCCGTGCTCTCCTCCCACGGGTCCTCGTCCTCGTCCTCCCCCTCGATGTCCAAGTCCTCGTGCTCTTCGGCGGACGGGGAGTGGGCGAAGGAAAGCTCTGCGTGCGCGAGGCACGCGTCGACGTGCGCGCGCACCACGTCTGGGTCTCCGTGCACCAGCTGGAAACACACCGGACAGCTCTCCCCTTGCGCACGGGCCTTCCCCTTCCCCTTCCCTCGCGGCGGCTCGTCGTCGTCGCGTGTCGCCTCGCGCAGAGCCGTGTTACGCTGCCGCCGCCGCTTTTTAAACGAGTTGAGCGCTTTGACGAGGCGGTCAGAGGACGCCGGCGTGGATGTGGACACTGGAATTGTTGAACGGCGGCGGGACGTGGATCTGGGACGCGGGTCGAGTCGGTGTGCAAGGCGTACGGGAAATTGAACATACGCGGTATCGTGGGCACCCGCATGCGGGTCGGACCACACCTCAAGGTCCCCTACATGGTCGAGAATGGCATGCACGCGCTGGCTTTCGAGGGCATCGTGTGCGGGAAGCAGGCGCAATGGGATGGGTTCCGCGCAGATGGGGCACGTGCGCGTCTCGGCGCGCTTTGCTAGCACTCCTGCATCAGCAGACCAGAGAGCGCGCAGGGATCGAAACTCACGTCGCTTGGTAGGGGGTGGAGACGATGTAGAGGGCCGCGCGTCTTCGACTTGTGCATTGTCGTCCGGCAGCTCAGCGGGGCGTTTCTTGCCTCTGCGCGCGTACAGTCAGCGCTCGGTCGCCAGGCAGGCACTCAGCACGCACTTGACTGCCGCTCGCGCTGGCATGGTTGGCCTTCGCGTTCCGGTGAGTGTGTAGAGCGTCGGGATGGCGTGTCCGGAGCGGGACGTCGGACGAAGGAGGGTGGATGTGGTGGGCGGAAGTTGGATGCAATGGGGCGCGGGGCGGGATTCCCACGAGCGACAACTTAGTAGTAACGACAAGCAGCCGTCGAGACTGTGAATCTGAGAAAACCGAGCACTGGATGTCCCATCGAGGCTGATGACGGACGCCGTCTGGCAGCCGCCAAGCCATGTTGGCTGGCACAGTAGTACTCCTCAGCCTGGGAGTGATATCGCTGACACTGGCCAGATACAACAACTATGCTATACAAGATTTTCGCCATCGCACTACGCTCATGCCGCCGTCACAAGGGCAAGCCGTGCGGACACCTCCGCCTGCGCGCGCACAAGGTTCGCGAGGTACGACATCATGAGCGTGTCCTGCAGGCTGCTCGCAAAGCCGCCCTTCTCGAGCTCCTCCGTGCCCGCGCCGAACGCGTCCATCAGGTACCGCCCGATCGCCGCGTCGCCCGGGCGCGTCCCCGCGACGACGGCCTGCACGTACGCGAGCACGCGGTCGAGCATGTCCACGACGGCCTGCAGCGTCGCCTCGAGGAGCGCGAGGTCCGTCGCGGGGTGCGACGGCGTGCTCAGGAGGCGGACTGTGACGTGGGATTAGTGTAGGGAGGAGGGGGCGAGGAGGAAGGACGCACGGCCGCTGCGCTCGGCGTCGTTGAAGCGGAGATCGACGGGAATGGGTACGAAGACGGCATTTTCGGCTTTGGGGTATACGCCTACGGGCGAGCTGGGTTTTGGCGAGGTTGAGATGCAGAAAGACGGGAGAGAACAGATGCGCACCTGATGTAGGCTTTTACGCCGGCTTGCTCGCCCTCCGCCGTGCCCGTGTTGAGCGCGATATGAATCGCGGGATACGGCGCCGTCTCCTGCGAGTAGAAATTCTGGATCAAGGCCGAGTATGTGTTCAGATTGGACCCCGTTGAGTACCTGCCCGTCCAAGACATCCAGTCAATACCCATAAACACTATTTGCGCATTGACAACGACGTACCAGCCGACGATGACCTCCTTCGGGCTGACACGCTGATTGAGCTCGTACATCGCCCGGTGGTACTCCATGTCCACCGCAACCTGCTCGCTCGTCTCGCTGTGCAACACCGCGAACGCGCCGCGCACATCGACGACATCGTCGCCCTCGGTGCGCGTGCCTAGGAGGGTGCCGATGACGCGCTCCTGGGTGTCTGTGCGGCGGAGGTAGTGGTCGAGGATGGAGAAGAGGGCGACGGGATGGATTGTGACGGATGACGGTGCCCGGCTGCAAAAAAACATCCACGTTCAGCGACTGGGGAGATGCAGACTGATGACTCGTACTTTGCGGGTGCCGAGGAGGAGGGTACGGGCTGCAGGTGCACAGCGGATGTGGGTGGTCCGATGGGCATTTTGAGCGCTGATTGTCCTAGAAGCGGTATGAGAGCGCAGTGTCGGTATACCCCAAGCGAAACTTGCTGCAAAGACGCTCTTTTGTTGCGAGGAAAAGAGTGAGACGGAGGACGGTTGCAGTCGGTCGGGCGAAGATAAATAAATTAATAAATCTGCAGCCACCGCGCCCGGCAATTGCCGACCGAGGCTCGCCGCCTGCCACCAATTCAGCGCGCTCTCCAACCTTTCTCATACACCTCTTCGTCGACTCGCCATGCCTTCCGAAGAAACCAAGGTGCGCATCACCTTCTCTCAGCAGCCACGATAAAACTCACCCTCTTCTAGGAGAGAATCATCCGCGCCATCGATTTTGGCCGCGTACGTCCCGCGCCGCGTCGACATGTCACTTTCAACACACGTTGACTGAACCACCCCCACAGACTGTGCTCCACTACGGCTGGATTCCATACATCATCTTTGTTGGATACACGCGCAGCAACCCCCAGCCCTCTCTGATCAAGTACGTGTCACCCTCTACGTCCGCTGTCGCCTCTCATCACCCACTCGCAGGTTGATGAGCCCCCTAGCGTGACCGGCTGCTCGGCATTCCATTTGTATATATACTAGATCCCCACTCAAAATAATCCGTGCATCCTGCGAGCGAGTGTCCCATCTGCTTGTCATCTAGCTGTGCGAATACCACCTGGCCGAGGTGTGGTCAGCGGTGAGCGCCTTTTCTCGACTCCCCTGTTTCCGTCCGCGCGCGCTGCGGCCGTGATTCATACCAGTGGTGGTGCACCCGCTCTCCGAGTCTGGGCACCCCTATCCACCCGCCATCTTCGGCTGGGCGGACATGCAGAAGAACAAAGGCCAGATATGAGCCTTTCAGACCAGCGCGCTCGTCATTCCTTGCAGTTGAGACGTTCTGATGACGAGTCTTATGCATCACAGGGTTATATGCGACAGGTTGATCCCATCGTCGAGCAGGGTGCTCTTCATTCCACTACTTCAGTTCTCTGTTTTGCTCATCGGCCAACACGAGTTCTGTCGTCGCAGCTACTGAGTCGCCTTCTATCGCAAATATTTCGCAGGTCCGGGCCGGTTCGGACCGTGAGAACAGACGACGACTCGGAACGGTCACCGTGTGTGCAGAGCATTTTCGCGTTCAAGTCCCTCGACGAATCCAAATAACGATCCTTTTGTTCTGTCTATCGGCGGGCCCACCTCCTGACAGATTGTTACCACAACGACTCACCCGTTGCGGTTCTCGCCCTGTGCATATCAAGAGGACATGGATCGTTCCGTGCCCATTTGACACGTAAAAGATGAACAGAATGGATTGGAGGTGAGATTGGATCTCGTAAGATGAAAGCTCTTCTTTTGCTGCACGAGGACAACCTCTAGACTCTTTGCTTGGGGTCTTTATTATATGTCTGACCATCCAATCTGGTAGTGCCGGTACGACATTTCCGAGCTTCTCTGTTCTCACTCTGCCCTCGTCATCGGTGCCAGCGGTGGGACTGGACTGCGTGCTTCGTGCGCGATCGTGTGGCCGCCCTGCGTGAGCATGCCATTGCCGATCACAGCGTGCAGGAATGAGTAGTCGTTGCGTGGCGGCATTCGAGGAGGATGGTAGGTCGAGAGCTGGAGGGTGTCAAGACCAACATTGGCACCAAGTGTGACTCATGCCTGCCTACCGAGACGCGCGCGTTCCGGCGCTGCACCGGATGCAGGCTCGCCGCATACTGCGTGCGTATGCCCGCTGCCCGCGCGTGCAGTGCGCACTGACGTCCGCCGCATCTCCCGCAGGACAGGGCGTGCCAGCGCGCCCTGGCCCGAGCACGCCGCACACCGCAAACGCACTGCGTCGCAGATGAACGTGCTCGACATCGTCATAAAGCGAGCGGTCCGCGCACATCGACGTCTGGAGCGCGTCACTACGGCTGTCTGCAGGCCGCCGCGCACCGCGCCGTGCACCTGACGCCCCAGTCGCCCGGGGGTGAGCGCCGCCGAGAGCACGCAGCGTGACGTTCTACCCGTGGATCCGCGTACGTGCCCGTCGGGGCGATCTGCGTGCTGCTCGACGGCCTGGTCATCGCGTCTGCCATGCCGGTCCCACGCGCAGGTGCGCTTCACGAGCGCGGTGCCCGCGGTGGTGATCGACGAGGTGACGAGCCACGGATTTTACGAGCTGGGTGTGCACTTCTTCCGAAGCATACTGGCGGCGCAGCCGCAGCGTGTTTTAGAGGCATGTGCGCAGGCACCGGTGCATGAGGGGTGCTTGTGGGGTGTTATTGGGATGGAGGACGAGCTGGAAGACACCGCCCAGAGATGACCGTGTGGCGGTCTGCTCTGCCCGTTTCTTGTCGGTGTGATGGGTACGTACATATTTTCTCTGGTGTCGTAGAGTCGGGTACTTTCTCAAATATACGTTCCCAGAGCCCGATGACCACGATTAGAATGAATGGTCTTAGCAAGCCGGTTGAAAGTTGAGGATGAATGGACGCACCATCGATCCCCATGTGCGAGGAAGTACATCGAGAAGCTAGTGCGCACACGAAACCGACGTGAGTGAGAGATCCACACGTCACGATGCAACATAATCTCGGAAGCCGAGTGTTCATGACGGCATTTGAGAAGTCCAGTCACGATATCAGCTATATATACTAGGTCCTTTGTGGCACGGGACTGACTGAGATCGTCTGCAGTCGGGAGTTGATCTCACGTCTGATTCACCCACGCAAGCCTGTCTCCTAGATTATCACCCAACCCACACCGACGGCCTTTCCCCCTTCCCTCTCATCCCACCGTCATCCTCCAATGCACCGCAACAAGTACAAATACTTGAAGCCCTTAATCAAGGACGGCACTCTCCCCCTGCCGGTCCTACAGGAAAGCCGTGCGATCAAGAACTGCTCCAAGTGCACCAAGCACCCCGCGGCACAGTTCCACACCGAGAACGAGACAACCGTCCAGCAGTGCGACTCTTGCCTTCCCGCCGAGACCACCGAGCTCCGGCGCTGCAGCGGATGCAAGCTCGCCGCATACTGTGTACGTCCATCCGCGGGCCCCGCAGGCTCTGCCGCTCACGCGTCTCCCGCAGAGCAAGGCATGCCAGCGCGCGCACTGGCCCGAACACGCCAAGGCTTGCAAGAAGGCCATGCTGCACTTCAACGGGCTCGACGTCTTTGCCAAGCGTTCCGCCCAGGTCGACGTCTGGTGCATCGAGCACTACGCCTGCCTGCAGGCCGCCGCGCGCCACGCCATGCGCCGGACGCGCAGCCGCAGCCCGGGTGAGCCTCGAGCCGCATGGTGCGCGCCGTCCCACTGACCGCGAAGCGCCCGCAGGCTTCCATGCGTGCATGATCCTCGTCGACGTCGACGTCGACGTGCCCGACATAACGGCGCTACCCAAAGCGCGAGACGCGACCTTCCACCCCAAGATCACCGACGTGTGCTACCAGCCACTGGCGGGGATCGGAATCAGACTCGAAACGTTCGTCACCGCGGCGGCCATTATTACCCCGTGGGCACTCAAGGTGCCAGTGGAAGAGGCGCGCGCGCAGACCCTGCGCGAGCTTGCGCCGTGCCCGGGCACGATTCCCATAGTCGTGGTTGACGACACGCCCATGAGCCACGGGTATTACAAGCTGGGCACGCACTTCTTGCGCGCGCTCCGGGAGGCGCAGCCGCAGCATGTCTTGGAGGCAATGGCGACGGCGCCGGTGCACGACCAGTGTGTGTCGAGCTTTGTCGGGGCGGTGTGGCGCTCGCAGAGATGACTGACGGTCTTGCTAGGGTGAGATGACCGGGCAGATATTCCCTAAGTTCGAGCTGATGCTCTTTTGTTGTATAATACGAGTAGTCGAGGCTTCGACCTGTCCACAGTTTCAGATAGTATAAGTCCACGTATCCTTGATCCTCTGGCCCCTGAGCTCAACCTATAAACCATCCCTGGTAAGCCTTGATCGACACGGGACGAAGAAAGAGGGCTGCGCGCACCTGCATCAGTACAACGCCGTTCTCGCAGAGATACGCCTGACACTGCGCCCCACGGAGCATCGCATCCGCCAACTCATCCGGCAGCGGCACGTTTGTGGAGATGCACGGGAGCATCGTCGCGAAACCGTCGAACGCGGCGCCCGGCTCCACGAGCGTGCTGCCGCGGAAGACCGTGACCGGCGTGGCTCCGCTCCGCAGCAACATCAGCGCGCGCGCGACGCGAAGCGGGTGGTAGTCTAGTATATCCACTGCTGGCTTGGATCTGTGGTGGGGGTCGTGATCTATCCGCAAGATTTTCGTCCCTCGCATGCAAGCCTCAGTTATACTGGGCACTCGTTGCGTCACTCGGCAGCCCATCGGGCCCCATTTGTCCCAAGGCACGTCGATCCACGTCGACCCTCGCGGAAAGGGATGCGACCTGAGGTATGAGTGGAAGGTGCTCGCGAGGATGTGGAAGGATAGATGATGTCCCTGGTCGTAGGCACGCCAGGCCGTCCTCACTGAGAATATCCGGTCGCTAGGATCGCAGTAGAAAGGCACGGGGGAGAGTGGGTCCACTGTTCGCCATGGCGCTGCCACGGTTGTCTCGAAGGCCAGACACGGCGTGAAATGTGGGAAGAGGAAGACATAGGTGGGTCCCTCGGTAAGGCTCGTCGCCCGGGATCGAGACGGCGGCGGTCCTGTTCGGAACTGCAGGATATGTATCCCTACTGGTTTCGAGTCGTGGTTGGGGCCGCCCGCATTGACGAGAAGGTGGTTTCTGTCCAGGAAGCACCGGGCTCTATATCTGCCGCGGGGAGGCTCGACCTCAGGCGGAAAGATCATGTAAACTGTAGGTGATGAGATGAGGACCGACGGTAAACTCACCGCTTTATATTCAGCCACGCCTGTTTTCCAGTTCCACACGATGTGCTCCACGCCCCAGACGCGCATGACCACTTCCAACAGCAAGTCCTCGAAAATATCGATGATGACGCCGCCGTATCTTTCTGGAGTCCTGTCGAGGACACCGTTGTTGTGTGCGAGAGGATGAGGATCGCCGCTGGAAAGAGACCGCAGGTGATAACTCCTGCGGCTCCGCCGTTGTCACTCAGCTCTATTGTGAACGGTATATGGGCTCACGAGTAGGACGACCGACCCGACGATATGATTAGATCTTGCGAAGCATCTACTATGCGCTTGAGGGAAGGTAGCTTTGTTGCAAAATCTAATCGCTGCTCTTCAACGCCACGCAACGTTGAAGGGATCCGGTGAGACGTATATCCAGAGGTATGACCGGATTGATCGAGGTTCAAGAAAATTAGCATGTTACCGTCAATGAATGGAAGCCGACGGCCAACAAGAGGCGGATATTTGTCTTCCTTTGTCCAATGCAACTCTCTCCAGGCTGTGTCGTAGAGCCGAAGCCGTCGGAGACGCTCTGTGACGTCCAAACGCTGGGTTCCGCGTGGCCCATCGAGCATTCCGCAGGCTGCCAACTCAATGATGTATTGCAGTGACACCGAGCTAGCAACGACGGTTCTGATCCTTCGACATGTCTGGAGAGGATGTATTTGTCAACGACGATGTGAGTCGACTGATTTGAACTGGAGCTCACGGCTTGGCAGGACATCAAGCCCTTATAATCGAGATCTTCCAGGATCTCGAGTAGAACATCGTGCGCCAGGGCACCCAAGCTGGGGGCCATCTCTGAAATAGCCGAGAGCAGTCCGGAGGGCGGCTCAGCAAGCAAGTGGGTTGTGGACTCGGACGCTCGAGCGCTCGATGCCGATGGGTTGACGAGAGTTGACGGTGCAGAGCGGACTCGGAGCCGCTCCGGCCGAAGACGGCATTTGCCGGTTGAGGGAATGAAGCCGCTCCGGACCGGAGCGGCTCCGGTTGCAAGTAACGTCTGCGCTCAACGGTCATCATCTCCTCGAAGGCTCGAACTCTTTTTTGTTTCGGATCTCTACCGCTGAGCCTCCTCATTTCGCTTCTACCTTACACCCCCTCTAACATCAAGCCGAGCGAAGGGAAGTCGGCCGTCGCAACGAGACCCACAGGTCGTGCAACGTCTCTACTGGCCTATTTGCCGTCCACTGGAAGTATCGATTGAACGTAAATTTGAGGCTGAAAGTGCCACGGGAAGTGCTAGATTAGAGGAAGAAGAGATACTCCATCTGCGATTTGTTGTGGAAGCTGTTCTATGGTGCGTATTCGCCGATTATATGCGTTTAGCGGATGGTGATTCAGGCTGTGTGGGGCAGAAAGTGCTGTGCATAGGGCGTCCAGATGAAAGCTAAGAGCCGTGCTCTGACTCTGGCTTCTGTCTTACTGGACATAGCCCGCGCGACGTGTGATACGACGAAGACGGAGATTGCACTTCCGTTTGGCGGCATTTTGACGCTTGTGGTCGTGTCGACGTATAAGGTGGTGTACGATATCCTTATCAACTGGTTCACGCACTTCTGCATTCCCGTGCACTATGGTTGCCTGCAGGCCACTGTGCAGGGCGCGAGAGGTGAGTTCCGAGCGAAACAACATCCGTACGTCGTTGACCTACGCCTACCCCTAGTGGACTACACATGCGCGACCTTCATCGGCGCCAACGTTGCTGCACCCGACCGCATGGTGCCGATTGCAGCAGACAGTATGACATTCAACGTGTGGATTCTTGAAGGGCGCCGCGCGCTCGTGTACGGTATCTGCACGATGCTCGCAGGCCTTGCAGCCAAGTGGGCACACTTCTTGAACGCGAGGAGATACGGCAGGCTCGGACACGGCAGGAGCTTTCTCCGTGCGCGGTCACCATGCCTATGGCGACCTGGAGCCAGTGAAGAAAGGGCTCTACGAGCTGGACGTGATCTATAACCGCAGCATCCTAGAGGCGCAGCCGATAATGTCAAAAGCGTTGAGAGCGTTTTCGGTGGTTCGTCCTCGTTGCTTGGCACGCGTAATTGGGTGGGAGCATGAACCCGATGACCTTTCTCAGAGATGACTGTGGGAGTCTGTTGTGTACATTATTGGTCGGTGACGAGTAGGTCGATAATCTCCCTGGTATCTCTGACCATTGCGCTAACAACCTAACTGTGTATAGTGCAAAAACCTGTCGTGTTATAGCAAGATTTGGATCTTTTGTATTCCTGTGTCAGATATGGACAACCGCTAATGCAAAACAAAAACATATTCCTATCGAATCTCTCATTCAGAGGCGACTCTTTCTCTTTTTTTTTGCGGCACGGAGCTGACCAAGACTGTCTTCGCACAGAGAGGTCTAGCTAATCCCCATGCGAGAATGCCGGCACAGCGTTTCCCACATACCTTCTTCGTTCTCATCATACCGTGATCCATCGATCACAGACGATCCTTGCTCCCTTGTCTCCTTCATCTTATTCAATCCACCATCCCATCCAATGCCCCGCAACGAATACAAATACTTCCAAGCCTTGATCAGTGACGGCACAATCAAGCAGGGCGATGGCATGATCGCACAGAGCGATGGTACAATCACGCAGGACGGCCATACAGTCAAGCACTGCACGAAGTGCATGAAGCACACCGCCCAGTTCCACCGGGAGACAGACATCTCGTGCGACGACTGCCTACCCGCCGAGAACCGCACACTCCGGCGCTGCACGGGATGCAGGAATAGTGCATATTGCGTACGTCCGCCCGCAAGTGCAGTACGCGCTGACGCCCATCGCATCTTCCCGCAGAGCAAGACTTGCCAGCGTGCGCATTGGCCAGAGCACGGCGAGCGGTGCAAGAAAACCATGATGCACATGAACGCGCTCGACATCTTCGCGAAGCGGTCCACTTACGTCGACATCTGGATTATGGCGCATTACGCCTGCCTGCAGGCCGCCGCCCGCAATGCCATGCGCCAGACGCGTCGCCGCACCACAGGTGAGCCTCACGCAGTCCTATGCCCTGCGCACCGCTGATCTCCACGCGCTCACAGTCACCCATCATGCGGTCATGGTCTTGGTTGATGTTAACATTGACGTGCCCGACGAAGGTGCGCTGCCCAAAGCGAGCGACGCGACGTTCTACCCCTCGATCAATGAGGTGCGCTGCATGCCCGTCAGGGCGATCGGCCTGAAAGCCCAGGTGATGTCGCTTGCGTCGTCCGTCATGGTCCCGTGGTCGATGAAGGTCACTCGGGAAGACGCACTCGCGCAAGCGATCCGCGAGCTCGCGCCTTGTGCGGACGCGGTGCCCGTCGTCGTAGTCGACGAAACTCTCGTCAGCCATGGGTTCTACCAGCTGGGCATTCACTTCCTGCGCCCGCTTATGAAGGCCCAACCTCAGCATGTCTTGCACGTGCTGGCGACGGAGGCACCGGCCAAGGTGCTCACGCGGTGCTCGTCGTGCAGTGCTGTGGCGGAGAACAGGCTGGAGGAGCGCTCTCAGATATGATTGTGCAAGCGGTCACTATGTTCGGTTACCTAAGTTGTTGGGAAGGCAGACAGGTGCGGATTGTCCAGCATTGCTCGCTGCTATACGTGCTAACCGTCCCGTTGCAGTATCAACCCACCAGCACCCGTTCGTTCACTGCTTGTCGTGGGGAACTATTCTACTATATCCCTTCCAAGTAGCTGTTGGCCTCGAAGTCCACGATGACCTTTATTATCAAGTTGATCGACGGACTCTGCGTCGATCTACACGTGTGAGGAAGTATATTGATTGGTAAGTGCCCATATGAAGCCGGGCCAAAGGAAGCCGTTGACACGTCAAGGACGCAGGAGAAGCCATCAAGTTCTCGATCAGAGTTTAAGGGACAAGCGTCGACATCAGCTGCTCTTTGTCTTTCTTCGTGGCATAAGTATCGATACTTAATCAGACAATTCTAGCATTTCTCGTGACCAGAAAACGACGATGCTGCAAGACTGTACACTATGACACGACTCTTTGACTTGACGGTGTCGCTGTGAAATATCGCATGAGTACGGTCTGATGGTCAGAGAAGAGGAGACATGGTGCCTTACCTTACAATAGAAACGGCGACACTTTTCGAGCCGAGTAGTATACGGTCCAACATCGAAAGTGTTATAAGGTAGAGGAAAACTTGACGTGCAAAGGATTGTCGAGGACGAACTGTGAAGCTAGAGCATGGTGTGAGCGGCAGAGGGTAGACGGAGGCGCGCGCACGACGTACGAGAATTTCCACCGAGAATAGATGGGTCGGACCAGTCCGACGCATCCCGCGCAAGCGCAGGGACAGCCCCGAGCTGAAGTGTATAATGAGCCCCGAGAAACGCTGTGGCGCGGGGAGGACTTACAGAGCTCATCTAGGCGACGATGCAGGTGATGGTGCCCGCCTGGCCACCGCCGTTGTTGCCCTGGTCGGCCTCATCCATGGGAATGGCGCTGGAGAACTGGATATCGTCGGAGAAAGAGTCCATTGCAGTATCGAACTGTGATTAAGTCGGCGGGAGGTTGGTGGGGTTGTTGGTGACTGGAGACAGGCAGCGTCACGCCTTTTTATACTCGCGACGTCTCGCTTGTAGGAGCTGACGCACGCTCGTCAAGGCTTCTGTGCAACGAGACCGCGGTGGTTCGGTGACACAGGAAAGTCTATCGACCATAACTTACCATCATCAAGATCAGCTGTGGGTCAATCAATCAGTCTGCGTCAGTGCCAGATCGAAACGGTCACGGTCCGGTTCAGTTGCTCACATTTTCTGTGAAATGGCCGAGCCGAGAGCAAGCCAGAGGGGGGTAGTTGTCAGTGTGCGGGAACGTCGTGACAAGAACGAGGCCTGTGCAACTAAAAACAGTCGACGGCAGTGCTAGGTAAGTTAGAGGAAGAGAATGTTAGGTAATCAGTACTCAGCGCTTCAAGCTGCGCCGCGGATTTCGACTCGTATCCTACGTTCGATCAAACCTCACGAAAAGCCGCGTGCTCGTAGGTGCTCGTCCGAGGGTTAAGAAGGGTTGAGACTAATACTTACGAACATCGTATCCGAGCGAACTGCCACGAGCTGCGCCGCATGTGTGGAGTTTCATGGAGATGATATGGCTCTGGCACCCCTTCCACTAAACGTATACAAGTACCATCCACTGATCCAGCACGAGTCGACAATCAACACATCCCCGAAACATAGGTGAACGATGCTGCACCGTCTGGTGCCGGTGATCGAGCAGGTAACCGTTTTTGCAGACTTCGAAGCGAAAGCGCGGGCCACCTGATCCGCGGTAGAGTTACAATCACTTTGTACTTTCCACCTAATTGTTCTGCATACTTTTGTCACCTGTGGTGGCAGGCCAAAGGTGCGCCACGACACTAAGCTGCAGTACGAACGTTCCATCTGTGTGCTTCATCGCGACAAATCGAAACAGTGTCTGATCGCCAGAGGACAAAATAGGATATCTCACCTTACATCGACGACAGTGACTGCACTGCAACCCACCACGCGTGGAGGTGAAGGCAACCCGAGGCTTAACTCCGTGGTAAACACTGGCAAGCACGAGCCGTACAACAAAGAAGGATGTACAGCGATCACCTGGATGGACGTTGACGACGGAAGTGGGGAGGTAGAGCGCAACCGCCGCCTATGTCACAATCGCGACCGCACACCGGCATCACTCGCGGCGCGTTGAGCCAGAATGAGGCTATTCTATGAAGCGAAGCGCATGTGCGCGCGTGAGATGACTGAGTTGAGAAAAAGGGCGTTGATTGTCGGGTTTCGGACTCGTGACGAGCTAGTCCAATTGGAGACATGTCAGGCTACGCGGGGATATGAGGTCTTGAACAGTCTTAAGGCGGAGAGGACTCACCGTTGTCACGGTGGATGACATACTCTACGGTGTTCACCGCGTCGCGAATCGTCGGTACCCATTACAATTGCGCATCCCGTCAACGACGAGCTTTCGGACATTCTCCCCCCTTCGTTGGCTGTGAGCGAGAACTGCCCTGTTAAGCGGCCCCCTCTGCGTAGTCCCCGCGAGCTCTTGGAAGAGCTGGTCGACTTTTTCCAGTGTCGCCCTCCTGCGCAGCTGTGTGTGTGGAAGCGCAGCCGCGAGCAAGGATCCGGGATGCGGAGTGGTCACAAAGGGGGCGCAGCAAAGTAGTAGAACGGGCCGGTGGATTCGAGTTGTAGAGGCAGCGGGGAGGAACGATGAATGCCAGTAGAAGAAGGCCATGAGATAGCAAAGATTTCTGCCGCGATTATCGACTGGTGGCGTGTTGTCTACTCGCACAGGAGCATAAACAGCAGGATGTTTGGAAGTGGATACAAGGAGAGCTGTGCTACGCAGAGCCCCGGTCGGAGGATGTGCGTGATGATGAAAGGCGCGGTGCAGTCTATGTTTCGGAGGAGATACGCTGGGGCTGATGATGACTGTAGGAGGACAGCGAAGATGAAAGGACGGGCCGAGCAGCATTCTGCCCTGAGGACACACCGTGCCCCGCTGATGAGCGTCATGACGGCCTCTCAGTTTCCATGATGGGAGAGCATGACTGGGCTGCGTAGATGAACATGTCTCGCTGCGATGATCTGCGAAGGTGCTTGAGGGCGTAGTTGCTGGATGCCAGTGAGAGGCGGGGGCTTGGCGGGGGCACAAGTCGCAACCGACCGTCGTCGCGCTCGAGAGTTGTTCACTCGTCTCTGACCCTCTCTGACCTTTCTCTAACCAGTTCTCTCGCAAGAGGGGGGCGCCAGTATCGCACTCTTTCTGCCTTCCAGCACCAGACTCAAGCCTGCTTCCTTGTCATTCCGCCACACGACCCCAACCCTGAGTGCAACTGCAAGCGCGACACGTCTTTCCCCCGCACGCCAACTCGGGACCTCGAGCCTGCTTCTCTTGCTGGACGGCTGTTGAAGGAAGCCATTTTGTGCCGAGTCACCGCTTCCTCCTCGCCCCTCTTCCTCGAAACTCGAGCGATCAAATTTGCCTCAATCACCCAAAATCAGTTTGTACGCCTTTCATGCGCGCTCTGCTCTGGCTCTCGTACGCAACACTCGCGTGTCTCCTACCGCATGCCAAGCGCCCTTTGCTTATACAACGAACGTCTGTAGTACCCAGTGTTCGCCAGGGCCAGCGGACGTGGTTTCTCCCTCGCCTAGGCTTGTCGCCCTGCCAGTGCTCCTGCGCATCCCAGCATCCACACGACTCGTCTCCCAAAATTGAAGCTAAAGACACAAACTCCCTACAGTACCGGGATCCCAGTGCGTGGACCCTTCCATCGGTATCCACTGTATATCCCCATGACCGCTATTCCTCACGGTCGCGCTCCCCAAGCTTTGGAGCAGCTCGGGGAGACCATTGCCCTCACCGACTTCGCGTAAGGAGTGAAGATTTCAGTGCGCTTTCACGGTAGACGGCGCTCCCGACTTTGCGCTCCGTCGACCAATGCGACACGTGCCCAGCCGTGCCGCAACCGGATACGCATACACTCTCCCGTCCATATGAGCCGGGGCAGCTCTTCTGACCGACAGGTCTGTGATCCTGCACCTTCGCTCACGCTCAGCCGCGTCAGAGATACCGGCGGAGCAGGAGGTCAGGACGAAGTGGAAGCAGGTCGGCATACGAGGCCCCGCTCTCGTTCACGCAGGTGGCTGTCCACCGTGGCGTGCAGAACGCGGCACACAGAAGAACGCCCGCACTGGGGGAAGAACGAGCGATGAGGCAGCACCGTGTTGCGCTTGTGTCCTGCGAGTCGGAATGCCGGGAGAGCGAGGTCGGGAGAGCGAGGTCGGGAATACGGACATTCAGGAGCTTTGGTGAGAGCAAAAGACTGCGAGAAGCGCTGAGCGCCAAGAGAGGGAATTGGGTCGAGACGAG
Source organism: Artomyces pyxidatus (assembly GCA_022160305.1). Taxonomy (NCBI): domain Eukaryota; kingdom Fungi; phylum Basidiomycota; class Agaricomycetes; order Russulales; family Auriscalpiaceae; genus Artomyces; species Artomyces pyxidatus. The sequence continues at coordinate 116,403 of MU277245.1, read as the reverse complement.
GCGAGACCGCGGTTTTGCATAGCACGCGAAGCGCAGGTTGCACTGACAGAGTAGTAAGTGCGAAGCTTATGAAGTATTGTGATTGAGTAGCTACCTGTACAGAGTACATTGCGGGGAAACATAGAAATACAGATGGTATAATTGGATGTTCTATGCGTGGCGAGAACTATGCGGTATATAAACGGACTTCCACCAGCATATGAACTTGATAAAACGATCAATTCCTCCGGGCCTGCGCAAATACCAACACATCACAGCGCGCTTGCGATCTGCCATCCACCACCCCGGCCCGTCTCGTAAAAACCAGCAGCGAGTCGATCGACGTGACCCGAATCCCGTCCATCCATCCCCTCAAATCTGCTCATCGGCTCTCCGCGCCTGCTCCGTGCCGGCACGTTCAAGGCTGGGCAGACTCCGGGGGCGCCTCCGCCTCGCCTTCTTCATCGTGAATTGTTCTCCATGTGGCCAGTTCTGCATTTTCTGGATCGCGAAAAGATCGCAAAGCTGCCATCACTTGCAAGAGTTCCTCGAGGTCCTCGAGGTATATGCACAGTTCTTTATCTGGTCGCCAGCTCGGGTGCTCCTTCTTCACAGCTCGCCAGTTGTATATGCTGTAGGTTTTCCAGAGGGGAGAGGGGGGGAGAGGTAATAGTAATAGCCTTATCATGCCTTGAGTGATGCGGATGGCATCTAATATACCGATCAAGAACTCCGGATTCCAATCTGTCTGAGAAGTTGCAGAGATTAGTTGAGGACAAACACCATCTTCAAACTAGGCATACCCAAGGATGAAAACATGCCAAAATGCACCCGACAGACTTGTAGGCATTGTGGGCCTTTAAAAAGAGCTTGTCGAAGCTGAGGACCTCAAGCCGGGACAGGCCGGAGTCAGTGAGAAATGAAGGCACATCCGGGTCAAAGAAGATAGCTGCCAGCATCAAGGGAAGAACATATAGATAGTTATCCCATAAAAGGGTGAGGAGGTCCGGATATGAATCTACAGAGGGCGATGCAGCAATGCCGTTCAGGAACTTCTCGCTGAGTCGGAAATCTGTCAAGTGACACCAAGGGAGCCGAGGGAGCAGCGCATTGTATGCATAGTACATGCACTGTTTTGCCAACACAGGATCAATGTAGAAGGTTAGATCTGAGCAGCGGGTTGTGTCGGTGATGAAGTCGGAAAAGGAGCCATGTGCAATGGAGACGTAGTCGTCGACATCCACATTGATGACGCATCCGAGGTCCGCGAGTAATCGGCGGACCCTCTCTTCGGTCACATTGAAGAGATCCCAGATCAACGCGATGTGAGGTGGTCTCGGGGCCGAGATGATGAACCCGACGACGGTCTTGTAAGTCTCCTGGAGTTCTGGATCGTCTTCAGCTGCGGGAAGCGCCATACGCAATGCTTCCAGGTATAGTTCATCGAGACTTGCCTTTGGTTCGGACTGCTCGACGATCATGTCGATAACACTGCGCGGGCTGAACCTGGTCTCAATTAGGGCGCATGCGACTCTGGCCCACTGGAACAGCCCACGCGCCAGTCGGCAAAGGGCGTCCACGTCTTGTGTGAGCTGCTTCTCTGGCCACTCGCTCGACCATTTCTTGATTGTGCGGATACGTTCAAGCTCAGATCGGATGAAGGTCTTCACGTCTTGAACGTCGTCGTCGTCACCATCGTCGTCGTCGTCGTCGTCGTCGTCGTCATCATCATCATCGTCATCGTACCACTGACTAGAACCGGTTCCGATTAAAATATGCGAACAAGACATGGTCTCAACGGCCGATGCAATGTCTGCCTGCGGCCGGCTCGTGAGGAAGAATTTGACATTACGTGGAAGGCGGGTTTGAGCGAGATGGATAGCCTGTAGCAAATCTGCACGCAGCTGTGGTGGACATTCGTCGACGCCGTCCAGGATGAACACGACCGGCTTATTTTGGAACGCAGGATTCGACATGAGCTCGGAGAGGGGAGAGACCGTGAGAGCAGTGAACTGCTCCTGCAGACTGAGCGTCTTGCGTGTATCGCCTGCCCTCTCGAATGCCCGGGTGATAAGAAGCCGCAGGCCAGGCGAGAACGACAGGCCGTACGCAAGCAGTTGAATTGCGTTCGCCGCCATCTCCGGAGAGTCACGCCTGAAAAAGAAGTTGCTGTATATGGCTCCTTCTTCGTGCAGGCGGGCGGCAAGCTCGTTCGCGATGGCGCTCTTGCCGGATCCCGCAACGCCATTGAGCCATAATACAGAGTGCCAGCCCCGACCATGTAACCATGCGTCAATCGAGTCAAAATATTTCCCTCGTGTTCCGGGGAGGCACCTGAGCGACTCTTGCCATCCACCGTAGTGCCTCCCACCGACCGCGAGGTTTCTGACATTCTCGAAACCTAGTGATTATGAGCTACCGCGATAAACGTCGACATAGGATCACTCACGCAGATACTTGACATCCATCCCAGTCGTCACTTGCGACTTGACCTGCGGGGACGGATCAGTCTCAGCAGCACGTCTACCTGTGACGCGCCACATACGATGAGCGACTGCACTGCTTCGTTGATGTTCTTCTCCGAATCTGCAAGAGCATCTGCGTGTTCGGTCTTTCTCAGAATGCGCTTGAGCATCCCCTGGTTTGCGATGGTCAGGATGTAGCCGTAGGTGGCCGTGAGTTCTCTACAACACACGTCAGTGATGCTGGGCTAAAATGAGAGAACAATATATACGGACCGAGTCAACGAATCGATGGGTTCAAACATCGATGCGTCCGTATCGTAGACCCCATGCTCCAGGAGGGACTGGAGCGCCGCAGCGAGGATTCGTTGGATCCTCTCGCCTTGCTTGCGGCACTCCTTCTTGTTATGCTTGGCGGCCTGCGATATGAATATGTGAACCCCATCGGATGTGAAGTAGATAGTGAAAACGCACATTAACAGCCTCTGCGATCTTCATGGCCACCCCCACCACACCTTTGAGATACGGCAGCTCTTCACTCAACGGGACCAAGACCTTCAACGGCTCCAGGATCGCCACCGTTGCCGCGCCTGCAACGTACAAGGACTCGACGGCCCGATGACGCGACGAAGACGGTTGGTGTCTCGACGAGGATACTGCGGTCGAAGAGAACGGCACTTGTGGCGACGAGGACATGGTGGTCTGAGGATGCAACGGGACACCTCGTGTTTGGACGAGGACATCGAGGACACTATACAGCCTCAGGACAGCGCCTATCAGCGTGAGACTCGGGCAATGCTGTGCCTGTTCCTCACTACCGTATTCAGGTATGTTGCGTCAGAACAGAACGATGAAAAGAGTATCAGTTCGGCTCTCAATCCTAGGACACAGGTCTCTGCCTAGAACGGGAAAAGGGCGAAGTTGTGTTCCACTGTCAGTGTTTATCGGGTGCGATCCAGGACTAGTCGTCAGTCTGTTGCGCACGTCTACTCCAACATAACCTCTCACTCTAGACTTAAACGACGTGGATTCTCCAGAGCGTGCTGGCGAGCTGCCGAAGGTGAGCACTCTGATCAGTGTCGGCGAAGACCGACGAACTAGCACATTGATCTACGGAGGTCTTTCAGACCAGCTTCGATACGCTAGACAAGAGAAAAAGTCGCACCAGGGCTCCTTAGTGCGCTGTCCCCGCGCACTCGAAAAACTTCGCAAACAATGTGCCAGTGCACTAGCCTGTGCAAAGAGATGGCAACTCGCGTTGTGTCTGGGAGCGCCTCGGAGTGACGGGTCGACAGAGGTTGACTGCACAGGGCCGTGAATCTTCCATCTATGACCGGACGTCGATGCGCCCCTTCCGTCTGCGAGTCCCAGTATCTTCCTGGTAGGGTGCGCGAAGGCCTGGCGGGGATCTGGAGGCGCGAGACAGGATCTGGAGGCGCGAGACATGGTTCGCACGGTCTTCAGGCTGTCTTATCTTATCTGAGCGCGCCCATTCAACCGCCTCGACAGCGTTGCCTCGACCTGAGGACCATGAGATGCACGCCCCGCCTCCTCTCCAAACGACACGCGTCCCACTATCAATGAGTCGAGCACAAGGGATTTTCTTGTTCATTTTCTCGTCGAAAGACGACGATACACCGAGATTTTCTATTTCGGAACATGACTGGATGGTCGAGAGAGGCCTCTGTGGGGTATTGAATAAGTATCCGATGACAAAAGAAGAGAAAACGGAAACCATTACATTTCAACGAGACTGGAGACACTGGAGCTTGGTATACAGTCGGATCAATGCGAAGAAACAATAGAATGGGTGAAAGAAATCCAAGCAGGAGCTCTGAAGGATGGAGCGAAGGGGGAGAAGGTGTACGAGAACCACGGCTCGAAGCGTGAGACCAGCGCGAAAAATCACACACGAGGGCAGAGGCGACGTAAGTCCCGATAGTTGATCTAGGCGGGAGATCCGCTAATGGTGTGCGCGGGTTCCTCGAGACCATAGGAATTGCGTCGGGTATACAACCAGAGACCTCTCAGGGCATCAAAGTCTCTGTATCAAGAAACAGGCCAGATTTGAAGATCGCAGAGCTGTGGACCGGAAGTCGCATGATACACTTTGGGCGATGTCCTTGCCGCGGCGAGCGCACTCCTAGGGTTGGGAAAAGATCAAATCTAGAGTGTGCACGCACAACTCAGCCCTGCGGTTCAGCGAGTCCGTAGGTATCGCAGTATATGCGGGCGATCGGGTGGCGTCACTGCGGCTTGAGCGATAATCAGTCTCAAAGCAGTGAAAAGCACAAAGGCACAAATAGACGTACAGACAGTCGCAGCTCTCGCAGTGATACCTACTCCCACTTCGACGTGGTCCACTCCTGTCGTGCGCTCTGTCGCTGACCAAAGACACGCGCTGGAAAAGGCGTGCGACTCCGTCGGCCGTCATGCTCTCTGTCCCAGCATCTTCGTGGCGTGATGAATATAGCAAGGGAAGCGGAGATGATATCCTCCATGTACCAGCTGGACCCATGCTAACAGCATGTGTGAGTGTATCCGCCCATGTCTTCAGAAATACCGGGACTCACGTTGTTTCACGACGTTCAGGCCTGACCTCTGCAACTTTGCTGACGACCATTCGTCCAACAGCGCGCACGGCAGACAAAGAGGAGACTCCGCGCGCTGAATCGTTCTCCGGCATGAATCGACGGCGCTACCCTGTCGGGAGACAAAGTCGTCTAGGGTGGGGCGTGCTGTATAGAAGGCGGTGGATGAACGAAGGGAATTTGCATTCTGAAGGGTAGAGAGCGCGTGGGCCGCGACGAGTTGTTGACAAGGGCAGAATCGCGTAGAAGAGGCCGTGCTCTGGGGTCGGTGACTTGAGCAGACTTGAGCACGACTCGCACGATCCACGTAAGAGAGCGTGGGAACAGAGTTCGGCAAACTCCGGCCTGGGACATACGCGCGACTCTCTTCTGACGATCACTCGCCCAGGCAGGCCGACCATGTACTCTCCAGCAGCAGCACGCAGGACTCAGAGCACCGTCATCCTTGCCCTCACTCTACCTTTACCCTCCGACTACGGTCCAAACTGCGGACGCAAGAACATCAACACGTCTGCTCACTCACACCAACTTGAAGCTGGCAATTCGAGTCTCTCGCTGGTTGGCTAGAGGCAGAAGGACGGCGTCTCGTTGATCGCATGCTGGATGGAGGATATTGACTCTCGCGATGCTGACCGTCTGCGTGGTCGTGAGGCTGTATAAAGGCTGTGTGCGTGTGGGGGAAGCGGGCCCGCTGTGGCTGCAGGATGGGCCAGTGACTGGCCCGCGTCTCTTCTGTCCCGTCTTGTACGTATGTCCACCCTCTCGGAACATCCGATATTCAGCACCACAGTACTACCTTGCGTGCTCTCGCTTTGGATCTGGCTCGAGTCTACGTCGAGTCGCGCGCGCACCGACAGCCTGTGTGAGTGCCGCGGGCATCCACGGTTGTTGCCCGAACCCGTACGCCCCCCAGTGCGCGTTCTGCTACGGCCCTCCACGTCCCCGTCCTTCCTCCTACGCACTCGGATACCCACCGTGTTCTCGCTGCAACGCGGTGCCGAGGGAAGGGTCTACTTGGTGACAGCGAGCGTGGCATCCGGATGTCCAGGTGCACGTAAGCATACGCCACGCCTGACGATCGTCTGACAGTCTGTTTTCGCGGTCAGCCTGGCGATCTTCCCGATATGCCCCGGCCCCCGCCCGCACGGTGATCGCTCGTCTCAGAGCCAGTTTTACAAACTGCACGTTTCGTGTACGTCTACCACGTCATACGATCGGGATCGCTCGACGACGTCCTCTACAGCGCGCCTTGGTTGATCTCCAAACCGGCGCTATCCTGCCTCTCGACTTACACGCTTTCGTCCTTCCTCCCCTACACACCTGCACGACTAGGACTATCTCTCATGTCCTGCGGCGAGTTCAAGAATGTCCTGTCTGTGCAAATTAGAGCAAGCGGAGGCCCGTCTCCGGTCGGTACGAGCAGCAAAGCAATATATTGGTCGAGGTATCGCATTGCATCTTTCGTGTGCTCTCTGCTACGCGCTCGCATGCAACGCTCGCGAGTCTCCTTCTGCACGCGTTCTTTGCTTCTACGATGAACGTCTGTAGTAGCCAGTGTTTGCCAGGGCCAGCAGACACGGCTTCGTTCTCCTTCGCCTGGCGCCCGGCCGTCCCCCCGTACGCATCCCAGCATCCATAGGGCTCGTCTCCCGAAGCTGGATACGCAAATTCCGAGGTCGCGACCGGGATCCCAGTGCGTGGACCGTCCGATCGACATCCTCTGCATACCCCCATGCCAGTGACCGCTATCGCTGACGGTCGCTCCCTCTGATATGGCACAGCTCGGGCCCCGGGGACTCTCGCCCTCGCAGACTTATCACGTCAGCAGCAAGGATCAGGTGCGAGGATTACGGTGCGCTGCCATTGCAGCCGTTTCCATACGCTCCCGACTTGTGCTCCGTCCACAAATGTGACACGCGCCCTGCCGTGCCCGCAATCTGACGCATAGGCATCCGCCCGTCCATACTAGCCTCAGTAGCCTTTCCTCTGAAGCGATAGGTCTGCGCAAGGTCTGCGGTACTACGCCTTCGCTCGTGCCCGGCTGCGCCAGAGATGCCGGCGGAGCAAGAGGTCGGGACGTAGTGGATGCAGTTGGCATGCGAGGCCCCGCTCTCGTTCACGCGGGAGGCGGTCCACCATAGCGTGCAGAACGTGGCACACAAAGAAACGCGCGTGCTGGGAGAAGAGTGGACGACGAGGCAGCGCAGCGTTGGCTTTTTTGATACGAGTCAGAATATCCGGAGGGCTATCTCAGGAATGCGGACATGCAGGATCTCTGGCGAGAGGCACGGAAGACTGCGGGGAGCGTACAAATCTAATGAAGTATTGTCTGAACAGCTACTACCTGTACATAAATCGCTCGAAAATTAGACATACAAACTGTACAGCGGGATATTCTATGCGTAGATAGAACCGTGTGGTATACAAGCGGACATTTCACGACGGGAAAGACCCGAGTTGGTTGAAATAGGCACTTTCTCCTGGTCTGCGCAGATATCAACACATACCACAGCGCGTCCGCGCGGCCGGACTCGCGCAGACCTGCAGCGCATCGATGGCCGCGACCCGAATCCCATCCGGGCCATCCCCTCGATTCCGCTCATCGGCTCTCCACCCGTTCTCCGAATCCGTGCTGGCAGATCCAAGGCTGGGCAGACTCCAGAGGCGCCTCCTCTCCATCCAAGTCTTCTTCCTCACTTGAGCTTCAATCCTCCAGTGCTGCACCTTCTGGGCCGTCAAGAGATCGTGGAGCTGCCGTGCCGTACCTGAGGTCTTCGAGGTATCGGCGCAGTTCTTCATTGGGTCGCCAGCTCGGGTGCTCCTTCTTCAAGGCTCGCCAGTTGTGTAGGGTGTACTTCGTCCAGATGGCGGAGGGCGGGAGTGGTCTGAGTGGGAGTGGCCATTGTTTCGTGTCACTCGAGAGAAGGCAAGCACTGTAAATATTTTGAAGGAGATTCCAGTTCCAATCTACCTGAGAAGTAGCCGGGATTAGTTGAGGTTGAACACCATCATCAAACTAGACATACCTCCAAATGAAAACACGACAAAAAGACCCGTACAGACTTGTGGGCCTTGTAATAGAATTTCTCGACACTGAGGGCATCGAGCCGGGACAGGCCGGCATCAGTGAGAAACGAAGGCACATCCTCGTTGAAGAGGATAGATGCTAGCATAAGGGGGAGAACATATACACAGTTATCCCGCAAACAGGCGAGGGGGTCCGGATACACATCTACAGAGAACGACGGAGCAATCACATTCAGGAACTCCTCGCTGAGTTGGAGGTCTGTGAGTTTACACCAAGGCAGCTGAGGGAGCAGCGCGTTGTACGCATCGTCCATGCGCTGATTTGCCAGCACGGGGTCGATGTAGAAGGTCAGATCTGAGCAGCGGGTCGCATCGGTGATGAAGTCGGAAAAGGAGGCATGGGCGATGGTCAATTCGCCCATCCAACCCACTCTGACGACGCATCCGAGGTCCGTGAGTAACCGGCGGACCCTCTCTTCGGCCATGTCGAAGAGATTGCAGATCAACAAGATCTCAGGTGGATCCGGGGCCGAGATGATGAATCCGACGACGGTCTTGTAGGCAACCTGGAGTTCTGGATCCCGCGAGGCTCTGGGAAGAGCAATACGCAACGCCTCCAAGTATAGCCCGTCCAGGTTCGCCTCGGGTTCGGTCTCCGGCACCAGTCGCAGTATCCTGGAGATGACGCTGCACGGGCTGAAGCTGTCGTTGAGTAGAGTGCATACGACTTTGGCCCACTGGAACAGTCCGGCTGCCCGCTCGGAGAGCGCGGCGACGTCTCGTGCGAGCTGCTTTTCTGACCACTCGCCCGACAAGTTCTTGGCCTTGCGGATACGACCCAGCTCGGCTTCGATAAACGCCCTCGCGTCGTCTCCCTCTTCGCCATAGCCACTGACATCAATAGCGAGATGGGACGCAGATATAGTCTCCATGGCCATCGCGATGTCGGACTGCGGCCGGCTCGTGAGGAAGAATTTGACGTTGGGTGGAAGGCGGATTTGGGCAAGGTGGATACCACGCAACAAATCTGTGCACAAATCTCGGCGGCATTCGTCCAGGCCGTCCATGATCAGCACCACCGGCTTGTCCCGGAACGCAGGGGCAGACAGGCGCTCGACGAGGGGGGACACGACTAGGGCGTGGAGCTGCTGCTGCAGGCTCAGCGCCGCGCGTGGGTCGCTCGTATTTTCGAACGCCCCGGTGATAGGGAGCCGCAGACCAGGCGAGAATGACAGACCAAAGGCGAGGACTTGGATCACTGACAAGGCCGTATCGGCATGACGGTCAAAGAAGAAGCAGCTGTAGATCGCTTTTTGCTCATGCAGACGGGCGGCAACCTCCGTCGCGATAGTGCTCTTCCCGGCGCCTGCGATGCCGGTGAGCCAGAGGACAGACGGGCTGTCCGGATTGCGGGACCATGCGTCGATCTCGTTGAGATAACTCGTTCGCGTTCCGGGTAGGGACCGGCGTGACTCTTGCCATCCACCGGGGTGTCTCATGTCAGCGACCAGCCGTCTGACATTCTCGTTCCCTAGTAGATCATGAGCTGCCGCGATAAACGTCGACATAGGATCACTCACGTAGATATTCGACGTCCATCCCAGTTGTCACTTGCGTCTTGACCTGCGGTGATAGATCAACCTCAACAAAACGCGTACATACAACGCGTCACATACGAGGAGTAACTGCACCACGTCGTTGACGCTCTTCTCCAGATCGGCGAGAATATCTTTGTCTTCAGCAGCGCTGAGAAAGCGTTTGAGCATCCCTTTGTTCGAGAGGGTCAGGATGTGGCCGTGAATGGCCGTGAGTTCTCTGCAACACATGTCAGTGATGCTGGGGTAAAATGAGACACTGATATGTACGCACCGAGCCAACGAGTCGATGGGTTCATACATCGACGCGTCCATGTAGTAGACCCCATGCTTCAGGAAGGAATCGAGCGCCGCCGTGAGGATGCGTTGGATCTTTTCGCCCAGTCTATAGCACTCCTCTTTGTTATGCTTGGCGGCCTGTGATACGGATAGATGAAACCTGCCATATGTAACGAGGATGTTATACGCACTTTCACGGCCTCTGCGATCTTGAGGACCACGCCAACTGCAGCTTCGAGATGCGGTACCTCCTTACTCAACGGCTCTAGTATCTTCACTATCGCCAGAAGTGCGCTACAGACGGATTCGCCGGTCCGACGAAGCGACGAGGATGGATTGCGATTTGACAGGGATAGAGTCGTCGGGGAGGATGACTCTTGTGCCGACGAGAACATGGTGGTCTGAGGGTGAAACGAGGGTGCCTCGTATCAGAACGAGGATAGGTACAATCACTGGATCCTAGATGCAGAATGCTCGTGTGGAGGGTGAGGGAGCGAGGGTGCAGATGGGAAGAGCAGGTGTGCAGAACGAGAACAGGGGCGGATTCTGAGTGCTCGGTGCAGTGCAGAGACGGCAGATTTGAGCTGTGGAGGACGTCGACGTCTACAGACTTACTAGCAGAGATGAAGAGGGAACAAGAGTCTATCGCACGCACCTCTCCCGCTCCGTCAATTGGACATTACTCTACTCGAGGTGTTGTGCGTTCTTTGTACCATGTACTAGCAACGTCAGTGTACATGTACTCGTTGTGTCGATCGGGGACGAGCGAGGGCGAGGGCGAGAGCGGCGGCACGATGGGCGGGAGACTCAGCGTGAGAACGGCGGCAGCTCGAGGAGATCTGAGCAGATAGCGCTGGCTCGTCTTATCGACTCGTCTACCGAAGGTCTGTCAGTCAATTTGTGCCGACGCCTCATTCTCATTGCTCTTATATTTCCCTCCCAACAAAGTTGCAGAGCGCTGCCCCGTCCACGGGCCATCAACGCTTCAACCCTAACACCCCACCGTGCTCGTACTTCCGCGAATCGTCCAGCCCAACACAGAGGTGCATAAACGTACCCAACGCCGCGTCAGAGATGACTAGTGGGTGCGTAGATCTAGGATACTTATTACTCAAACACCTATCGGCTGGCGTTTCTGTGACCTGAGCGACAGCTGTCTCAGAATACGAGCGAGAGAGGAGATAGTGGGAGAGACGCACAGAGGCCGCACGTCCTGCACCCGCGGAACCCCCAACATAGTCGGGAGTAATGCATATGTGTGCGATGCGATGCTTGGGTCCGAGATGGTTGTCGCAAGGAGTTGCGTACGATAACAACATGTGCAGAAGAGGCGGAGAGGGGATAAGGACTCTATGCGGCTGGGAACGCACGCATCGAACACCCTGCCATGCTGTACATCGATATAGACCTGTGGCAGCTCGTCATTCTGCGCGGTCTGTCGCGCGTTCTGGGATGAGGCAGCGGCGGCGACGCCTCGCGCCGCAGAACACGGTATATGCGACCATCTTGTCTTATATCTGCGCACGCGCGTCCTGTCAGCTAGCCGTCCTCAGCCTGAGTCTCCTGCTGTTCCCCATGCTCACTGCGACACGTCGATCTACATGACGAAAGCCTTTCACGGCATCGTCACCCTCATGGCCACCATGTAAATCGCGTATTGATCGCTCAGGTCCAAATTTCGCCCTCCATTATCTCTGTTCCGCGCGCGTAGGCAGCCCCAGGAAAGCCGAGCCTACTGAAGATCGGGAGCATGAATATAGAGGGGGAAACAAAAGATAAAACATTGCACTTGACGTCGCCGCTCAACAGTCTCTCGATCGGTTGTGTATGGATAGAACAAATTGCCATTGTCCTGCGCCAACACCGCGACGTATCACCCCATGTTCGCGAGCTGTCCTCCTCCGCCCGCCCGGTCTCGTACGCACCAGTGGCACTTAATTGGCGCGACTCTGATCCTATCCATGCATCCCTTCAAACGTTCTCCATTGCAGCGCGATTCCTCCGTCTTCGCAAAGTCAAGGCTCGGCGAGACGCCGAGGCCGGCTCTGCCTCACACCCCGCTCGTGACCCATCCCTCCATTCCTGTGTCTTCTGTGCCACGAGTAGATCGTGAAACCACCTTCCCGAGGATGAGGTCTCTGATGTGATAGTAAAGTTCTCGATCGGGTCTGCATGTCGGGTGCTCCTCCTTCAATGCCCGCCAGTTGTGTACGCCGTAGTGCAGCCAGATAGCGGAGGGCGGGAGAGGCTGCGGGAATGTCCATTGCATGTCTCGCATAAAACAGGAGGCATTCGTCAAATTGAAAGTCGACTGTGTGGAGAAGTCGTCCTGAGAATAGGCGAAGGTTAGCTGAGGCTAAATACGCTCATCAAGCTAGACACACCATCGAATGAAAATAATCCGTGAACTTCCAGACATATTCATAAGCCTCACAAATCTCCCTCACTGCATCAAGCTTGGATATGCCGGAGTCTGTGACGAAGGGAGGTTCATCCGCGCTGAAGAGGATAGCCGCCAGCATAAGGGGAAGCACATAGATCATGTTATCCCGTAAGCAGGCGAGGGGAGTTGGATGATGCGGCAGCCTGGCAACCCCATTCAAGAAGTCTGTGCTGAGTCGAAGACGTGTGAAATAACACCAAGGCATTCTAGGGAGGAGCACGCTGTACGTATCGTCCGTGTGCCGTCTGGCTGCCACGGGGTCGATGTAGAACGCCGCGTCCGAGCAACGGCTCGCGTCAGTGACGAAGTCGAAGAACGAAGGATGGGAGATGCGGGCTTTGTCCTGAGAGTCGACACTGACCACGCAGCCCAGGTCGGTGAGTAACTGGCGGACTGTCTCTTCGGGCAAGCTGAAGAGCTCGCCGATCAACGGGACGCGAGGCGGCCGTGGCACCGACATGATGAACCCGACAACGATCCTGTACGTCGACTGGAGCTCCGGGTCCTGTGCGGCTTTGGGGAGAGCGATGCGCAGCGCCTCCAAGTATAGCCCGTCCAGATTCGCTTCGGGTTCGGTCTCCGGCCCCAGCCTGAGGATCCTGTCGATAACCTTGCGCGGGCTGAACCTGGATTCGATCAACGTGCACACCACTCTCGCCCACTGGAACAAACCGCCTGCGCGTTCGGAAAGCGCGTCCACGTCCCGTGCGAAGTGCGCCTCCGGCCACTGGCCTGACAAGTTCTTGGCCTCGCGGATACGACGCAGCTGAGTGCTGATGAAGGATCGCACGTCGCGCTCCGCCTCGCGGGTGCCGACTTCAAGGGAGAGGCGCGATGCACGCACGGTCTTCATGGCCGCCGCGATATCGGCCTGCACCCTGCTCGTGAGGAAGAACTTGACATTTGGCGGAAGGCGGGTTTGAGCGAGCTGGACGCCCCGCAGCAGCTCTGCACGCAGATCTCGGGGACATTCGTCTAGGGCATCCAGGATCAGGACGACCGGCTTCCCGCTGAGCGCAGGGGCAGACAGGCGCTCGGAGAGGGGGGAAACAGCCAGGGCGTCGAATTGCTGTTCCAGATTGAGCGCCATGCGCGGGTCGCTCGCGCTCTCGAACGCCCGCGTGATAGGCAGCCGCAGGCCAGGCGAGAACGACAAGCCGAAAGCGAGCACCTGAACCGCCGACGATGCCGTGTGGGCCGCGCCACGGTCGAAGAAGAAGCAGCTGTAGATCGCTCCTTGTGCATGCAGGCGGGCGGCGACCTCGGTCGCGATGGTGCTTTTGCCGACGCCTGCGACGCCGTTGAGCCAGAACACAGACGGCTGATTCAAATCGCAGATCCAGTCGTCGATCCGGGCGAGATACCGCGCTCGGGTTCCGGGAAGACACCGGCGCGCGTCTTGCCATCCACCGTAGTGTCTCATGTCGGCGACGAGCCTTCTGACATTTTCGTTCCCTGAAGAAACATGAGCAATGTACCTGAAGACGACGTAGGATATCTTACGCAGATATCTCACATCCATCCCGGTTGTTACCTGGGTCTTGATCTACGGCAGATGATCAGCAGTGACGTATGAAAACACAATGTGCCGCATACAATGAGTAGCTGTACTGTCTCTTCCACGGTCTTCTCGAAATCTGCAACAGCATCCATGTCGGCCGTCTTCCTTAAAACACGTGCGATCAAGTTCTTCTTTGCGAGCTTCATTAGGCGTCCGTCAACATTAGCAAGGATCCTCCGAGATTCATCAGTCACGATGTGCACGAGCAGTAGACAACGAAACCATGAACACACTGTGTCAAAGAGTTGATATGTTGTTCCGTCGAAGGGTCCATATCGTAGGCTTCCCGCTCTAGGAGTTTTCCGTGCGCCGCAAGAAGGATTCGATTGATCCTCTCGCCCAGCTTGTAGCACGCCTCCTTGTTGTGCTTGGCAGCCTTCGGTGCGAGAGACGACCCCATCAGAGGGTGACAAACTTCAAAGTCAAGACAGACTTACCTTCACCGTCGCCGCAACTTTGCTTGCCACACCGATGACACCGCTAAGATACGGCAGTCCATCGCTGATGGGCTCCAGCATATTCATCGTCTCCGAGAATGCAGCGTACGCGGACATGGCGGTCTGAGGGAGAGGGCAGATGCAACGAGGATCCCTCGTGTCCTGACGATGAGAGGTATATATACCCTCGCACAGCCGTCATCGGCGTGCCACGACTCGGATGATGCCATGCCTACTGCGCACAACCTTTGGGGTGCCAAGTTCGTATGAAACCAGAGACTGAAGAACTTCATTTCCTTCTGATGCAGAAGACACAGGCTGCCTGTAACGGAATACCCCAAAGTGACGGTACAAAGCGCCGCGGAGAGAAAGAAATTGCGCGGTATTCGCAAGAATTCATAGTGCGATTCTGCACGTCCGTGGCCGCCTTCGAACCGCATAGAACTTGCAGAAGAGGGCCCAGGGAGAACAAACTGTCCAAAAGAGATGCAGGAGACGGGTGGTATGTAGAGTGTGGACTGCCGCTTCTGTCTCGCCTAGGACCACGCCTCGGTTCATCTCGCGCCATCATTTATGGCCGCACATGCCAGGAAGGTAACACAAGCAGCGATTATCTTTGTGAGATGGTCTGCGTGCTTCCGTATGCGAACGAGCGCCTGCGAGGACAAATGGATGCACAAGCGCGGCGATAACCCTGCGGCTACCGTTCAGACCGCCTTCGACACAGGAGTTGATACAAACACGCACCCATTGCTGCCGTAGAGCGATTACCACTTAATAATACACTGCACGACAGAAGGCATACACCGTGTTCTGCATACACAACAGCATGTATGTCAACAGTGAGGATGGGAAAATGTATACGGGACGCACCGACGATCATTACTTTCGAGACGCTGTCGAGCGGCATTGCACTTCGACGCTGCGCACAACTGACATGCCCCGTGTCCGCCGCCCTCCACGTCTCCTTCTACTCCATTCCTATCACGCACTCTAGGTCTCTACGTTGTGAAAGAACCTGCAAGGCAGTCAACCAGGAATATCTCCTTCCAAGGATCCCCGTCGCGCTCATGGATGCCGGTGTGGGGGTGGCGACGTATGGGATCCAGTGCAGTAGCTGGAAATACGCTAACATGAGTGCGTGCATTCGCCCACACAAAAACGAAACGTGACTCACATCGTGTCTTGGTCCTCAGCTAACCTCACCTCCGGAGCTCTACATTGAGCATCCACACTGAGCATCTATATGATGCACCATGCATCAAGACGTGCCTATAGTCTAGTCATCCTGCTCAGTCCATCGCGCGTTCTTCGTATGTGGAAGAATGCTGGATCGGCGTCCTTGGTCATTGGTGTGCATGTACTCGTTATGGCGGTCAGTGAGGCCTGTGAGGGGCGAAGCTGAGGGCGGGAGGTGCTTAGAACTTGCGCCGTCGAAAGACGCGGCGGCTCGTGGCGCATGGGAACGGCGGCATCCGGGCCGGTCGACCCGCCTTGTCCTCTCGCTGTCCTCTCGCTGTCCTCTCGCCAGTACTTACGCTGTCCTCTCGCCAGTACGCTATCCCCCTCGCCTGACTCAGTACTTGACCACACTTTTGCCAAATACTGTCTTCCAGCAACAATGCCCACGACTTGCGCCCGCGCCCTTTCCCCGCAACACCGTCCCCGGCGAATGAAACTGCGCGATCGACATCATGATGTCTGCCCGACTGCGGCAAGTCCATCGCTGGGCGACTGTCGGACGAGGGCGGCGTGTTGTTCGCGTGCTGACGGGGATGCAGGCTCTGGACTCTGGCTGTATTGGCTGTCTGCGTGGCTCTGGGGCTCCAAAAACGGTGGTGTTTGGTGCGGGGAGCTGAGGCGCGAGTGGGGACACGTGTTAGCATGCATCGCAGCAGCAGCTCGCTGCGCGTAGGATGGCTGCAAGTTGGTTGCGCATCTTCGCGCCCTCTTCGACAGTACTCATTGGCCAGGGCTCTCTTGTACGTATCTTCTTTCACTCAAGCTTGTGTATGCATGTGCTCGGTTTCTACCTGGCTCCCTGGAACGCGCAAGCAGTCTGCCGCGTGTATCTATGGTCCTTGCCGTTGCGCGTGCGCTGTTTTGTAGAGATACAGGCCCGGTCTACTCGCCTATTGTGATACTTACTGGTCTCGCTCTTCCTAGGCGCAGGATCTCGAGATGCGACCCGTGCGCAAAGACCGAAGAGGCGATCGCCGGTATGCCTCGGTGCTTGCGCCCCGCCATCAACGCGATCCACTCTCTAGTGGCCTGCGCTGATACCTCTTTGTTCTATATATGGCTCGCGATCGAAGCGGCTTCCATCTCGTTGCTCTCCTTCTGGAAATTCGAGGGATCGAGCCGGGCTCCCAAGTTGCTCAACATCGCCTGTCACGCGTCCACAGGCATTTGCATCTCTCCCGCTCCCGCCCGAGACGGGTCTGCACACAGACGTGCTGCAGACGTGCCATCGGTGCGCGTGTAAATTTCGTACGCCACTACGCCGTCCCTCTTCGATCTGACGTTGCGTGCCGCTCTTTTCAGATGCGCACCCCGGCCTATTCACACGATACATCAAATACACGAAGCCCGTTACAGTCTTGCGAACATATCTTCATCATGGGCCGTCTGCATCACTGCATTCGCACTGACACCCTCCGGCCACTGGAGTGTCTCGTTGATCATAAGGGATACCTGTCCACTCCCGCCTTCCCCGCCCAATCGAAATCGACCAACATCGCTCCAGTCCCCGCGGGCATCTTCGCGTGCCGCCCGTCTGCCGCAGCCTGCGGCGTGTTCGAGATCTGTGGCCTGGGCACGGTCACGATATTATTTCGGCGAAGATCACCGAAGACTGGTCCCTCTGCATGCAGGATATCCAGCGCTTTCCGCACGTCGCTCTTGACACGAGCAGGCAGCTCTCTCTCCTTGTACGTGGCCCACAGACTCTGACCGGCGAGTCTGTCCATGACGGCCATAACACCGTTGCCGGCGAGCTCGACGCAGAAGTGCAGGCGCGGCGCAAGGTCGTGGGCGGCAAGCGCGCGGTGTGCGGCCTCGCCGTATCGCTCGCAGATCTTGACGAGCACTCCGTCTTCGCCGAGCTTTGCTTCAAATAGCGACTGTCTGTAGTCGGAACTATTCCTGCCCGCGTAATTGAAGCGTTGGTCGAATACAAGATTTTGAGGCGCCAGATTCGGCTGGACGTAGGTAGGATTCGGGTGGAAACGAGAAGGCTGTACTTGCTTGCTGGGAGTGATCGAGGAGTAGTATGCCCGTAGCTCGGCGGCGGCCTTCGCGATTGCATTGAACGCGCGCGACACACAAGAATGGCGCGATCGCCAGGAAAAGCGTCGTCGCCGAGTAGCATGGGGTCAGCCAGCTGCTGGATGATCGGCACCTCGACGAGGACAGCGCCGAAGACGAAGAGGTACGGTCCGATCACGGCAATGAGTATACACGGACAGCAACACGCGTTCGCGACCCGCTCATACTCCACAACAATCAATGAGATGCTCTCGGCGTACACGGAGAAATCACTGACCTCTGGAGAGTGGACAAGGCGCACATAGGTTACACCTAGTTCGAAGTTTCCGTCTCTACCGGCATTCAGGTCCACCTTCCACTTGTCGAGCATATAATATGCTTCCTGTCCTTCCGGCAACTCCACAGAAGCGACGGCGTCAGGCATTCCTCTGAAAAGATTGATCTGTTGTTCCATAGCGGTGCGCAGAAGGTCCTCGTAAATGGGTCGGCATGCCGTCTCGCGTTCCCTCTCGGTCGTGTAGTGTCCCATTGCCGCCACACCTAACTGCCCCGCGAGTGTCACAGTTACCGAGTTCGCCGGCATATCAGGGCAGATGGGTCTCCGTCCTGGTTGGAAGCGGCCGCTCTGCCCTCCAAGAATACTAGACAAGATCTCAGTGTGTGTGCAGACCTAGCGGAGATTCGCACCCTTTATGTCTCGCAGATCTTCTTGTGGGTGTCCAGGTGCTGCCTCACGGGTGGCTACCTGAAGAACAAGCTGGAAGTGGCCCTTCTTGATCCAGTCGGCGTTGTCGGATAGTCTAGATGTGGGCTCAACAAGGATGAGCTGCGAGGCTTGGACCCGTGAACGGACGGTTGACGCCGGTCGAACGGCTATGGGTGAAGGCTACAGAAAGTCGTTATGTATCATGTAATTTCAAAGAGAGAGAATATCATTTACCAGAGTAAAAAAAGTGCAAATCAGTGACCCTCAAGTCACGAAATGCATGCCCATAGAGATCGCTCTTGAAGATGTTCACTCTCAGGTCTTCAAGGTCGTCCGTATCCTTCATTTCGGCGGAGATAACCCAGGTGGGATCCAAGAACTCGGAGAAAAACCGAATTTTAGGCATTTTGGACGCGAGATGACGGTGGAAACGGCAGTGGGGATGGTGGAGAGCTGAGGCGCAGCTCGGAGCTGCGCCTGCGCTCGGTGACTGCAGTGCAGAGCGCAGGAGCGTGGGAACGATGTCTCGTCCTCCCGAGTATTGCAGCCGGCAACTTCCGGCGGGCTTTGTAACTCTCTCTCCCCACTCTCGACTCGTTCGCATTTCTGATTTCTCCCTACCTCTGCTATCACCTGGCAAGACCACGACGCGCCTACTCCCCCATCTTCCTTTCATCGCAGGTGACTTTAGCTTGAGCACCTCTGGAACATCAACACGTCTTGCCTAGGCAGCAGGACCCTCGCCGGGCCGCCGAACATACAACTATGAAGTCTAGGGATCATCTGGAGAGACAGAGTTGTCTTTGGAGTGGGGAAAAACGAAAACACAATGGTATGTACTGCACCTTCGTATGCGTCGCCGTGCTCTCTAGAACTTGTGTTGCTGCATGCAGATCGGTCTGTCCGCTGTTGTACGTATATTTACTTCCCCAAATTCTAGGCCTGATTTATTCTCGGTATCTCCAAGGCTCCAGACTGAATTTTTCTCCTGCGCACCGTCTGCTATGAGTCCACCATCGCCTCCAGGTGATTCTGCTTCCTGGGCAGTATATATCTTGGTTGCGCTTGGTTGTCCTCTCCCGGGGGCCACTGCCTGGTTCTTCCAATATGATTCTAGCGTGCTAGCCTCTACCGCGCGTGTCAGATATATGTCATGGCTGCTCCTGCGCCGCTGCAGTTCATCGCCCGCCTGCCGTTCACTGGCAATAGCTGCATCGCCGAGCAGCAAGTACTGTTGCCGCTTTCAACGGCGCCCGGTCACCTGCACGATGGACGCACTCCACGTCTAATCTTCCGCGGCCGCTTGCAGTAGATTGGGACAGTCTCCGCCATTGGGTCACGTCTCCCACAGATTTATCAGGATCCAGTGCATGTCTCAAGCTCGCGTGTCTCCTACCGCCACTTGCACGCTTACCCACCCGTTGCTGCTTTTGACATTGATGAGGGATGCTGAGCAGTGAGGGCGAGGAGTCGTAAGCTGCAAAGGCGCTCGAAAGAGGCGCCGGCGATCGGCGGGAGAGCGTGGGAGCGGCACCTCGGCCGATTCACCGGGCCGCCCGCCCTTTCCCCTCGGTTCCGAAGGCCAGACTTGTCTCGTTCGAACGTTGTCCAGCGAGAGCGTCCGACACGACATGCGATCGCATCCACGACAGACGATCGCGTCCTTTCATTCCGCACTCCCCAGATTGGTTACTGGCCCCGACTGCATCGCTGGACTGGTGTTCGAGGGAGCCTTTAAGCTTTAAGCCTCGCCGACCGTGCGCTGTGGGGTATGTGGGCTATTCACCCTGGTGATCGAGGCTAGAAAACTGCACGACGTGGATCTGGTGAGTGAGATTTTTGCAGTGTGGGGGAATTGGATGGGCGTGGAAACATTTCGGTAGGTGTTGGAGTGCGGCTCACGGTGCATACATCTTCAGTAGGTGCTGGGCCAGCAGTAATCAGTTTCGCGGTCTGTTTCGTCTCCTCGCATGGAGCATTCCCTCATGGCCCATCTCCGAGTCGCGCTCAACGGAGACACGCCACTTCACGTTACAATCACTAAAGATCTCAAGTGACCGCGCCCGCGCTCTGTTTCTTCGGCGCACACCCCTCGACCTGCATACCTCTCGACACCCGCGTAGCAGACACTTGGCGAACACTTTCGTCATTTCCCGCGCATACGCAGGCTCGGCACGGATATGATAGGGAATATGGAGGGAGAGAGGAATGGAGGTAATAGGACAGGCCGCTTGACATCCCTTTCCATAGCATCTCCCTCGACCAACCACCGACGCAATCTTCACGTACCGATCGGGGGGTACGTGTCCATTTCGTGTCCTCCGAATTTGGACGTGCTAGACATGCCACTGCCATGCTGCACGAGATCTCTGCGCCGCCGACGCGCTCCCATCCAGTCCTGCACACTCGGGATCTCCAGTTCTTTCGGCACTTCCATCCTCAGAATAGCAGCGGGCCTGACACTGTCACGCACTCTCGCCGGCTTGCCCACACAGGCGCCCTGGGACGACATGTCAGTCGGACGGTGCCCGGCTTCCCCAGGCTCTAGACTCGGATTTGGAGAGACAGGCGCAGTGGCGTGCAGCAGATCTGCCCGCCTGCGCAGCGCGGATGTCCTGCGATGAAGGTGGCTGGGAAACGGCGCGCGCCAGAGCTACGGCTCATTTCGCTGAATGGCTGCTAGAGGCGGGCGGGCGGGCGTACAGCATAGCTTCGTAGAGCTACTAATCACGCAGCTGTACTTGATCGAACAATTCTATCATTTCTCACGACCAGAAAACGACAACTATGCGAGACGGTACTACAACATGGCTCTTTGACTTGACGGCGTCGCTGTGAACTATCGCATGAGTACGGTCCCATAGTCAGAGAAGAGAAGAGACAAGGCGCCTTACCATACAACAGGAAAGGCGACACTATTCGAGCCGGGGAGTGGTACACAGCCCAACATTGGATGCGCTGATGGGTGGAAGAAAACTTGATGTGCAAAGGATTGTCGAGAACGAATTGTGAGGCTGGAGTATGTAATAAGCGGGAGAGTGCGAACGGAGACGGGTACACGACGTACGAGAGTTTCAGCCGGGAATAGATGGGTCGGACCAGCCCGACACACCCCACGCGAGCGCAGGGACAACCTCAAACTGAAGCCCGTGATGAGCATCGCTGAAATATTCATGTGGCACGGGGAGGACTTACGGGGCTCATCTAGGCGACGATGCAGATGAAGGTGCCTCCCTGGCCACCGCCATTGTTGCCCTGGTCAGCCTCGTCTACGGGAATGGCCACGTTGGAGAACTGGATGTCATTGTCGAAAGAGTCCATTGCAGTAACGAAGAGTGATTAGATCGGTAGAAATTTGGTGGAAGACTGTTGGTGACTGGAGCGAGAGGCAGAATGAGGCCTTTTTATATCCGTGACCGTTTGCCCCTAGAGGTTGGCGCAAGCACGTAGAATCTTCAACGAGACCGGTGGTCCGGTGACATACTGACGGTCTATCGACCATAACCTACCATCATCAAGACCACTTGTAGGTGAGTCAATCAGTCTGGAGTGGCAGATCGCAACGATCACGGTCCGGTTCAGCTCCTGCCTTGAGCAGTGCGGGTCCGACGGCAACTTTCCTGTGAAGTGGCCGAGCCGAGAACGAGGACGATAATTCTCGGGTTGCGGGAACGTCGTGACAAGAAGTCGACCAGTGCAACTATAAACAGTCGTCAGCAGTAGGTTAGTAGAAGAAATCGTTGCGTAAGCAGTACTCAGCGCTTCAAATTTTGCTCCAAGTTGCGCCGCGGATTTCACTCGCATCTTAGGTCTCACCCAGAAGCGCGTGCTCGTAGGTGCTCGTGCTCAGGCTGGGATGAGACTCATACTTGCGAACATCGCATACAAGCGAACTGCCAAGAGCTGCGCCGCACGTGTGAAGCTTCATGGAGATGATGTAGCTCTGGTACTTGTTCTAAAAGCATATAAGTACCATCGGCTGAGCTCGCACGTCATTTAAACATGCTCTCGAAACATGAGCTACTCACTATGTTGCCAAGATCTTGCAGTGTCACCTTCACGCTCCTTCGCGTCAGGTGCTGGCTATCGAGTAGGAAGCCGGGTGTACAGACTGCGAAGCGAAAGCGCGGTCCTCCAGGTCCGCGGCGGAGCTAT
The DNA here is from genome assembly GCA_022160305.1 of Artomyces pyxidatus. NCBI lineage: Eukaryota > Fungi > Basidiomycota > Agaricomycetes > Russulales > Auriscalpiaceae > Artomyces > Artomyces pyxidatus. The sequence continues at coordinate 93,901 of MU277245.1, read as the reverse complement.
CGATCACAAAGGTGAAACTGTACTTTCCGCCTTTGTTCTACATTCGTCTTTCACCTCTCTTGGCAGGTCTAAGGTGCGTCGCGACACTGGACTGCAGCATGAACGTTTCTTCTGTGGGAGTCATCGTGACAGAAATCGATGAAGTGTCTGATCGTCAGAGAGGACATACTAGGAATGTAATTCACCTTACGCCTGCGGCACCGAGGTGCCGTCGCCTCGCCTAGCCCAGTTCTCGCTCTTCTTGTTCTTGTTTCCAAGTCCAGCTGGCGAGAGCATCCAAGATGCGCCCACTTCCTTGCCCTCCATCTTCTCACTTTTCAGCACCGCTGCGTCGCCGACACATCTACGGTCCGACCATATCACGACAAATCCTCGATTATTGGCAGTGTAGTGTGACTGCGAGATGCTGAGTACAAAGAAATATCAAGTCCAATGCCCCTCAGGCAAGCGCGAGCGAGCGCCAAGAAGGGCCTTTACTCGAGGGCTGGCCAGCGACGTGGATTCCCGGTAGGACGACGTGCGCACACGATGTCTGGTCGCCGGACGCGGCACCGTAGGACAGCACGGATTCAGGGAAGGGCTCCAGCCCCAGACGCGCAGCCGCCGCGCGAAGCACCTCACCCTCCTTCACCCATGCCCGCAGCACCCGAGAGAGCCGTTTGGCAAAGCACGCCCCGATGAGCGCGTCCGGATCGTCGAGTGCTAGCACCCTCGCGAGCACGGTGTTCCGCCGGGCGCACAGCGCGTCCCACGCGTCCTCCGTCTTTCGCAGCAGCATGCCAATTTCGTGGAAGACCGGTGCGCCGCCGCAATGGCGCGAAAGCTGCGCGTCCTCGTCGGTCGCCGCCTTCAGGGACGGATGGGTCTGCGCCAGGATCCTGCAACTGCGGGAACACCGGACGCAGCGCAGACGACGTGCACACGGAGACGACCGAGCGACCATAGCCAATGCAGTGTTGTAGGAAGGCGAGATAGTCGGAGGTGCAGGTCAGCACGGAGCAGGGGCAATTCGTGAGAGCTCGGCGACAGGGAGTGGTACAGAGCGTGTAGCGTGGTGCTGGCAGCGGACATGTTGGGGGCCATCTGTACAGTACTGTTGACGAAGCTGGATTGCTGCAGCACATAGAGTCAGTGAATATATGAGGCGGAGATAAGATAGCTTACTCCAGGGTTAATTACAGATGGGTCTGATGGCCTAACCGGAGAAGCAGATATGTCCTCCTTACCGACGATATGTAAGAACACAGATCGAGGGGGAAATGGCGATATTTACCGTAGCGATACCGGCAGCCTCGTGAAGAGCCGCCCATTCGATCTGACCTTGTCCTCCGCCATACGACGCGCCTTGAGCGCCTTGGTGACACGCCGCACCTCGCCGATCCAAAACTTGTCCAGATCCTTGTAACACGTCTGTATCGTCTTTAAGGTCGCATCGAGATCTCTGAACAGCTTGACATCATCCGGCAGGGAGACCGCCATGACTGCCCGACACGCCATTAGCCACCTGGCCTCCGAAAAAAGCACGTGCACCGGCCTTCCGAACGCTCTTGAGCCCGGCACACGTCCCCTTCTCAAACACACTTTTCAGGCTAACGACCTCCGCGCGCAGGTCCTTCGCTGTCTTCAGCCGCTGCTCCAGAGCGCGCCCTGCGAGCGCACCCCGTCCGAGATGTCCGCGAGGTAGCGATCCGCGTACTCCTGCGTAAGCTGCCGGAACGCGATGCAGCGCTCCTGCTGCTTCTTGTACGCAGCGCGCAGCTCGGCAACGCGGGCGAGGATGGGCTTGCGGTGCTCTACGGGCGCGGCCCGCGCGAGCGCGTGGAATTCGTCAACGGGCGCGGAGAGGCGCGCCATGTTGTCGAGCCAGGAGGATAACGTGGGGTCCAGGCTTTCTAGAGGTCGGTCTGAAAAATCAAATATAGGGCTGCGGAATAGGGCCTGGGAGCGTGAATTTCAGTACTTATCGAATAGAAGCGGATGGCGTAGTTACTAAGAGGATCTCCATATACTCTTCTACTGTGTTGAACTGCCTTTTTGGTGGATCGCAAGTACCGCAGAGTGACCCTTTTCATATGTCAATAACGAAAGAAGAGCTGCTGTCCTTGCATGGTCGTCCGTTTACACGGAAAATATGCCGTAGCACCAGAGACGTGGAACAAAGGGTACTCACTTGTGTCGTGCGAAACGCGCTGGTTAGAGAGGGAGTCATCGCACTTGATTTTCAACCTGCGGCACTGTGCGCAAGCTGTAGACGCGCCCATGCACCGGCAAATAGTAAGACGAGTGTATATATATGAGCTATGGCGCCAAACCTTGAGTGATGCGTCTCCTTTCCGGACGTGCGGAGGACGAGCCAGAGAGCGGCGGAGACTTGGTGGAAGAACTATCTCGGATGGAGGGAACATTCAAAGGTGGGAGGTGACCGCTTCAGTGCTGATGTGGGTCGCATGGAGATTGGGAGTAGCTGGGATGAAGTGGCGGGTAGCGAGGGTCGCTGTATGGCAGGGCGGCGCGAGGATCGTAGAGGGATGGATTTTCGTAGATATTTGTATGCCTAAACCAGGGCTGTACAAGGCAGTTAAGTTGGCGTGGATTTGTCGCTACTCGCCTGTTATTAGCGGAGAGCTACGTGTCCTCCCTGTGATTGACTCACTGACAACGCATCCATCCCCGGGCCGACGTGCACCATCGCAGGGACAAAGCGAATCGCCACTGCACCTGCCCCGGACCTCCTTGAATACAGTCTCTTTCAAATTAAAATCGGCAACGTACATTAAACGTATGTTGGTCTTCCGTTTGTCTCCCGCGCGTCGACGCCCGCGTCAATCTTGCCGAGAAAAACCAACGTGTGTGTGGCGAAGATGGCGATAACAGT
>MU277245.1:39682-84983 GCA_022160305.1 Artomyces pyxidatus | reverse complement strand
TTTTCTGCGAGATGTGAGGAGAATGATGTGCTCATGCATAACGCAGTTTTTTATAAGCCCCAGAGCCGAACGTTACGAAGGTGCCATGGTAACATGAGATCCTGTGAACGACGCAGTGAGGTCGTAATGATGATACCTGCGTGAGATGAACAGCGCACCTTGACAGCCCGGGGACATGGGTTTACGGGGCCAAAGTTCGAAGAGCCTGAACGTTATACACGGCCACGCCCTCTCGTACAAGTATAGGACTATTGAAACGAACCAAAGAACGCATCAATAATCGAAACAAAGTCATGGCGATCTGGACCACACATCAGTTGAACCATGTTAGCAAACGAGCGCGCAGAGATACGATAGGTGCATCTGATTGCATGTTCAAGGCCCGGAATGATGTTAAAGTTGCATTTACAGCCTCACTTCTGTGCAACAATGTGCATCAGTAGAGCGTGCTTCTATCAGAACGTATCATAATTACCAAGACATATTGTCAGAGGTTGGTTTGAACATGATTGAACCTGCCCGTCACCGTTAGCACGGCGGTTTGCGTGAGCGACCTGTTGGAGAACATCGACTCTACCAGTAGCCGACGAGGACCAGTGCCGTTAGTGTCCAGAGGCTATGGGCGAGCACCCAGAGTGTCGTCGTGTCCAGAATTCGGCTTCGCGTACTCAGATGGTTAGGGACGATAGCATCAGATCATCGGAGCCTCCATTGGCTCAAAGCATCTGCGTACCTCTGCGTACCGATGGCGCATGCAGATCCGCGTTGGTGAGCATTCGGGAACGCGACCGCCGTCAACAGATCTGCAGAATGCTAAGTAGCTTCCAGACTCGGACGAGGCGACAGCGACTTTGCGACCATCAATGCCGAAGATTGTCCCCAAAGTCGTGTGGCAAGCTACTAGAAGACATACTTGAGAGCTGAATACGATGAGGAAGTACTAAACGAAGGTACGAATGGTGAGCGGCTCGAAGTGTTCAGAAATCGGTTGTCAACCGGACTCCGGAGCGAGCTTATGGTGCCGAGATGCCGAGACGTCTGCTTCTCCCGCTCGCCGCCGCCGCCGCACCGTCTGGCAGATCGGAGTCATTCGCGACAGTATCCGCATTCACCTGACACTTTCAAGCAACACAGCACCAAGGTTCTACGAGGTACAGATCTTTGCATGGATACGAAGGCGTAGTATCGAGCCAGAGCGTCGAACAGATAAGTGAATTGTTCTCCGGCATGCTCCCTATACTGAGTACACAGCTCTGGCTGGCGTAGGGCAAGGTCCTTCTGAGGGTGAAGATGGCGGTGAAGTGAAGGTTGCTTGGAGCGTCTCTCTCCGGACAGGTTGGTGGGTACCAGATAATAATGGTGGTGTGCTCCGCGGTAGTACGCTCAAGCAGAACGAATGGTCGTCATCTCTTGACGGATCATGTCGCTGAGGTACTGATCAGTGGCGCTGCGCGATAGAGTCCCACAGCGTAACCAAATCGCCGTGCTCCTCTCAAGTGGCAGGATGTGATCGGTCCTGGACCTCGACACTGCACCGCCGTGGCAGACAATGTCATGATCTGCTCACTTCGGCACGAAAAATCGGTACCCGACTGGACGTTCGCGTACTTGTCGTCGTGCTTGCGCCATGTTGGCCTCCCGAGTACACAAGGTTCTATTCGAGGCCCTATCACACACTATCATTTTGGATGCGGTGACACAGTGATTCCTTGACCAGCAAGGCCGTATATCTAATGCCAAGAGAATACCCCTTCAGTCCAACTCGTCCTCCAGCGCCGCACTATTTTGCGGATCCCTGTGTGGTCATAGTGAGTGGCAGCAGTCATAAGGAAGCGATACACTACTTACGAGGCCACAGCTTCCAAAAGCGGCGCGGAACTGGCCTGTACAACATGCAGGGGGGTATTCGCGAAATCGAAGTCGCCAAGGTTCGATACCGTTCTGTGAATACAAGTCGTAAGTTGAGATGCCCTGCATATTTTATATGTCACACGTACCCGTTCTGAGACGATACAGACTGTCGGGGAATGAGAATATCGATCGGCGAAGAGTGGCCATCGTCGTTGTCGTCGTTATCTGCGTTCTGTCTACGTGGGTGTATTGTAAACGGCGGTGAGTAAGCAGAGAGGCTTTGCGGATGGGCGTGCCACACGTACCTATTCTGAAGCAATCCAGGCTGGCCATCGATTGAAGGAGGGAATTGTGGAATTGCCCTCCCTATCATTTGACGCTTCTGGGCCTCACCGCGACGAACGAGGCCTAGGTTGCGGCTGTATGAAGATTAGAAGAGGTGCGCGAAAGCAGATAGCGAAGGAGCTTACACGCTGATGGCGTTGAACACGGGCGCGGCGGACACACGCAGAGTGAGCGCCAGGATAAGGGTAAAAGTGACGGTTTGCATCGTGGTATTTCTTCACAGCGAAGTGGAATAAGTAGCGAGCCTTAGAATGTACGAGGGGTAGAAATTAGTCGATAGATATAAGCACACAGAGGCGAGATGAAGAGCGAAATGAGAGCGCAGCTGACGACGCACCCAGGTGGCCTTTATATCCTGCGAGAAAGGGGGCGTTTGGCAGGTATCTAGCGCCGGTGTAGGCAGAGGACACGAAAAACCTGCGATCTTGTGTCCGAGACATCACCGCGGATGCACTGGTGCCATTGGGAGTTGTCCTCCCGGAGCACTGACGGTGGGTCTGGAAGTGCGCAAAGACATTCATCAGAACGTATATCACAAGAACGGACAAGAACGGCACCAAAGTGAAGGAGACCAAGCGCTGACGACTTCTTTCCGAACAAATAGATTGTACCTGCTGGTGATCGCAGATGGTCAACTTGGATGGCAACACGGCATCTTCTGTGATATGGGAAGTAAATCGACTGATTCGAAGTTGAAGTGAAGGTATGATATCTGTGTGAACAAGGACGGCATGCACAGGCCAACTCGATGCACAGCTCGCGGTGAGCGCGCGATGCCGAGACGTCGTGCCCCTACTAAGGAGGAAATTCTACCAGTGCACCGACCATCGCCGTCTTTGACTGTGGACGTCGAAAAGCCAGCTCGTGACTGCTGTGTAGACCAGTTTTCCGGAAAGGTTTCCGTCATTGTGGTCCTGCACAAACACTCGCGATCTCAAGTGACACGCAGGGTCGCCGATAGTCGCTAGAGCATTACGCCTGAAAAGACACAGGAAAATCACAAGATGAGCTCGATGACGGGCAAGTACACGTCCATGTACACGAGGTACGGCATACTTCAGAGAGATCCGCTCGGTACAGGCGTCTTCGTTGTCTAGATGCGATCACTCGAATAACAGTGCTTTTGACCCCACGCAAAGCAGAGAACAGTCTGACTGATGCAGCATGCTTGTGTGCTTGGGCGAAATGCTGTCCAGGAAACCAGACGCAGAATATCGGAACAACACCGAAATTGGCTAGATCCAGAGAGTCGTCTAAAGACAGCCGTCAGAACAGATAGACAATCATACCATCTTAGTAGAAGTAGTTGCAACCTTGAAATTCCTTTGCTGAGCATCACCCTCGCACCGCTGTCGCAGGCTCCTGCACACTACTCACCCTCGCCTCGAGCGCACGTTTCCTGCGACATTTGATCGGCTGGGTCGGAGATTGGTTACGTGGCGTCTGCGAACCCGAGCGAAAATAATTACCCTAGGTAGTGGCCACGACAACGTTGAGTAAATGCGCCCTAGAATATTCCTCATGTCGACTGAGAACAACAGTCGGTATAAAAAGGTACGCACCTGCTCGATCCCCGCTTATTGAACACGTATACGGGGTTTTCATTCTGCTGTGTGCTTCTCGCGGTCTTCTGAATCGATGAGGAAAATGGGAGCCTGTATCTACGTAGTATTCACTGCGGAAAGGGGCGAGAGGCGAGGAGAAGTAGTCGGTCCAAGGACGATGATGTGATAGCGGCGATCGACAGGGCCACTGCCGAGAGAGGATTTTGAAGCCGTTCATTCCCTTGCACTCGCCGAGGGCGCACAGCAGGAGGGATCGAATGCCGTGGACGAATTAAGGCCGCAGACACGCGACAGCTACGTTGTCCTATCTATGGCTACCTCACCGGCATGTCCGTTCGAGTATTGACCACCGCTCCACCAACAGCACCGAATATGCCTGTTCTGACCCCTGCGATCGACCGTAGATAAAGCACAACTGAGGAGGGGACTGCACACACCTAGATACTCTGCCTGAACAGCGATATGGCTTTCGTTGTGCCCGGTTTCAAGTTGTCGTGAGATATTCGGATCTGACGTCGAAAAAGAGCGGTGCGGTGCACATGTAGCCTGATACCCGCCGTTGCCATTGATGAGGGAAGGAAAGGTATTGACGACTCGTACGCTGCAGCAGCGCGTTCAAAACAGGCGGCCGGCGGCGGCGAAAGAGCGTGGGAACGGTGGCCGGCCGATTCCGAGCGTCTGCTCATCGCCGCCTTTGGAGTACTAGTCTCAGACTAGTCTTGTTGGAGTCTTTTAGCTTGTCGATCTGCCGCCTTTCAGCAAATAGCACCAGCGCGCCCCCCGTGCAGAGATTCTGCATGCCTGTCTTCCGCATCCCTGCCATGGCGCTCCTACTGTCTGCGGGAGGACGAGAGGCCGTGCTTGGGCCGTGCTCCGAGTAGCAAGGACGTCGAATAGTACAAGAGCCCTTCCACCTTCGTCTCCGTCGACGCTGGCGTTCTCGATTTCAACCCAGTATATTTGGTTAGCAATGTACGCCGTTCGTGCAGTTCTGATCCTCTTCACGCGCGCCACAGGACTGGCACTGAGAACTTCTCCCGCCGCAGCCATGTACGGGATGCGAGGCCGAGTGGAAAAGCATCTCCTCCCTTAGTCTCCGTAGCTGAAATCTACAAGAAGATAGTCGTTATAATCCTTCCTCGTCTTCATCTTCAGCACTGGCGTGCTCGATTCCGGTCACTTGAGGACTTTGGTTGGCGCGCCTAATTCTTGATCGCACCCGACCTGGCCGCCGAATGTCTGGCAACTATGACCTCCCCCATACACAACCCGTTAGCTGCGTCCCAGGAATTGAGAGCGACGGTGCAGGAGCAACAACAGGCTAGCAATGGAGAGTTCGAGCTTACCGAAGGCTCGCCGATCGGCGTGTTCAGTCGGAGGCTGCGAACAATGCCTCTCAGCTCGACGAGGACAGATCTATCCCATCGCACAGCCCATCGGCGTGGGACTCGGTCGGTGCCTCCTCAAGCCACGTTAGAGCAGGAAGAGGATGGGGCGGGGATCAGTAGCCAGTCAGTGGCCGACGACTGCAGAACGTCGGGCATATCGGCATTCACGAGAATTGTGCGGGGGCCATTCGGGGAGTTCTTTGACGGCTGAGTAGTGAGCACCGCTTTCGATACGTGCAGACTGCGTGCAGACGACATGGACGTACTGCCACCGGCGGCGGAGAACGCGGGACGATTGGAGAGAAGGCCGGGGAACTCAACGGATAGACCGAAAGACGTATGTAAGTAACACGCACCATATTGCGGCCTCTACACCAGATGAAACATGACCTGATCTCAAGTTCTTTATTCTGCGCCTCCACGATTCCGCCCGCTCACTGTAGCCCTTGCATCGTGTGGGCCCTCAGAGCTGTCTGTATGAGAGCGCACGCACCAGTACATATCCCAGTAAGGCCTAAGGATTGAGACGGGCTTCTCACTCTGTTCTTGGTTTCACGCATTCTTCAGATTAGGGGCGGTGGAGTGAATTCATGATGTGCTCATTGTAGCCACAGGTGTCGGGAAGGGGGGGAACCAGTCAGTGAAAGTCGGTAGAGGACCTCCCGCCCGCCTGAGCTTAGCCTGAGCCTGGCCTGAGCTAGTCTCGTTCCCGCCGTTCTAGGGCGTAACCCGCAACTGCGAGAGGCAGGGAGAGGAGCAGGGTGACCGAGGAGGCGGCGGTCGGAAGATGCCGATGTCGGAGGCAAAAAAAGTGAATAAGGTTTAGTTGCGGGATACGCCCTAGAACGTCTGGTGCATTTCGGGTGGAGAGGGGTACATCGATCCGGTTGTCACATTTTGTCACACATCAAGTGCTTGAGATCGCCGTGCTCGCGCTAAGTCCCACGCCCTTTCCTTACCTTCCTCCTCGTCTTTCTTTCGTTTTTCTCTACTCCTGGAGTCACCAAGCTGTCAAAATTTGTGAATATGCAAGTCCCGCAACTCACCGACCTCTCTCGCTCATCTGAGGCAACCCAGATCACGATATCCCCGGCGATTTGGACGTTCTCGTCGGGGAACTGAGAATGTACGACCGTGCCTGCAATACGAAGTCTCAGGGCCTAGCCGCCATCGAGCAGTCGTCGGGGACAAACAAGCTCATCATGAAGCTTGCCTGCAGCACGTTGTCACCTGCGGGATGGACCGAGGGCCGTGCTGGGTCGGTGAAGGGGAGAGGGTCTAAAAGAAGGGGTGGGGCCTCGTAGGAATGGGAGGAAGTAGCATATCTCGGGATGTATAGTGATTTTGTGTTGTTGCTACCCTAACACACTTAGATGCATGATATCTGAAAGTCCTGACGCTCTTCAAGGAGCTGATTCCCTCCCATGCAGTGCATCAAGCCCTCTGACTCTCGTGCTGGGTCCATTTAACGTATTTTGGCACCACATGGTAACCTCTGTACATGGGATCACACTGACAATGTTGCCATGATAGATGCAGACAGTCAACATTGTGCAAACATCTTGCTCGAGACGTGTACATGGACGCGTCGGGTCACGTGCCACGCGCTCGTCAACGCGATTTCGCTGCTCATTTCGGAGGCGTGACATCGATGTACCCCTCTCCACCCGAAATGCACCAGACCCTGGAGAGGCGAGCCCGCGAGCAAACCTTCTTCTCTTTTTTGCCTCCGCTTTAAACTCCGCGGGCCGACCGGGCCGAGCCTCTCCAGGGGATGGGAACGAGACTAGGCCTGAGCGCCAGAATGTCCGATCGACGGGGAACCCAGGTCATGCTCCAGGATCGTGACCCCAGTCGCCACCCCGATTGGACTGGAACCCTATGCTAGGGTTTCTCTCGCAGGCGCTCCCCTCCCGTCGCCGTCATCGTCGCCGACGATGACCACACCTAGAATTGGTTTTTCCCGCTCTCTTCGAGCGCGCTTGATGTTTCGCAAGTAATTGCTATATATAGGTCTGTTCAGTTGATTAGATGGGCAGTGTAGCCACAAACACCGCATACATTGTCCCCGTTTGACGTCGCTTTGCCAGGCGACAGCCATCGTGAGCGTTTCGAAAAAACTCATTGCATGTCTTTTCAGTTTAAGAACTCATTTATTATGATTTAAAAAATTATCAGTAAGGTCTTTGATGCAGATATGCGTGCTCGCGGTGTTCGACGACGACGAGCGACGGCGGCGACAAGCAGCGCCCTGTCGGGTAGCAAAAAGCGCCCGTCGGCCCGCATCGGGTGGGATCGGGTGGCGGGCTGCGTCTCTACTTAGCTGCTTACACATAGGGTCATGATCCAGGATCATGACCTGTGTTCCCCGTCGATCAAACGATCTCCTGAGCGCAACCGCAAGGAGCGTGGGAACGCTTCCGGCATCTTCCCGCGGCTCTGCCTTCGAGTTCTCTCGCGGCCTGCAGTGTGCACTGGTCAGTCAGCCTCGAGGCTCTCGCTCTAGACTCCAAACCCTCAAATAATCACGAGGTCGTTCTTAGTTGTCAGTCCAGAGCTACATCACACAACCTAATTTTACACTTGAAGACTCATGCATCTCGAGTTCGCCTATAGTCCACTCCAGTGGAACATTTTCTCCAGCTTCACCTCCCCTGTCAGTCTGACATCCCGGGACGACGCACCCACCAACACATTGAACGTCCCCTTCTCCGCGACCCACGTCTTCTTTCGCTCGTCAAAGTAGCTCAGCGCCTCGCGGTCGAGCTCTAGAGAGACCTTCTTGCTCTCCCCCGCCCTGAGCGCCACCTTCGCGAAGCCCTTCAGCTCCTGCACGGCGCACGGAAGGCTGGCACCGGGGTTCGAGATGTACACCTGAGCGCTCTCGCGACCGTCCACGTTCCCCGTGTTCGCAATGGTAAATGACACCGTGAAGCCCCCCTCTGGCGAGACCCGTGAAGTCTCGAGGGACGAGTACGCGAAGGTTGTGTAGGAGAGCCCGAAGCCGAAGGGGAAGAGCGGTGCGATGGACTTCTTGTCGTATCCGCGGTAGCCGACGTAGATGCCCTATGGGTTGCATCGTGACTAGTCAGCGGAGGGGACCGCTACAGCTCCGGACGTGAAATGCACCTCATTGTACAGAATCTTGCCCGGCCCTTCACCTTTAGGACCGTATGATGGGTACGATGGGTTGTCCTCCAGGCGTTTCCTGGTGGAAGTGAGGTATCAAGTGGAATGTTGTGTTGGTGTACTTACGGGAACGTGAGCGCAAGCTTCCCCGACGGGTTCACCTTGCCGAAGAGCACATCTGCGAGTCCGTTACCAAGCTCGTTGCCGCCATAGAAGGCCCATGATGGTTTAGAATTCAGTCAGCCCATGTTTGTGTGGTCGGACCCAAAATAGCGACGAACGTACCTGGACAGCGGTCTCCGCCTCGTCAATCCAAGGCATCTCAACTGGGGAGCCAGACTGGTTGACGACGACTGTCCTGGGATTGGCATGCAACACCGCAGAAACTAGCGTGTCCATGTACCCTGGCAAACTGGAACGACCTCAGCGACTATCCCCACACTAGACGGTGATAGATCCCACAAACCTCATATCCGGCCGATCAAAGCCCTCGCTCTCCCATTCATGATTTAGGCCGACGACGACGACCGCAACTGCGAAGCCCCATCAAAACAACCCCGACTAAATAGTACGAAAGTGAGAACACACCATCCGCCTCTTTCGCGAGCTTCACTGCACTCTCGATGGCCTCCTCCCCGCCGACGACGCGCACCGCGCCGAGTCTGATCGAGCCCCGCGCCTCAAACGGCGCGCCGCTCGCGACAAACGGCGCATTAGTCAGGCGCACTTCGACGTCGACAGGCACTCCTGCCTTGAGTCCCTTGACGACTGCATGGACATCGGCGGTCGCAAGCCCGAAGAAGCCTTCGCCGTGTGGCGGGTCGTGGAAGAGGTCGACGACGAGCTCTCCGTTCACGAACAGGTTCCCGATACCGGTGAAGTTGATGCTGAACTCGTAGTCGCCGGACTCATCAGGCGTGTACTTCGTGCTATACTGTATGCCGCGTACGGGACGTTTAAAATGGCGAGTAATGGATATGAAGAGAACCACTCACTCGGATCCAGCACGTGAGGTTCACTTTGTCGTTGTCCTGTAGGTAGTGCCAAAGGTCAGTTCTGTCAGAGAATCATTGCTGTACATGGATTCACTGACGATCCCATCCACCAGGAAGCATTCGCTAGACATTGTTGGCGTGCTCCACGCCGGCGCAGTGCCACCCTTCAGACTCGTCGTCCACCCCTCCGCCGGCTCCGTGTTCCAGAACTCTACCAGCGCGCCCCTTCCGCCCTCATAGTGCATAAACCCATTCAGCAGCGGAAGAAACTTGTGCGATGTCGCGCCGACAGTGTACGTGATCTCTGTGCCCGCAGAGCGCGCGGCAGCAGCGATGCCCTCGTATGGGGACACGGTGTACGTCTCAAGGAGGCGCGCAGAGCCGCCTCCGGATGTGAAGGACTGCTTCGCATTTGGCCCGATGACTGCGATCTTCGTGAGCGGGCCACTGAGTGGGAGGAGCGCTTTGTCGTTCTTCAGAAGGACTATCGCGTCGGACGCGGCGCGTCGGAGGAGCGCGCGAAGCTCGGGCGTGTCCACACCCTCTTCTGGTCCGTCAAAAGAAATGCCGGATGCTTTAGCGCGCTCAACAAGTTGCAGGATCTGTGAGGTATGGTGTGTGAATGTCTGTGATCATTGGTCACATATATTCCGCGCACCTTGCTCACTCGTTCATCGATGTCACTGGGGAGCAGTTTCTCGCCGGTGAGGGCGCGTTCTACAGCCTTTCCACGCATCACGGTGGGTCCTCTGTCGTCAAGAGTGCCGTCAGCTACAGTATTGCTTCATGTATGAGTGACGTACGGCATTTCGAGGTCGACGCCGGCTTTGATGCTCTCTGTCGTGCTGTAAACACCTATCCAATCGCTCATGATCATGCCTTTGAAACCCCACTCCTAAAGAAGAATGATAACACGTCAGAACAGAATGGACTTCCAACACATTCGTAATCCTCACCTTCCTCAAGATGTCGTTGATGAGCCAAGGGTTCTCAGAGACGTGAACTCCGTTCACGCGGTTGTAGCTACATTTTTGACCGTTCAAGTTACCTGTGCAAAGTCTTGTGCGGCTACGTACCACGTCATTAGGGCCCAGGGATTCGCCTTCTTGATGGCAATTTGGAAAGGCTTGAGGTAGATCTCCCGCAGAGCCCGCTCGCTCACGTCGCCTGTGCATATATCCTAAGTACCCGTTAGAATTTTGTGGCGCACTGAATCACGTACTGCTGATTGAGAACCTGCGGAGACGTATCAGCATCTCCGACCGGAATACGAAGCTTGCAAACACCCACCTCTGAGATTCTTGATCGTTCGCGACGAAATGCTTGATAGTCGCAGCGACGCCCTTCGATTGGAGACCATTGATATACGCCGCCGCAAGCGTACCATTTAAATGCGGATCCTCCGAGAACGACTCGAAGGCGCGCCCGCCGAGGGGCGAGCGCTGCGTGTTTACCGTCGGCGCAAGCAAGACGTGCGTGCCTTCGCACGGTCAGACAGATACAGACCCAGACCATGATACATGCAACGTACTCTTGGCGCGACACTCGTCTGCGAGGGCCCCTCCGACTTGGCGCGCGAGCTCAATGTCGAAGGAGGCGCCGAGGCCGGTGGAGGCGGGGAAACAGCTAGATTGCACACCGTTGAACCCTGCGGCGATATATCAGTGTCGCGAGCATCGGTGATAGACATGAATCGCGAACATCGGGTTCCTCGGACACCGTTCGGGCCTGTGGGTGCTACGGTCAGGATGGGATTGTGTGTGCGTAACGCTGCACCACGCACCGTCGCTCATCCGCACCGATGGCACGCCCGCCTCGGGGACGGGCTGCGTGTGCCACCATCCCTTCGTTTTGCACGTACTGCGTCAGTCCTGTCTGATCGAGGTCAATGAGGACTTCGAGACGTACCAAGCCTGCAAGCATCTTGATCTTCTGTGGCATCGTCAACTTCGCCAGCGTCGCTTCTACATCGAACTCTTCAGCCATGGTCGGATATTAGTATTCTGACTGGTGTAGGCGATGCGCGTAAGTCTAGGAAAGCCTATGTATGCACAAGGAGGCGAGAGAGGTGGTCTTATAGCTGCGCAGCGGGTAATCGTCGGTGAAAGATGTCCTGTGGTGGGATAGGGAGAGTTACAGCTGACCGCAGACCAGAGGGTGACTGAGCATGCATTCGAAATCTGGAGAGACTGCGGTTTCGATATGTCAGCTACAACAGAAGGGAGGTGAAGAAGTGTACGTGGCCGATCAGCGCGAGCGCACAGTTAATCCCTCCTACCCTCCCTCATGAGACCGCGAATAAATTCAGAGTGATGTTTCATATAGATTGAAATTCTGAGCTATTGGTAGTGGGAATTCCGTTGATAAGTATGCGCTTCTCGTATAAGTCGCGCAACAACCCGAAACTGTGGTGCAGAAATACGCGTTCCAACACGTATCACGTGATACGTAGACAAGATCACCTGATGTTAGACGCGCGTTACGACGCCACTGCGACATGTCGCAGTCGTGAACTCGTGCCAGAGTCCTGGGCTGAGGGATACAAATCACCTGAAAGTTGTCAAAGAGTGGAAGACGCAATAAACATCATACGCACCGATGAACTAGCCATCACAACTAGACATGACAACAGCGATCCCGAGGAAGACCTTACACGCTTCCAGGAACCTCCGGAAACCAATTGAGCTGTTGGGACACGACTGGATATATCAAGTTCTCTTTAGGAGTCACATCGCGTATCGCGCGGAGCCTTTCGAGCGCAACAGCAGCTGTGGGACGCGCCGCTGGATCAGAGGCAGTCATGTCCCGCAGGAGCTCGAGGAAGCCGGGCACTATCTTGTGCGCCACCTCCTGCATAGCAATTGCCGCGTCAATACTACTACAAGCGCATTGGAATAGAGGTCGGAGAAAGAACACACCGAGAACCAGCCATAGCACAGCCGCCCGGTTTGGTATACGTCCGCCGCGAAGGGGTCATATCGCCGCAGACTGCTCTCAGGCGCCTTGTGCGCCCGCCGGCGGTCGGACGGGTCTGCCAGGCACGCTGAAAAGGGCAGAGTCGAAGAGAAGTGGATGGATGAGCCGAAGCCCATCATCATATACCGTACTGGGAATGTCGATCGGAATTCCGGGGGCGTGTCCAACGGGACGGGCCAACCTGCTACCCACATAGTCGTATTTGGTGTCAGCCCGTGATGATTGATGAGTATATTCTCAGACGATATATCCTGAGTGTCTATTAGCCCATCAATCGAGAGAGGGATACTGACAAGACTCACGAGATGGGCGATGCGGTGCGAGTGAAGGAACGACAACGCCTGACCTCCCAGAGCATGAGCCGAGAGCACGCTCATACGATCACAGTGTAGCTCACCGATAGCAGCTGATCTGTTAGCTCGAAAGTCTCTTGCGCGTTTACCATTGGCATGTATTCACACGCGTCGCAGAAGGGCATAACCACGAACGCCCAGTCTCCAGCTCTGAGGAACTGAAGCACCGGGACCGTTGCGTTCGCGGGATCCGAGCGTATCAGTGGGGTGTTGAGGAATTGCAGAATGTCAAGTTCCCTCGATCCCTCCGTTCCTTTTGACACGACTTTGATTACCACGTCCCTGTTCAGCCTAGAACGAGATAGGTGTCACAAATGTAAGCCCGTGTATGCGAGGATAGGTGAATACCGATCGCGGGCGGCAAATACCACTGCACGCTGGAAAACGTCAATGAATGTCGTCAGAAAGAGTATGAAGCTCACCGCCGGAAGAATCGCTTGAAAGCCATCTCCACGGTTACCATAAAGCCCGAACGAGTCGCGCGCCGGGGAAGATGTGCTATTGGCTGTACCAACGAAGGTCGGCTGAACACGGTATAGCTCATAACCGTGCTTCTTGAAGAAGGGGCGCAGAAGATCCCAGGGCCGGCTCCAGTCTGCATCTTCCAGAGGCTTGATGTTTCGCCAGGACGAAAGAGTTTCGGGGAGGCTCTACGAGTGCGTTAAAGATAATAATCGGCGCGGACGTCATGTGTGCCTACCGCCAGTACATTACGAGGGACGTCAATGCTCGAGTGTTCGCAATCCAGCACGTCCATCCAGAGCTGGATGTTGGGACAGCGCAGGTGTATGAATCAAGTTCGAAGACATTGATATAAAATCGATCAGCTTCTGATTGTTTGAAGAGATAGGCTTGCACCGCACAATCTGCATGAAGTTGAAGGACATGCGAAACTTCCTCATACCTAGCTACATACCTGGTACAAGCGACAAATTGACAAGTTGAAATGACCCGGACTGAAATCCTTGTCAATTTGAAGCAGCCCCGACTTTGGAGATCTTTCACACACCGTTGCTAAGCAGTTACGACAGAGAATACATCGTGGTCGTCTAAGGATATTGGCGATGTAGCGTCGATGGTGGAGGCGGAAGCAAGTACTCCGGCGTCGCCGCGTCACCGCGCCAGCGGTGCCGGCATTTTGCGGGACTTGGCCTAATAAATGGCTATCTTATCTTATCTCAGGGCAGCGGCGTCAAGATCAGAACTCGTACTCAAGTACTTACTCAAGCTTCAAGACAATGTACAAATATTCAACTGTAGTCCTGCTGTAATGAGTATCGCGTGCGATTCCCGTCTACCTCTCTGAACGATCTTTCTCTTCCTCCAGCCTTGAAATCTCCGCCAAGCACGCTGCATGCGGGCGTAGCACTCGCCAACATCCACGCGGTGGCAGCCATACCGTCCTTCAACCTGTCTTTCAGCATCTGCTGAAAGAAACGCACGCCAAATCGGAAACCGTGGCGCACGTTCTTGGAGTCAACCAGTGCAATTGGGAACGCATGCGCGATTGGCGCAAATTCCGCATCTATATCCGCATTGTCATCCCACGGGTCATCCCGGAGCTCTCCGCTTCGTCGAAGATCGCCTCGAGTTGCGCCCGGATCTGGGAGAGAGGAGCGCAGTGCACGTCGTACATCCGTGGGGAGAACATCATTGCGCTGGCCGCCGCCGACGCCATGGGGTCTGGGTGCCGACCGTCGACGTCAATGTGGGTGATGCACGCGTAGCGCTCTGTGTGGCGTCAGCATTTCTTCGTGCAGGTGGGCGTGAGCGCTCGCCTGAACGGTTTTGCGGTGTCAGAAGCATCGTTTTCTGTGCGGCAGCATGGATACATTGGAGGTGTTCCATGCCCCACATGACCTTGACCGAGCGGTGAATACCCACCGTGTTGCGGCCAGTGCGTGCGCTGGCATGCTGTACTCTGTGGAAAAAGGTCGGTCAGTCAGCATGCACCGGGGATGAACTTGACGATGACGTACACAGTATGCCACGACCTTGCAGGAAGCGCAGCGCTTGAGTACGGTCTGCGCTGGTAGGCAGTTGCTGCACTCTGTCCCGACGCGACCATGATGCTGGGTTTCGTGCTTGAGACACGTGGAGCAGTGGTCTTCGGTGCGTTCCTTGCAGATCCCCGTTGGATGTTTCGTGACCCAGTTCACGTATGCATCTTCGTAGCGCGACATTTCTGGAGACGGTGCGTCAAGAGGATGTATGGATGATAGTGCAGGCTGACTCTAGCATGACCGTGCTATCTACAGGCGTCATCTCGACAGAATAGATAAACATACGATCGCAAAGACAGAAAGGTTCAACGAACCTTACAACAGTGAGTGCGACATCATTCGAGCCAACAGAACTAGATGACCGGCGCGAAAAGGTTGAGCGGAGATGGACATAATCTACAAAGGACTGTCAAGGAACACCGGTGAAGCAGAGAGTGAGTCGCAGATTGAGGACGCAGATGCGCAGACGACGTACCAGAATCGAAAATCAGGGAGTCGAACCGGCACGAAAACCCACCACGCGAGAGAGCCGAGGGGACCCAAGACTGAATCCAGAGATTAGTGCTGGCAAATGCTGGCGAGTATATAACGAAATTACAAGAGTCACCTAGGCGATTGTGCAGTAGTAGCTCGTCCAGCCAGAGCCAGAATCAGTCTCGACTGGGGCGTCGATGGAAGCTGCCGCGATGGCAGCAGACGAGATGTCGGTGTTAAAAGAATCCATTGTAGTGACGACGCGCGAAGAGATTGTTAGAGATGGGTGGAGGGCTGTTGAAGACCGAAGTGAGGGGGAAGAGCGTAGCTTTTCACCTTGTTTACATAGGCGACCGCAAGCTCCTCGAAGTCGGTGGCACCTCCGTCGAAGCCAGAACGAGACTTGCAGCATGACGCAGATCTGTCAGAAAAGAAGCTGTCAAGAGATAGGACAGACATTCGAGACGAAGTGAAGGCTCAGATGTCGCCCAATCACTGTAAGTCATTCAATTAGCCTGAGTCCGGACGATGATCGCCACAAGAGAGTTTCGGGTGCAGATGCACTTATCCAGCGATGTGAGAGTAGCTGAGCAGAGAACAAGAACGATGACCGTTCGAATCGGCTTGATGACGAGGAATTGGCTGGCCCTGGCATCGACAGCGAACAAGCCGAGTTCTAAAAGAAGGATTTAGAGGTTTGCCTATCACAAACCCCTCTGCGAGATTCCGCACCAGCTTCTGACCCGTCAGCATGCATGGGCGTGACGTTTGAGCGCCAACGCTGGCCTATGCAAAACCAAAACAAGACTCACATTGCACCTGATCTTAAGGGGGTGAGTGATGAATGGAAACCACCCCATCGACTCAGCAGCTCGACATTGACATGATATTCTCGTCTGCAGGACTCGATACATGAGCGGACAGGACAAAACTGTGTAGAGGGATGCGGTGAGTCGGATGTCGAATGTTGACGGCACTAAGCAGGTGGACTAGACGCGCTCAATGAGGAGGCCAATAGGAGGCTAGGGGTTCGAGTGCGCGATGAAGTCGACCACAATGTGTATGATAGCATGAGCGCTGTCAACTTCATGACGTGCCAGTGCTGAGTGAAGGGGAAGTTGCCTCAAGCTCACTGCCAGTAGTGCGATGCGTCGCGGCTGCCACGAGCTAGGCGTGGGAACTAGTCATCGTACATATCCGAGACTGGATCGGGAGATCCACTGGCAGCACTACTTGAATATTGAAGGATGTGTCGGATTCCTTGAGGCCCCTCACATACTAGTAGAAGCCGCGGGGTAATGGGAGAACGGAAGGATGTCTTCATTCGCCCGCAGATGCCTGGCTCGTGGCAGATTTATCGGTCACGCAAATGGATTTCTACATGTGCTTAAGTTACAAGTATCCCTTCTCGTAGCAAATCGATGGTGCTCTGCGAACTGTACTCTACGAATTTTACTGCAGCACGGATGTTCAATCTAAGGGCGTCGTTTTGATCAAATTAATAAAGGTACGATCACGATAGAGGGCAGAAATGGTTTACTGACTTTACAGCGACAAGTGTTACATCAGTCAAGCCGACAGGAATAGTACACAGCCCAGCATTCGACATGCTTGGCGAAGCGGATAGAAGGGTGGAAAAAAGTTGAAAGGGATTGTGAAGGAAGAACTGTGAAGCATAGAGTGAGTCGCAGAATAAGGTTGTTGATGCGCAGACAACACACCGGAATCAAAAGTTGGGGGGTCGGATTTGCACGGGGAAGTACCACGTGCGAGAACGAAGGGGACAGGAGACTGAAGTCCGATATTAGCATTGGCAAACGCTTACGAAAACACAAGTCGTACAAAAACACCTAGGCGATAGTGCAGTAGACAGGTGGAAGTCCGCCATTGCCGTTGTCAGCTTCGACCGGGGTATCAATGGTAGCGGCCACGTTGGCAGTGGACATCAGGTCGGTGTTGAAAGAATCCATTGTGGAGGTAAAGGGTAAAGAAATCGGTTATAGAGCTTGGTGGTTGAAGATTGAAGTGAAGAGGTAAAGCGTACCTCTGCGCCTCTTTTATACAGGTAGCGACACGCTTCTAAACGTCGATGCCGCCCTAGAAAAGAGACTTACAACACGGCGCAGATCCCGAGTGAAGCTTGCAGAGACAGGAAGAGGCTATGGACAGATTTGGAAGATATGGCTAGTTATCGCCTTATAATTCTGAGTCGTTCGATTAGTCTGAAACCGGATGATGATCTCCGCAACGCAGTTTCGGAGTCAAATCTTCTCACAGGCACCCCGCAAGGGAAGTATCCGGGTAGAGAATAAGGACGTTGACGACCGAGTTTTGTGAGCCTCGTGCCCGAGGAATTGGCCGGCACCGGGAACAGACAGAGCAGTCCGTACACTCAAGGGAGGATTTAGATTTGTTCAAATCCTCAGCGAGACTCGGCGTCGCCAATCCGGCGCCAGCTTCTTTTACGATGGCGGAAGCCGCGAGACACCATTGCCGAGGGGAAAATAGTCAGCGCGGGCACACCTCGCATCGAATTAGTGACCAACTGCACCCGCAAGGGTAGGGACGATACATACCTTCCCAGAAGATCTCGCACAATGTCCTCGCACAATGTCGACGATCGACCTAATACGCTTTACCTCCCCTCCATCTCTCCGGATCGTGTACGCTTGTTCGCAGTACAAAACGCTGCCTTGCCTCGCGGATGAATCCCTAAAGAGCATAAGGACCTGGAGGGACTGTCGCACCTGGAGAATTTCTCAAGGCTCAGTATCAGAGCCTATGAAGAGAGGGGATCATTGATAAGCTCCTTATATTACAAGGTCTGTGAAGGAGGCCAGATAAGCTCGATAATCAAGACCGAGTGCGGGTAGAATAATTCAGGAGTCAGAAGGCGCTGTGCTCGGTCGAAGACCGGTCTTGCACTCTTGAGATGGGTACTCCGCAATGCGGTGGCTGTGGGAAGGAAGTAGAAGTAGAGTTATTGAGAACGACGATGGAAAGGGAGCTGATCGTCCATATTCCAGTTGATCGTTGAAGTTTTGAAAACGCAGGGGGCCGTGGGAATTCTGAGAACGGCGATTGTCCTTGACGGATTCTCCTACTACTGCTACCACATCCTCGACATATCTCTCCAGTCGATCTTTATCGGACTTCTCTTTACTACCGTCTAGTAAGAGTATACCCGGCGTGCCCCCCACCCATCTCCTTTTAGTTCAAGATCCCAGCTTCGTGCACCGTTGCGTCATTGAGACATCTGCAGACCCTCGCGCCGAGCCGACGACGACTGTGACGACGCCGGACGGCCTGAATTAGGTGCTGTGAGGGTTGAGGGCTATCTATCTTCGCGAGCCCGGCCGTCTGTACTATGCTGTAGGATGGTTAGAGTTATGTGTATTCAAGGAAGTGTTGCATGACGGGCGGCTGTGAAAGTGCGTGCCTGTCGCGGCCAAGGGTCTTCTTGCACATATCTCACTTTCGCAGATCGCTCGCTCGTACTTTTCGTCTGTGAATGGACATAGCTGTCGTTCCCTACTAGCTTGGCCTCGGCCTTGTCGACAGTTGTTCTGCTCAGGTTGGGACACCCTTTCCTGTTCAGTCGCGTCTTCCGCACTCGGCGCTCATCATGATGCGTCATGCCCTATCCATCCTTGCAGGGCCGGCCTTCTGTGATATGCGGTGGGCCTGGACATGATCAAAGCTGTGTTGGAGGATGTGTTGCATGCTGGATGAAAAATGGGCGAGCATCGAGGCGTGCTGGTGTGTACAGAGCCATAGTTGGCCACAGCTTAGGTTCGCAAACTTCGGATGCAAGGTACGTGCGTTTCACAATCGAGACGACCTGTTTCGCGTCTGGCTCCCAGTTTTCCCGCTCGTTCTCCTCACTCTCGCAGGCATTATTGCCCGAGAGTCGTCTGTGCATGGACGTAGCTCTTTGGTGCTGAGCCTGGCCTTTTCAACAGTCCTCATCACTCGTCTCTTGGATGTCATACTCCGTTCAATTGCATCTTCCATGCTCAGTACCAGTGCTCACAGCTCATCACGATACGTCATTCGTACAGTCGCAGCTTGTTTACAGGTTTAATCAATAGGATATACATCTGCCTATCAACTTCTCTCGTGGCAGATGAATGGTGAAATGCGGGACCGAACTGCTACATGACCGTTCTATCTATGTGCACCGTCGTGAGGAATTAATGTGTCCGAAGGTCAGAAAAAATGGGATGGCATACCTTACAGCCCCGACAACAGCATTTGACATACTGGGCACGAAAGGCGGAGAGTCGAGCGGAATTTACAAAGGATTGTCAAGAAATGGCTGTCGAGAGTGCGTGAGATGCAGAAAAAGGACAATGGTGCACAGACGACGTACAAGGACCAAAAATACATATGCCAGACCAGCACGACATCGAGACAGCCAGGAGCATGGCAAATCGAGACTAAATCCCGAGGTGAGCACTGGCAAGGGGTCGCCACGACATAAGGAAGGACGTACGAGTGTCACCTAGGCGGCGGTGCAGATGTAGTTCGGAACCGAGCTATTGCCCTTCTCAGCCTCGATCGGGGTGTCGACGGGAGCGACCACGTCGACAGTGGAGAGGATGTCCTTGAAAGAGTCCATGGTAGAGTCAAGGAGTGAAGAGATCGGTAAGAGTGGGGTGAAAAGCTGTCGATGACTGGAGTGGGGAGACAAAGTGCAGCCTGTCGCCTCTTCTATGTTCGCGTTGTCCCTAGGTCTCGTCCCGTCGAATACTTGCAGCTTTAGCATAGCGCAGATCTGTCGACAAAGTCAAGGTATCGGGAGTACAGTCAGCGAGATGTATTCTGATGTATTGGAAGGCTCAGAGCAACCATGTATCGCCCAATTACTGAAAGTCGTTCAATTAGTCTGAGTCCAAACGATGATCGGGGTAATACAATTTCGGAGGCAAAAGCACTCGCCCTGGGATCTATCTAGGTTAGGAACAAGAACCACGACTGCCGGGTTTCGGGAACCTCAGGACGAGAATTTGGCTGGCAGGGCACTCATACGGGGGGGATTTGGGCATACTCCAAATTCTCTGCGAGCCTCTATGCTGCCAATTCGGTGTCAGCGTCGGTCATAACTCATGACATCTCCCGATATCCCTCGATGGGGCCGCCGATCTTACTAAACCTATCACAGCCTACCATGTACACTGAATTCGGCCGAGGGGAAACCGTCAGTGCGCTACATATCAAGGCACCCCTTCAGATTGCACCCGCATGTGCGTGGATAATATGGGGATCCTTCCAAACACTTCGCCTGATCTCGCACGATGTCGCCAACCTACCTTAGTACCTACACCATGCTCGCCTCTGACCCGCCCGCGATCGGATGTTCATAGAACAAGGCGAGGTTCCGTTGGATCGGGATGGACGAGACTCCTCGAAAGCCAAGCCGGGGAACGCACCACTGACTTCGGGATGGTAGTCTCGCCAGCCAGTTCCGTCATGCGAAGAAGCCGACATGTAACGCACCGGCACGCAGGGACCGACGGTACCCCCACTATTCACGAGGAAGGATTTCGTAAACGCCTTCGTAGAACAAGGACTGTGAGCTGCACAGGGTTATCGCATGACATCTTCGTGGTCACCGAACTGGCCAAAAGCCTGCGGATGGGGAAAGAGCCTCGCGCGGATCGCGGGGCGGGCGAAAGGCAGCTTCCATCACCGTGATGGATATCTCAGCATCTACAGTATATGATCACGGGGAGGAATGAAGGAGACGATAGTGAAGAGGGAGCAAGATCAAACGATGAGAACGCACGTACCTGCCCCTTGCCCGCCCCATATCCTTTCTACATGATATTCCGATGAACCTCTCACTGGTTGTACTTCAAGTTGGTGGTTATTCGTGATATCGGCCGGCTGCGAGGGTGTCTTGATGATATCGGACACGGCGGGGGCTAAATAGTAGCTGGGGATGTGTTCATCGTCGTGGCTTTGAGCTGGCTAAATTTGAGCGCGGCGGCACAACGACGGTCGGAGCCACGTGGGAACCTGACGGCAGTTCCCGAGGTCTTACGAGCCGCGCCGGCCCTTTTCGCAGAGCTATAATATCGCACACGCAGATGTAATGCAACATTTATAATATTTATAGCGGCCAAATTTCGACGATACACTGTGAGACTATGACACACGACATGACCGTCTGATTTGAGGGCGTCTCTGGGAAAGACCACATGAGTATTGTCCGATCGTAAGACAGACAGGATTTCTCACCTTACGAAGGGACCAGAGACACCATCGACGGAGTAGTATACGACACAGCACTCGACGTGCACGACAGAGAATGCGGAGAAATGAGCATTATTTGAAAAGAATGCGGTTTATTGATGGGTAAGAGCTGTGAAACCTGAAGTGAGTTGCAGAGCGAGAACGCAGGCGCAGACGACGTACGAAAACAGTGGTCGATGTGCAGGGACAGAAGATGTACCACGCGCAAGCCCGAAGGCAATCCGAGACTGATCCCTCAGATGGGCACTGGCAAGCGCTGACCGCGATATAAGCAGGGACGTACGACGACCACTTAAGCGATGGTGCAATAGTAGTTTCCATTGCTGGAACCTTTGTCGCTATCGACAGGTAAGTCGATGGAAGCGGCCACGTTGGCAGTGGACAAGATGTCGGTGTTAAAAGAATCCATTGTAGTGACGAGGGGAGAGGAAATCGGTGAGACGCTGGCTGAAGGGCTCTTCTCGCCACCTGAGTATTTCTCTAAGGCTCGTTGCTGGCCCGCTTGCAATACCAGCGGAAGGGAGACTAATGAACACGAGGCTCTTAGTCTCGACGGAATCACGTGGGTGCAGCTGCACGTACGGAATAGGATAGGATGATCTCGTCTCGCTGGATGTTTCGTCGTCGGTTTGAACCTTGCTATGGACTTTTCCACCGGCTTGTCCTTGTTCTACCATAGCGTTAAAACCTGTAGTAGAACAAGGCCTTTGAGCTGAAAATTGACCGCCGTACTTGCCGCACCTGTTGATCTTCAGGCGACAGCAGATCGACCATCGCTTGCAAGATGAGATCGATGATGAATGAGATCGATCGCCTAGATTCAATTACCGCTCCGTAATTGAGATATTGGACTTGGCAAGAAGAACGCTCGATGCGACGAGACGATGCACAAAGGTCGAGAAAGCTCTGCTCTCACATATGCATAAGTCTACACGACTATGACACAGATTGAGGAGGTCATCGCTCAGTAGACCCTTCGATGACAAGTGGGATGCTATGCAATCCTTGACTATAAGCAGATTGAGTCGGTTTAGCGAACATCCAGCCCATAGTGAAGTGATTCATCTTAGCGCTGTCATCCTGAGGTATCACTTGTGATAGAACACCTGAGGCTTGTGCATTATGCACATGACGGAGGACCCGAGACATCAGACACGACACTACAAGAGGGCTGGGGCTCGCCGCTCAGTCTAACAAGATGATCTATGGAATCGTTATGAGACATACGCAAAAATAATAGAAGACGCTTACATGTGCATAGAACGCGAATAAATGACCACTCACTTCGGTTCGGAGGGGTAGTCAGTGACACTGCACAACCGCGGCATATATGCACGCGTGTTACTCTGTTCAAGTGAAGTGGTGGACTGAGCGGGACACAAGGGTATTGAAGGCCATCCGTTCGGAATCACAACTTAGAAAAGGAAGTAGTCAGCTATTTGCTTCGTGTGCTTGAAGATCTGCACCTTGAAGTCTCTGAGTTGCGCGGGCAGGATCGCCCCAGATCGGACAATAGCTCCCGTGTGCATGAGGTTTTCTGAGAGCTCTATCAGACGGCGTACAGAACTAATTTCAGCTGCGTACCATCAGACGCCGTGGAGTGATACCTTGGACGACGGCATTTTGTAGTGATTGCATACGCATGTTCAAGTGCGAGACAATATCACTCAGCCTGAATCGACACTCTGTCCTGCAGGACCCGTGGAAACGACATGCGACGTCCTGCCCTGGTGACTTCTCCACTTCCATATAGATCCGGCTGATGGAACAACGGACAAGATCTCGGTGTACAATGGCAATGTATAGCATGCCAACGCTTGAGTACAGATGGGTAAATTGCCCGGTATGTCCAGCAGACGATCCGCTCTAGATCTTTGGGAAGTATGGCGAATGGGTACGCGAATATCTGTGAAAGCACCTGCATAGATGGAATCAGGTAGGCGTCAGAAAGACACGAGAGATGAGACATACTATCTAGCGTGATCGCAGTGTGACGATTTTGCAGCTCCTAATCATACACTACCCAGTCGGATGCCCAACATCAGCGCACGCCGGTCCAATACTTGATTGAACGTACCGTGCACAATACCTATCCTCCGAAAATTGCCTCAATTAGGATACGAGGCGTACCCATAGAAGCGTAACACGCACCATAGAACAGCGTCCAGACCAGAATGAAGGAGAAGACGTTCTCCTGCCCCGGATTCAGCACCTCTACAATCCCCCCTTGCACATAGCTCTTCGAGCGTCCTCGGAAGTTGACAAAATGAAGAATGGAGGTGGTGAAGAGGGTCGATAGCGCGAACAGCGCGAACCCGAGCGTGTTTTCGAGGCCGAGGACGCCTGCGACTGCGCCGGAGAAGCAGGCGGAGATGAACTTGACATTATAAAGGAGATTGTTGTTGTGGAGAAGATTGGGGCCGAAGATGCGCTGCACAGCGTCGTCTGGTGCGCCGGACATAGCGACTTCGTCGTCGTCGTCGTCGTCGTCGTGGTTAGCGGTGACGGCGGGCGGCCACCGACAACGGTCCCGAAATTATGTAATATGTAATCGCAGCCGGGCGCCGGTCCGGCCCCGGCCAGTTTGGGGCACTGCGCGCCGTGGCTTGACTCTGACGGTGACCATGAGCTGCGAGACAAGCCGACATCATCCTGAACTATGTCTTAGCAAGCTCTGAGCAAACTCATTGGCCGGTCTAAGGGTACGCAACTCAAGACTATTTCGACATGACGATGCCCAGAGACATACCATTCGACGCGTGGGCAGCAATATTCGCGATGATGCAGCGACACTCGCAAGCTGCGCCCTCGTCTCCCGGACCTTCTGGGAGGCAACAATGCCAACCCTGTGTAGAACTTTGCGGGTGCGACACTTCCAAGCACTGTGAGTACTCGCCTCTCTTCCGCATCAAGCTTCATTGACACTCGAGCGAAGGACGGGAGGGAACCGCGCATTCGCCGCACTGCGCGCCCATCCCCACCTCCGACAATATGTGCGCGCCGTGGCACACGAGACACGTAAGTCCCACTCTCTGCCTCTTTCTCCCCACTCGTTTCTCATCGTACATAATCCCTGACGCTCAGAGCGCTGACACCTACCTGCGTACTGCATTTGATGACTCGCGTTGGAAGAGCCAACCACCCTGGACGACCTTCCTCCCTTTCCTGCCTAACCTCACTTCGTACGCACTCAATCCGATTGGACAACTCTACGTTCCAGACGAGCTGCTACGTACTGTCGCGGACGCGCTCTCACAGTGCCCCACACTGGAAGACGTCACCTGGAATAACATTATCAACACGGACGCGCTGCTCGTCGTCATGCGCGTGGACGTGCCTGTCACCCTCACGCTGAGCGGGGTCTACCCACTCGCGAGCATCGGGCCCTTTTTGAAGCGGATGCCACGCCTTTCAGGATTTCGGCTGATGGTAGATAAATAGGAAGGCCCATCGCGACACTTCGCTCATAGTTGGCTATTTCCTACATAGGAACCCGGCAACTTTGTTGCAGAAGTCATTCCTAGCTTAATAGGCAACCAGAATCTGGCGATGCTCACCGCCTTCACTCTCCGACGCGGACATCGCTTGTCGGGGGTTGACCTACTCACTTTACTCGGTGGGATGGCGAATCTCGAAATTCTCGACATCTACAGCGGAAGACAGTGAGTTCAGGTTCTGATTTATCGGCTAAATATATGGCTATATCTCTCTTCCAGGATATCGCCTCGAGTTCCTTCTCGGGCCTTCCTAAGCTTCGGCACCTCACACTACGCACTGTTTTCGGATTCGAATCGCCTTCGAGATCTTTCTCGACGTGGATCTGCGCCGTGATTGCATCCTCTCAATTGAAGGAGCAGCGGATTATCTCCTGGGATTCGACAGTCTGGACGTCAAATTCTAATTTAACAGACATTGTTGCGACGCAGCCGTCATTGCACGAGCTCGCCATCCCGGAATGCATCTTATGGTGCCGGGATTTCTCGACTATCGTCACTGGCTGCCCCGTCCTCCGTCATGTGTCTTTCTTGGTTACACCAAGTCACGTAGATGTGCGAAACGCTTTCTCTGACTTCATCGCATGCTCACTGCTGTATACCAGGTGTTCACCGAGCCCAGCGCGCGATGCGGTGGTGTAATTTCTGTGTCATCTAAAGCACTGGTCAAACGCTCGCCAGCGAGCTGGCAGAGGCATGCTATCCAAAACGTCTGATTGGCACATGTACGATTATCGATGAATCTCAATATTTCTTGTCAACTGCCCAGACGCGGCTCGGTGATCAGGGCGAGGATATGCTGGGCGGGCTTCATGCATCGAAAGAAATCCTGTCTCAATTTGGGAACTGTCGCCGAAACTCTTCCTGTGGGAAGGTTCGCCTTTCCTATGGACGCTGCCACGCCCGCACACGCCCTGGTCACCAGTCCGTCAGCTCCTTCGCGTTCGGCTTCTCTGCTATCTCCCCTTCCACTCCGCCATCGATCTCCTGCTTGCGCAATCGCACACACTCTCTCGACTGTCCTCGCCGATGCCGCGCAAGGAGTACGCATACTACCACTGGACCATGGGCGAGTACGCCATAAAGGAGCGAGGGCATACCGTCGAACACTGCGCGAAGTGCCTGAGGCATGAGACCGAATTCCACCGTCGCGCCGGGACCGAGTGCAGCAACTGCATGCCAGCGCGCAGCGTCCTCAAGCGCTGCGCTGCCTGCAAGATTGTGGCGTACTGTGTACGTTTCCATCTAATCCCTGTCGGCCCGCCAAGCTGACGACGCACATCTGCCATCATCAGAGCAAAGAGTGCCAACGCACGCACTGGTCGCAGCATGCCGGATACTGCAAGCAGAGGGTCGTGCAGATGAACAAGATGGACATAGTCATGAAGCGTGGAGTATGGGTCGCCGTCTGGAGTGACGAACACTTCTCGTGTCTCCAAGCCGCCGCGCAGAGTGCGATCCGGCTGGCCCCGCGTAACCCTTCAGGTGCGCGCTCTCGCTGCAACGTGGGAAAACAACCTGACACAGGGCAGAGCACTACGTATGCATTGTCTACGTAGATGTCGACGTCCTGCGTGAGAACCCAGAAGGCCCGGCGGCCTCGAGCGCAGTGTCGTTCTTCCCGCGGATTCGCGATGTGCGCTGCGGGCCTCTCTCCGAGATCCGTGCGGTCCTCGACACGATCTATCGCGCGTCCGGCGGTGCTGGCATGACGGCCGCGGGCGTGCATGCGGAGATAGACGTGGAGCTCGCGCCGTGCACGTACGCTGTCCCGGTCGTGGTGGTCGA
The DNA here is from genome assembly GCA_022160305.1 of Artomyces pyxidatus. Taxonomy (NCBI): domain Eukaryota; kingdom Fungi; phylum Basidiomycota; class Agaricomycetes; order Russulales; family Auriscalpiaceae; genus Artomyces; species Artomyces pyxidatus. The sequence continues at coordinate 58,364 of MU277245.1, read as the reverse complement.
CCTCGTGAACACCCGTCACGCGTACGAGTATGGTGTGCATTTCTTTAGACAGAATATAGAAGACAAGATCGAGGAAGGGGCGGATATATCAGGATGGCTAGCGAGGAAATCGCATGGGGGGTGTCTGGCAGGGGTTGCGGGTCTGTCGGAAGAGGTGGAAGATCTGTCCAAGAGGTAGATGAGCACGTCGCCGCACGTTGTGTACAGGAAAGCAACGCGTCTTCACTATAATAAAAACCTCAAGTCGATTATGAGCGTCAGATGTTCGGCAGTGGAAGACAGATCAAACAATGGGCCAAGATGACACTACTAATCTCAGCTGCAACGCGAGAGTGTAACCCAGACGATTAACTTGAAGGATGTGGATGGCAGCCCGCGGAATGTTGGATTCCGTGACGAGTCTGGCGATCTCCTGAAGGCCTTTCTGATACTCTTGCAGCATGGTATGATCGCCTGGTGTTTTCTTGTCGTCATCGTCTCATAAACTATGTCTTAGAACCTCCGTCTTAGAGCATGTTGAGTCGCAGACTCGCAAGTATCGTGCGGTGGCGGGCCGGGGCAGTGCGTGGCGGGAGAGTAGCGCTTATGTAATCTGCCGACGTGCCGCTGTCTGCCAGCCAGCCAGCCTCGACTCGATCGGAGCTCCGAGACTCCGAGCGATGGCCCTCGGACGGACTTCATTCTTCACTGGTTCATGGCGTCGGCCGGCGCAATGACTGCGCCACGCACTCGAGTAAGCCATTGAGAAAGGGCTCACAGATGGGTACGCTTTCTTATGTTGGAGTTCCACGTGGCTCATCTTGCACAGTACTCCACGGCATACGTGAGGTCCCCGACTGACCAGCCGCACGCAGATGCCCTAAAACTGCTGATGTATATGTATTGTAAGCCTATCGTATTCTGGACATGTCCTACGTCTCTGCTGGAAGCTCTGGAACCCACTCCCGACACCCCGCATGCGGCGAGGCCCCTTCCATCCATCCTGCAGTCTTCAAAGCCTCCTTTATCGGCCCCTGAAGGAAATGCACGCCATATTCATATACGTGGTGCGCGTTCGTGAGGTCCACTAGCGCTAGCGGGGTACTATCCGGGGATGGCGCGAGCTCCTTGTCGATCTCCGCATGTATGGCCGCGTGCGTTCTCACCGAGCGGGACGAGATCGTGTCGAGAATCGCTCGAATCTCCGAAAGAGGTGCGCAGCGGAAATTGCTAATCCGTGGGGAAAACGTCACCGCTTTCGCGGTCGCAGGCGCCTCTGGGTCTACGCGCAAGACGTCGACGTCGACGTAAACAATGCACGCGTAGTGTTCTGTAGTGCGTCTACTCAGTTACTCTCTGCTATGCGCTGAGGCGCGAGACTTGCCTGGAGCGTCCCTCGGGGCCAGGTGCATCATGCTCTTTGCGATAACTTGGAGGCACTGGAGGTGTTCGAAGGCCCAAAGGACAACCGATATCCCCCGCTTCGTGAGTATGTCAGCCTTATTCATGATCGCGGCATTCTTCCTACAGAATCCGGCATGCTGCTGCCAGTGTGCGCGCTGACACTCTTTGCTCTGAGATATCACGGGGCGTGTCAGCAAGGGTGTGAAAACAACCCGGTGTCGACGCACACAGTACACCTTAAACTTGCAAGAGGTGCAGCGTTTCAGGACGGTCTGTGCGGGCAGGCAATTGCTGCACTCGGTCCCGGCGCGGTGGTGGAACTGGGGGCCATGGCCGAGGCACCTCGCACAGTGATCAAGGGCGTAACCGAAAGCCCTCATCCCGGGCTTGTCCAAATGCCTGCTTATGTATTCGTATGCGTTGCGCGACATTGGGCTGGTGTGTCGGAGGGTGAGTGAGAAAGCGAAGGCAGGAGGCAGGCGCGATCGACAGTGGAATGGAAGAAGCCGGACGCGGGAGAGCTTGCTGCTTGGGGACTCGTGACCACTGGCAGGAGGCTTGTTGGTTAGGCGGACACATAGCGTAAGACCGTGTCCCTCAATAAGACACCTAACGGCATAGCGTTCACGATTGACGCCGCCAGCTGCTTCCCGTCGGTCAGCTCCTTCACCTCCCCAGATACTTCCGGAACTGATCCTATCCTCCGCCCAGGAAACGACGCACCGATTTCGTACCAATGACGTCCTCGCGACGCGACCATTTCGAGAAGGTCCTGCATTCATGCGACCATCGTGTCACCATACCTATGTAAGAAAATGATATCGTCAACCTTCAGGCCCAGGCTTCGTCTTACCCGCAGACAAGCGATCCTCTGTGGGCGAGTTCAAATCTAGTACTTGTCGGTCACGAGCAGTAACTAGATTTGATGTTAGATACACATATTATCTCGTCGAGAGTCGTCGATGTCTCGGAACCCTAGGCCGCGAAGCCAGGTGCTATATTACTTGCTCGATTCCCGCGGGCCCCAGAGACGACGTCGACCCTAAAACATCATGTATCCTTGTGCTCTCAATTTCAATCAAATCTCACCCAATAGGGTAGATAGATGCGTGATAGCAATGGGTATGGATTCAGAATTCTACATTTGATATTCCTATTTTCGAGTAGTCAGTGCGGATGACGGATGCGAATTTGCTGTTACAGAACATGTCGAACACGCACTTACTCCAGACCGACTCTCTTCAAGACACTGCCTCCTTCTCCCCCTCCTTCTCTGACCCAGAAACCCACTCCAAGCACCCCGCGTGCGGTTCGACCTTTTCCAGCCATTCTGTGATTCCCATACCTTTCACTACAATGTCCTCTATCATCCATCGAGGAAAATGCACGGCGTATGCGTATGAGTGGCGCGCGACCGCGCGGTCCAACACCACGAGTGGGACAACGTCTGGGCACGGCGCAAGCTCCACGTCGATCTGGACATGCGTGTCCGCGCGGGACATTTCATGAATTTCTGCACAGCTGTAGAACGTGTCGAGGATCGCATGTATCTCAGAGAGAGGCACGTATCGCATGTTGCGGATCCGTGGGAAGAAGTCAACGGCTCTCGCGGTCCCAGGTGCCTCCGTGTCTACGTACGAGACATCGATGTTCAGGTCGACGATGCACGCGTAGCGCTCTGCGGAACGTCAATTTCTCCCTATGCGTTTTGTTGTGGGACCTGCCTGCAGGATCCAGCGAAGCAGCGCGCATCAGACTCCGTGCGGCGGCTTGGAGGCACGGGAGGTGTTCCTTGCACCAGGCCACGACCCAGATCAAGCGCTTGCTCAATATGTCCATCTTGTTCAGGCCTTTGGACATCCTCCTGCAGTACCCTCCATGCTGCGACCAGTGCGCGCGCTGACACTCCTTGCTCTGGGAGAGGGTGGACGCGTTGGAGACTGAGTGAGGGCGGACGAGGACTGTAGAGACGCACACAATACGCCACAAACTTGCAGGCGGTACAACGCTTGAGGATGATCTGTGCGGGCAAGCAGTTGCTGCACTCCGTCCCGACGCGGCCGTGGAACTGGACGGCATGGCGAAGGCACCTCGCACAGCGCTCGCCTTCGTGTCCGAGATGCTTCAGTCCGCCCTGAAACCAGTCGAGGTAAGCGTATTCATTGGGAGGCATCAGGTAGGACAGCGTGTCGAGGAGTGATGGTGATAACGAAAGCAGGAGGCAGGCGCAATCAATGGCGGAGGAAAAGGGGAGGCACCAAAGAAGCAGAACGCAGGGGCTGGGAAAGCATGCGGACTCGTGACCAGGAACTTCGAGCGTAACATCCCGGGATAATTTAAGCCTGGGTCGTGTCCCACAGAAAATTCACGGTATGCTATGCGCACGTTCACGGTTGCTAGCTAGCGATGCCGACTCGAGCTTGACGTTAATAACGCAACAATCATACAATAAAAGGCTGCTCACAAAGCGGCGAGGAAGACAAGTTCGGAGAGCCCTGGACTCACCTGGAGTACCCAGACGAAGAACACGGGTCAGGATACGAGCCCGAACGACCATCATGAAATTCAAATTGCTGTTGAAGTACCTTCTAATGCAATGACAACTTTGCAGCACAGAGAACGACGATATTGGCGGGAATTGGCGTTCGGAGGTTTTCACGCTCTGCTCGGAGGTATGGTATGCCACACTCACGGTAGTACTTACGGCGCGCACCTAGGCCACCTGGTCCGTGCGCTCGCGCGTCAATATAAAAGCGTTGAGCATCTCATCTTGTTTTCCTCATACTTACCTTGATGGCAAAGGCCCCCTCATCTACCTGGGTTTCTGGGCCGTGAGGAGCCTTCATAGCACGGCGACCTTGTCCTCAGAGGGTTCTTGCGGTTTGTATGGGCTTCGGCTCATGCACCGTCTCAATATTTCCCTGTCCCGTTCCGGCCCTCGGGCTGGGCGGGCCGTTTTTATGTCGGTTTATCGGCCTAACCCTAACCTTATGGCACGGTTATCACACAATGTGAGTTTAATGGGATTATTGCATTATTATTATTGTGTTGTTCCCCGAAGATAATCTATGTAGAATATAGAAAAGACGACGACATCGCCAGCGGCTTGTGGACATGTCGAGGTCGAATATTGAGTCTATCATCACAATCAGATGACCGCCGACGATGGTCAGTGCAGGGCTCGTTGCAAATATACAATACGGGAAGCTACTCAGGAGCAAGCACCGCACACCGCAGCACGACGGCAGCAAGACTTAGACACATGATAAGACGTCGAGATTCGCTCGAACAACGTGGGAGCGATGGAGAGAAGTCGTCAGCTGTCGTCTGTATCTGACACATCGCAGTCCTCCAGCTTAGTAGTTGGCCGAAGGCATGCCCGAGGGCATTCGAACGGCACTCACACGGCGCGCGACGTCATCCGTCAGGATAGCGGGAACATATAAGTGCGCCCCTGAACGTTAGATCGCAGCCATAAACCAGCAATGTCAAAGCGCGTTCAAGAATACACGGTCCAGCGAATCACATACGACTCGGAGCTCCCCATCACAGATGTGCTCGCGCGACTCGACGGGTTCGTGCACAGAGATAAGTCAGAGGGGGTCGCCTTATCCGCCGTCTTGCAAGCCAAGACGAAGGACGAGCTTGTCCGGAGCATCAACGCGATTACCGATGGTTTTATGTGCGTCGTGTCTTGCCCTTCTGGTCTTCTCTGCTGAAACGCGTTGATATACGCAGGCTCTTCGGGACGCTGCAGCACAGCAGGTGGCTGAAGGTCTACTTTGAGACGGAGGCGATACCCGGCGTCTTCGTCTATACGATCGGAAACCCACTCATCGCGCAGACGATGCTGAAGCACAGCCTGCTCGCGGGTCTGTATGTGCCGCCAAAGCTCATCATCATTGGGAAGGACGTGGACGAGAGGAAGGGCACGAAGGTCGTGTACGATGTCCCGTCGTCGATGATCGCCGCGGGAGACAGCGGAGAGCTGCGCAAAGCGGCACTCGCTCTGGACGCAAAGCTAGAGGACTTGGTCAGAAGGATAACGGGCGCGGAGTGAGATGCCGAGGTGATTTTTTGACCAAAGGGGAATATAGTTGTAGATAGTCCGCGCAACGACTCGAAACTCACGGGTTTACATATGACTCGCAATCCTCGAGCGAGATCCACCTGCAGTACTTCACTTGACGCGCAGAAGAAGGAACGGTGGTTGCGGAGCATATTGCATAGCACACTCACCTGAGATGCCCACTTGCTGCACTCTTCTGAATCGTTCCATTAAGGCGTTTCGTGCCGATCATCGCGATGATTTCTCTCGCGCGAGGTGAATGCTGAGGCACTGCGGCATGCGTATGAGATGATGTGAGTTCGGGATGTACAGAACGGATGATGGAAGAAGACGATGGGCGAGCGCAAGGTGAGGGCGCGGAACTACCGTCGTACACGTGATGGCGACGCGCACTGCGAACTTCCTATTTGGTCAGACAATGAGCCCGACTCAAGTTATTAAGTAGTTTTTATTAAGTAGTTGATCGATTCCCCCGTCCTCCTTCCCTCGAAAGACCGTCTACATCCCTTCAGTCCTATCTTGGTTTCACTCACTATCTGGTCGGTATTCATGCCGGGTTCATCAAAAGATCGTACACAGGCGCGGCAGGGATATTTCAAGTTCTGACGAGCGTTCAGCAGCAGCAAAGCTCTTCATCCTCGGTCGACATCGTCTTTTACCTTTCTGGCACTCCCTGCATTTCTCGAGAGAGAGATTGATGCCGCACAATTGGTCAAAGTATGCTCCCGCGATAGTGCCATCAAGCCCGGGCTGCTCGTAGCGCATACCTATGCCCATGAGGCAAGAGTCTTCAATCAGGCGCATGCCCTACACTCTCCACACACTTACTTCGCTTCCACCTTCCCTCCTACAGCGGAGTGCCACGCATTTACAGGGCATACGAAGCAAGTGGGTGAAGGCGAACGTCGATAGGCGCTGATGCCGGCACGTGAGAGGCAACGCGCGACACGCGTTGTTGGACGTTGTGGGTCCACCTTATTTGCACCGTGTTCGTTTTTAAGCCTCTTGTTCCACTCTTTCATGTCCCCTTGCGATCACGACCACTGACTGATCCTCTTTCCAACAGCTTCGACTAGGCTCCTGCTCGAACGCTCTGACGAAGGCCTTACGCCCTAACGCACCCACGCACTCGACGCTCCCTTCAAGAACAAGCAACGTTTCGAACTCAAGATGATTCCGCTCATCTCCACCATTGCACTCGCTTTCGTCTCCTTCATATGTTCATCTTTCGTCATTCTCCGTATCATAATCCCCGTTCTTCCACCTCATCCCTTGAGTAGGCGTGTTCGTCCCGTGAGTACTTTTGTCAATTCCATCCGCTTCGCCATCTTATACCACTGTTGCTTAGTCCGAGTTCGGTCTTCCCAACTTCCGCTCACTCTCCGCTGCAGACAAGAGCCATGTCTGGTTGGCCTCGTGCGACATTCTCGCTCTTGCTATCTTCCTATGGGAGGCCATCATGGAGACGCTTGGGGGTGCGTCAGGTGCTCAGACAGCGTCGGACCCAGGTTCGGCGGCTCGCCTCTGGTTTGCCTTGACGCTGCGGCAAACCTGCCTGCTCATGGTGTCTGCTATCACTCTCCTCCACGTCCGTCTCGGACGCCCTGTGTCATTTGGCCGTAAGCACTGGGTCATCTGGGCTCCGATGGCAGTCCTCGTCGTGACGTCGACTGCTCTCGCAGGTGTGCTCGCCGGCGCTGGCTTCACTGGCTTTTTCATTGGATATGCCGCCTACTCTGCGTCGGTCGCCATGCTCAGCACCATCGCTTTCGGCTGCCTCGTAGGCACGCTTGTCATCATCAAGCGCAACCTTTCCGCCATCAACGATGCCGCAGACCCCTGGCCTCCTGCCAAGGCAATGGAGGAGAAGCCCCGTCCTTCCTTCGCCACCGAAGACGTAGACGCTCTTCGCGATGGCAGCTCATGGATCACCTCCCGCGCCAGCTCCCGCCACGATTCCATCTCTGCTTTCTCTTTCTCTACCCACCACACGCACAATCCCGCGGCGGCATCAAACCCTTCACTCCCAGGCAAGTCTTCCTTCTGGTTCAATCCCGCCACTCCCTACACTGGTCACGCACACGACTCTATTCCTCCTGTTCCACAAATTCCATCTCCCTACCGAGCGCATGTCCTCGGATCGGACCCCGATCCCTTCCGCCGCAGCGAGTCCCCTCATGAAGCCCGTGTCCGCATGGGCTCACAAAGTTCGTGGTTAACATCTACATCTGGCACTCGTCCCACTGCGACTGCGTGGTCGTTCCCGACCTCGCGCCCTGGATCGCCGCATGGCGAACTCGAGATGGACGCCGCGTTGGCATCTACGCAGGACCTCACGACAGAGTTGCTCAGGTCTCGGCCTGTCACACCTGGTATCGCAAATGTGCAGGTTCTCGGTGGATATGGCTACGCGCCGTCTGGCATGCAAGCGGAGAAGGGTCTTGTCGCCCTCGCAGCTCCCTCAAGTGATATCGACATCTCGGTCTCCCGTGTCGTTGGATGGGTGGCTGGTATCTGGGTACCTCTGGTAAATATTTTCCTCCAAACAATTGAAAGTCTGATCTGACTTTTCACATAGGCTCTTGCACTTCCTTATATGTTCTCCATGTCCGGCAATGTGACTCCTATCCTCCTCGCTGTTAGCGTGACCATCTCATCTCCGATCTTGGCTCTCAACATCGTCTTCCGCCACCCGATCCTGATCCCCACCGGTCTGTTCGACGCACGCAAACAGCCGTCGCCACTCCTTGGGCGTTCGCCGTCGCCTCAAAGCACCCTTCCCGCGTTGAGCGAGTACAAGCGCAGTACGAGCATGACCGTTGTTGAGGGCCGGCGTAGTACCGATATCTGGCTGGCAAAGGGCGACGCAGTTGATGGAAAGAGCCGCGTAGGACGTGCGCTCGGCATGCTTGCTCCTGCCCCGAAGTTGTCCGTTCTTCCACCCGAGGAGCAGGATGACCTGGAACCCATGACCCCTCCGCTCCCTATCCAGGACGATGAGGACGCTCCACAGACGCCGCACTCGCTCAACAGCGAAGAGCTGGGACGCACACGGCGCGCAGAGTCCAAGAGCTCAACGTATATGTCAAGTGCTGACGAGTCTCTTGCATTCAACACCAAGATCATGGTTGCTCAGAGACACTACTCCACAATGGCCATGGCGACGACGATGGTCCTACCTGCGTCTCCTGACAGGCAGGACATGGCCGCCGGCCAGCCCGTCGACTCGGATGCCGCCGGTGTCTCTTCCGGAGTCTCTGCTGGCCCTGCTGCGTTCAGACAGTCCCATCTTCGCACACGCTCTTCGTCCTCGGTCAGCGGTCAGAGATTCCCTGTGAGCCCTCCGCCTTCGTCCCCGCTTCCGCCGACGCCACCGTCGATCAAGAACGGGACGCGCCTCATCCATCAGAAGTCGTACTCCTCTGGGTTTGACTTCGGCGCCGTCGGCCACGACGATGTGAACGAAATCGACGCATTGTCGGCTGGCCTGCTCCCGCTCCTGGTGCCAGGTCTCAGAGTCGGCACGGATGTTCGCGTCAAGGAGGGTCAGGAGATCCCATCTCCTTTCGGTACCTTCGGACACGGTTCTAGGGCAAGCAGGAAGTCGAGGCGCTCTGTCCTCCGTGACTCCGATGGCCCTGAGCCTGAATTTGGAGGTTTCGTCTCCGCAGAGTTCTCCTCGCCGGAGGTCCATTCGACGCCATACAACAGGCGCGAGCAGAGGGCGAGAAAGACGTCTGGACACAAGAGACATCATTTCAGTCTGCCAAGGTATGTGTGTTCACATCCACGAATATAACTGCCTTACTGATGCCTCCTCGTATAATAGCCTCGCTCTCGGAAAGGACGGCATCCACTCTCTCGCCACTTGGAAGAAAGATGTTGACGCTGCGCTCGAGCACAAGGTCGAGGAGTATCAGACCAAGGCAGCTACTCTCGACAGTCGCCGGAACACGGTCTGGGGAGGCGCCGAATCTGCACCTGCTGTGTCGAGTTTAGAGACCGTCCAGGAGCATGGCGACTTCTTGCAGGCGGCCCTGGCTCGATCTCCCTCGGGCCGGAACCTCGGTCCCCGGCCTTCCTCGAACGCACTGGCAGACCTACCAACCAACATCGACACCGCCCGTTCCTCCCTCGCCTTCCTCATCGCAGCGCTGGAGCAGCCCATCGAAGTGCCGCCGGCGTCCGCCGGGTCCGAAGTCACCCTCTTTGACCTGGCGGGCGATTCCGGCCCGCTTGCCGAGAGCACCCCGCCCGACTACCGCCGCAACAGCGGCGCGTCCTCCCAGCGATCCAAGAACCAGCGCCTCTCAAGCATTGTGTATATAAAATCCGACGAAAACGAGAATACCGCCGGCCCATCGCGCCTCACCGAAGAAACCACCAAAGTACCATCTCCCCCCGGGCGCTTCGCGCAGTGGTCCACGCGAGCCGTGCGACCCCTCGTCCCGAAGTCGAGCAAGCTGCTGCAGAAGCTGCCCCTCGCGCCCAGCGCTCCCATCGCGGGCTCCCCCGGCGGGGGCCTGCGCCCGCTCTCGCTGCTCCAGGACCGCAACACCGACGCCGCCGGCGCCCAGAGCACCCGCGCGCTGTCGGTCGGGAAGAAGCAGAAGCAGAAGAAGCGCGAGGAAGCGGAGCGCGGCGACCAGGAGAACGCGGCGCCGGCGGCGCCGGCGACGCGAAAGCGCTTGCGCTCGCTCAAGCTGGGGCGCGCGGACGTCGTGCGCTCGGACACGACGAAGGAGCGGGCCGTCCTTCGCGCACGGGAGGTGCTGCCGGACGTCATCGTCCGCCCGCCGTCGCAGAGCTTCCACTCTGAGTATGCGTACACGTTCCGGTGATTGGTGATCGAAGTATACCCCCGGTTGTAATTTGTTGTTCTGTCGTTTGTTTTCTTCTTGTGTTCTCTCTCCCTTACCCTTACTGTTGTTTGTCCATACGCTTACCACTTGCTTTGACGTTTTCGCAGTGCTTTCGTACGATCTCACGCTTGCTCTTGATCATGCCATGTCTCGGCGGCCACGGCCGCCTTATTGCTCTACCTTGCTATCGATATCTCGTACGCCTACTGCCATCATTGCCTCCATGCTCTCCCATGCTGTCTTGTTTTCATTTACTGCCCTACTATCTATTGCTTTCTTGCTATCAAGTCCATGTTCTCGACGAACCTTTCCTTTCCATTGTGCCATCTGTCACCTTGAGCGGTGCAGGGATAATTATTATCTATCTCTTGACCAAGTTCAGAAGCCGTCTGAAGAGATTGGAAACGTGACAGCATCTTGGAACATCGATTCAACTCGCCCCCGGAGTTAAACTGTACATCCTAGCAAGCCATCCCATGAAGCGCGCGGGTGTCCATGTCCCATTACTCCACAGCAGCAATGCCAGTATTGTTCTTCGCCCTATAACATCTGTATTCTCTTGCCCCGAACTCGACATCCTACTGTTTACCAGAGCTGTAACCAGACTTTGAGAATGCTCTCATCTCTTGCCGCGAGAACAACGCTGCTTATATACCAGGCCCGAAGAGGCTCATGACGGCAACCGGGGGTGGCCCGCCCTCTCTCAGCTTCGTCTGACCGCAGTACGCGATCGCGTATTTCGAAGGATGCCAGCTCACCGTCGGCGACGGTGCGAGGGCGGGGACGCGGTGCAAGGGAACACCCGTCTCCGTTGCGCACTGCCAGCATCGTCAGACATGGCTAGAACTGAAACAAGATACTCACGATATCAATATATGGCCCCGTGCTGGAGATGGCAAGATACTCGCCGTCGTGCGAGAAGCTGAGGTCCGTGATGGAGTGTCTGCGGAAGGGCATGAGATGAATACAACATCCGAAGCGGCAGTGTACGCACTCGCAGGACGTGATGGTACGCGCGCAGATCCAATCTGCCATGTCGAACATGTTCACGATCGAGTCGTGCCCTCCTGACGCGAGGTAGCGGCCGCGCGGGTCGAGCGCCGCGGCGACGCAGCCGCCGACATGGGCCGCAGGGCTCTCGCGCATCGCGAGTGACGGGTAGTCGAGAATGCGAATGGTGTGCTCCGAGTTGTGCGTGAGGATCACTCCGTCGCCGACGTGGTTGAACATGCCAGTCGATGCGGTCGCCTGTAAATTTGGTGAGGGGAGCAGAGAACGAAGCGGGGCTGCACGCACTTCCTTCCGGTCGACGGTGTGCCACTGTTCTTTTGGCTCATCGCCTTCTTGGCCGTATGTCATGAACAGGAGCTGATGGCCGGCGGAGACGTAGAGAAGGGTCTTCCCATCTGGGGAGTAGTTCGTCTGGACGGGTAAGATTTTCAGTGTAATTTGCTGGATATGTCGACTCTCTGCGGCGACCTCAGTGGTGCGTGGAAGGGAGAACAATGGTGGCAACGTACGTCGGGCATCCCAAAATACTATGCGCCGGTCTTTCTGGCTGGACGAGCAGAAGAGTTCAGGATGTGTGGGGTTCCACGAAACGTAGTCTGCGTCGTCTGTATGACCGCCGGAGTACAGCGACGCTGTCCGCATCTCCATCTACACAGTCTTGTCAGATACGCGTCGGACAGAGCGAGAGGGTCGCGCACACTCTTCTCTGGCTGCCATACGCGCGCAATCCTGTCGATCCCCACTGCGGCTAGCTTCTTCCCGTCGCAGTTCCACGCGACGTGTGTCATGGCCTGCGACGACGTGATGCGGACATCGCGTGGGCGAAAGGCGGAGAATGTGGGTGTCTAGGGACGGTATTGGCGTCAAGCAGTTGTCTCTTTTGCGCGCGGATCGTACGTGGACTCCTCGAGCTGCGAAAGTCGTGTGTGGAGGAGGAGAAGGTGGTCTTTGTGGTGGATGGATCTCGTCCTCTTCTTTACCGCTTGTCGCTGAGCTCGACATTCTTGTTTGATATACACAAGCAACAAGCGATGCGACGAGGTGGGAAGGAGACGCGGCTCTGGATATTCGAATTTTGGAGGAACCCGGTCGGCGGCAAAAGCCGAGCTCTCTTCCCTTCAACAAAGTTGACCAAGCTCCAATGCAAGTCAGGCTCGTCTCCCAACGTCCTGGGCGTCAACGCTTTTCATTATTTCCCCGTCACCCTTTCGCGCTATGTCTAAGCGGCCGCAAGTCTATCCTCAGTGACAGACTCGCATCTGAGCCTCCATCCGCAAGCAATCAGAATTTGAAGAGAAGTCTCACTCGGGCGCTGTCGTTTGCGTTCCCAGACTTCCTGGGGGGAAGTAAGAGACCACGCGATGACCTGTGGACATGCTGTGGACGTCGTCGTCCACAACGCGATCACGTGCAGAGCTCAAGCCTCATTGTCCTCAAATCGTGGATAAGTCTGGTTCTTCAGGGTTCTCCTTCTCTCGCGCGATCGTGCGAACCAACTCCTATCCCTCGTCACCCACCGCCGTCTTAGATTCCACGTCCAGGAAATGGCTCGACTGCCATATGACGTTTGGACGTTGGTCTTCACAGATGTCGATGATCAGACGACTTTGGCGTCGTGTGCGCAAGTGTCTCGCACTCTGTGCGACGCAGCTACCCGTCGCCTGTACCACACCCTGACTGCGAAACAGGTTCTTCGATATCCCGAGGTACGCCCCTTTCACTGTCTATATCCTCTAGCTTCACAGGGATTACAGGTCGAGTGGACAAGCGGATCTCAAGCAATCGCATCGCATCGCTCGGACCTCCGAGCACATGTCCGAACCGTCCGCCACAGAAGTCTGTTCTCCACGTCACTTCCTACTTTCATTCCCCTGATGCCCTTTCTTCAGTCCAAGTAATGTCGCGCCGCGAAAGCGGCGGGCCCAGTACGACGGATGACTGTTTCGCCTTCTTGGCGCAGCTGCCTAATCTGACCTCATATACTCTGGACGTGCACACAACAACCTACGGCCTGGCGACCTTCATCTACACCTCACTGTTGAACGTATTGTCCCAGTGTGTCAAGCTGACTGACGTGACATGGAACGTCCACCTCTTAGCCTGCAGCGTGCCCATCGTCATGCGCGCGCGTCCGCCCACTCTGCGCGCTTTGACCTTCAGCGAAGTGCCGAGATACGTGGAAGGGCTTCGCCAGTACCTCCTGTCTTTCCCGCAGCTGGAGGAATTGCATATCCGGGTTAGTTCGCGTCCCACGCGCAGACCCGATGTATTGACTTACCGTGTCGTAGAGTTTTGCATTCTTCAAGTCCCTAGACCTCATGGACGAACTGGTCTTTGCCGAGGGCTCTCGGCTAAACTTGAAGAAATTGACGCTTGGGAAGCACTCGCTGTCGGGTTTAGAGTCACTGGTCTTGCTAAACCGCATGCCAAGTCTCGAGCATGTGGACATCGAGTTCGTGTCCTCTCCTCAGGTGCGGTTTCCCGTCCTCCCACCCGTGCAGCTCTCGTCATCATTCTATATAGAACGCCGTCATAGAGACGTTCGCGGATCTCCCTCGTCTGCGCAAGCTCGTAGTGAGATACGCGAACGGCGCAAGGTTTCCTGTCGAAAGCATGTTCGACTGGATCTGTGCAGTCGCCGCCACGTCGCCTCTGGAGGACCTAGATATCAACGCGATCTGCAAACCTGCATTATACCATGCGTGTCCGTCTCCATCTACTCTAGCGAAGAGCCTGCCGTCCCTGCGTACATTGCACATGGAGCAGATCCTACTCGATGACGGTGGATTCTCGTCAATCGTGCAAGGGTGCAACGCCCTCACGGACATGTCGTTCCGGCTGGCGAGTGAACACGACGTAAGTGTCGTGTTGTCGCTTTTTACCCGATGACTGAAGAGTCCTTCAGTACCTGCGTGTCGTCCAGCGGTCTCAAGCCGTAGGTTATGATCTAGTTAATATCACCTCGGGAGTCCCGGAGGATCAGTCCATCCTTGCTTGGTACGGGAAGCGGGAAGTTTGACGTCGCAACGGTTTTGTTACACGCTGCCGTTGTTGTCCATGTATACAGTACACCCCCCATATAGCCCCCCGTTTTCTCTTCGCGCACGCGAGATCACATCCTAGACACCCTACCTTAGACTTATTGTGTGTACAAATGTAGACTTCTACAATTTAGTACAAAATTGAACATAAAGAAATGACTGTGTCACGTGAATTCTTCGGCCGGCAACAACCGGAGCGCTGCGGATCCGCTTGGGATCCGCTTTGCGGTCACCGTCAGCTCTGCAGCCCTTATATATTCCTCTCGGCTCTCCACAATCTCCTCTCGATCCTCCACAATCTCCCTCTTACCTTGCACAATCTAGTCGTACCTTGCGTTTGCACAGGGAAAAACTCTGCATGAAGCGAGCGCCATTCTCACTACGACCCCACCTCGGCTGTCAGCGGCGCGCGTTGCCTCTACGAACGCGGCCGCTTGCAATCCCACCCTCTTCCAGTGGTCTTCGAAGGCCTACCAGGGCCGGCCTCGGAAACTACGCGCCAAACTCGACCCTTGCGAGCGCTCAGACATCGCCTGGAGATGCAGATGAGGAGGTGCTCCTGCAGACGAAGCAGCGGTGGGGATCTGGGGAGGTGACGGATGCAGGTGCGTCTGCGCATGATCTCGTCCTTCCTTCCGCGGCTCATATTCTGCAGAGCCGTCAACGCCCATGCGAGAGTACCAGCGCCTCGTGAACACGGGCGCACTCCGGCCAGACGACCACCAGACGCGCATCATCCAGGGGCTGCAGGACTTGCACGACGCGCTCGCAAAGTACGATCCGCCAATATCCCCGCGCAACAGCACCTCCTCCATCGTCCGTATCTGTTCATCACGATGGAATGCCTCTGTCTGATCTGATCCTCCCCCAGTTCTCTCGCTTGTTCGCGTCCTCAGAACCTCACACGCCTACGGAACATCCGTCGGCCCCGCGCGGACTTTACCTCTACGGAGATGTCGGCACGGGAAAGACGATGCTCATGGACCTGTTTTACAAGACTCTGCCGCCACGGGTCACCCGGAAGCGACGGGTCCACTTTCATGCGTTCATGATAGATGTACATAAGCGGATCCACGCAGCAAAGGCCCGACTGCCTAGTGGAGGCGGCGATCCGATCGCGCCCGTCGCGAGAGACATTGCGGAGGAGGCGAGCGTGCTCTGCTTTGATGAGTTTCAGGTGAGTATCGCCGTCGCCGATCTGCCTGCAGTGTTGATCGACCTCGTAGGTGACGGATATCGCCGATGCGATGATTTTGCGGCGACTGCTGGAGACGCTTCTGGACCACGGCGTCGTCTGCGTTATCACTTCGAAGTGCGTGCTCTTGTGATTACCCAGAGAGAGCTGACCTTGACTTTGAACAGTCGACACCCAGACGATCTCTACAAGAATGGCATTCAGCGCTCCAGTTTCGTCCCGGCCATCGAGCTCCTCAAGTCCCGTTTTCAGGTCACGGACCTGGACTCGGGGACGGACTACCGTCGTGTCCCGCGTGCATTGTCCAACGTCTACTACTCCCCACTTGATGACACCACGCGCAAGGAGATATCGAAGCTCTTTGACGCGCTTACCTCTGATGAGCCCGTCGTGTCCGATCGCGAGCTCCACATCTGGGGGCGTACTCTCCGTATCCCGCAGAGCACGCCGAATGTCGCTATGTTCGCCTTTGACGACCTGTGCTCACGGCCATTGAGCGCGGCAGACTATCTTGAGGTTACTAAGACGTTCGGGACCGTCTTCGTGACCGACATCCCGCGTATGGGGCTCGGGGAGAAGGACAAGGCGAGGCGATTCATCACGTTTGTAGATGGTGAGTGAGCGGTCTACTCACGCTGTCCGGATCTCTGACAACTCGGTTGCAGCGTGTTATGAGAGCAAGGTATAGTTGTTCGCCTACAACAAGTAGTTGATGCTCATCACGTTTGCAGACAAAGCTGTTCGTGTCATCCGAGGTGCCCATATACCAGATCTTCACGGACGACAAGGCCTCCAGCGGGCAGATCTCGGACCACATGCGCAGCGTGATGGACGATCTAGTAAGTCTACATCTCATGCATTTTCGTCATCTATCTGCGAGCTGATGTGTGTGATAGGGTCTGCCCGCGGATGCCGTCGGCGCGGCCTCGATGTTCAGCGGTGAGGAGGAGATATTCGCGTTCGCGCGGTGCTGCTCGCGGCTGGTGCAGATGGGCAGCCGCGAGTGGGCTGAGACCGCGGGCGTGCGGTGATGGCTGTTGATCTGACCTGGAAGTCATTTATACCATGACTCTGTATCTAACGCACGGGGTCGTTGGATACCTCCCGGCGAGTATAATCCGCTTGGATAACTGATGTATTCTATCAATTGTAGTAATTTGTTGTTATGCTGTAGCACATTTTGGGACTTCTCCAAGAAGTCAAGGACGTGGACCCACTGCGACCTCGGCGACTTGGACTTGCTCGGCGTTCAGTCTGCATCACGTGGTCGTGTGGCTGCTCGTCGACTATAAAGTCCTTCAGCTAAGACGCGTCGTTTTCTACCACCATTATCCTCGTATTCTCATTTCCCTCAACGTGCTGACAGCCATCATGTCCCATCGCCATTCAGGTCTCCTCACCCCCGGCTCTGCTGAGCCCAAATCACATCTCGACGCCATGCGCGAGAAATATGTCTTCTTCGCTGTACACGCCGAGCGCAGCCGCGCGAAGTGTAGCGCCAGCGTTCTGCCAGGCAAAGACACCGAGGAGCTCTACGAACGCATGCACACCGAGTTTCAGACTAATTCGAGGTTTCCAAAGCCCCGATTTCCCAGCACGAGGGCCGGCAAGGATAAGTACATGCGCAAGTGTCTCGCCGTGTGCAACGAGCCTGCGGTCACGAAGGAGGAGTACGTCGCAATCCTTGTTTCCCGAGGGGTACGCTCTCACACGATCTGTAGCTATATGATCCACTGGTTCACGGCGTCCGTGGCCATGCAGTTCGTGTCCCAGTGCGAGCTGGACTGCAGCCGCCCGGCGAGAAAAGCGATCGGGCAAGCACTCAGAGAAATGTACGCTCTCTGTCTCATATCGGTGCTCAACGTGGCTCATGTACGGTTACTTCCAGCGACGATATCCTTGCTCCCGACCGTCAGCCTTACAAACTACGCGCAGATGCTTTCGACGCCCCGCAGCTGCTAGACTGGGTCGGGCTGTCGTTCACGGACCCTGCCACCGAGATCCACTATTCTGTTGAAGACGCCGGGACGTCCGTGACCATTGGAGCCCACTTTGTTCTCCAAACCAAGGATGGACGGCGCAAGCAAGTATCGACTCAGGATTTCGCTAAGATGGTGGCGGGACTCCCTATCCCCAGCGAAGACTCAGAAGAGCCTTGAATCGTCTTCGCTACTCTCGCTCTCGTATCGTCGCGCTGTGTATGCTGTACCATTGTTCTCGCTCGACGCTGTTGTTCCCGTCCAGCTCTCTATCACATGTGTATAACCCTCTTAGACTGTTTTCGACCGATTGACGGCAGACAAGCGAAGCAGTGGTAATGACGGACGAGAATCGCGAAGCCGACTGCATGACAGGAGAGAGATACAAAGCAGCGATGTGTATCAAATGTGTACGAGTAGAAAGGGTTGTGCGGTGCTCATGCCATCCAAGCGGTGATCTAGTAACCTGATTCCAACTCTGAGATGACTCTGTATCTAACGCACAGGGTGAATTTGTCGGTTGAAAGATAATTATTCACGTCTGCAGAACACGAGCGGAGCGACAGCAATGATGATAATTATGACGGAACAGACAACATGGCGACGAGAATACACAGCAAGAGAGCAAACAATGCGATGGAGACAGAAAGAGACGACGGTCTCGGAAAACCATTTCTAGTCATCGTCGTCGGGGATGGGGATCCCTTTCACCATGTTGGCGAATCTCGCGGTGGGCACCTGCTCGCGCCGCCCATCCTGAGTCTGAAGAACGAAATAGGCCCCAGAAATCACGGATGTCCCAGCGTCTTCGACCGCGTACCGGACCTTCGTGGTAGGATCTGTGAACGACAATCCGACCCAATCGAGGAGCTGTGGCGCGTCGAAGGCGTCTACGGGCGGTTGGTATGGCTTAGGCTCGGGGTACAATTTCCTCTGGCTGAAGAAAGAACGCGTGGTATGGTATCAGAGTCTCATCGATCTAGATAGAGAGAGGACTTACGCTTCCTTATTCCATTGGGTAACGAGTAGGTTGTGTTCACGGCTGCAGGTCAGTTCGATCGTCATGATGAATTGCAACGCAATGGTCGCTGTGATCCAGTGAAGGGTATGCCTGTGAATAATATCAGAACACGACAATCGAT
>MU277245.1:0-39672 GCA_022160305.1 Artomyces pyxidatus | reverse complement strand
AGCTATATGATCCACTGGTTCACGGCGTCCGTGGCCATGCAGTTCGTGTCCCAGTGCGAGCTGGACTGCAGCCGCCCAGCGAGAAAAGCGATCGGGCAAGCACTCAGAGAAATGTACGCTCTCTGTCTCATATCGGTGCTCAACGTGGCTCATGTACGGTTACTTCCAGCGACGATATCCTTGCTCCCGATCGTCAGCCTTACAAACCACCCGCAGATGCTTTCGACGCCCCGCAGCTGCTAGACTGGGTCGGCCTGTCGTTCACAGACCCCGCCACCAAGATTCACTATTCTGTTGAAGACGCCGGGACGTCCGTGACCATTGGAGCCCACTTTGTTCTCCAAACCAAGGATGGACGGCGCGAGCAGGTGTCGACTAGGGATTTCGCTAAAATGGTGGAAGGGCTCTCCATTCCTAGCGAGGACCCGGAAGAGCTTTGAATGGATCGTCCTCGTTGCGTATGCTGTGCCATTGTTTCTCGCTCGCCACTATTGTTTTCCACACCGCTTAGTCTTTGTTCTTTTTTACCTCTATCCGATTTCTCTTTGTGAGATAGTTGTATGTATTCGCCAGTTAGGTCTACTGTAAGTACTTCGCAGCGATTCCTTTTCCTTGGCCTTTTTACGAAGAAACACATTGAGAGAGTACAGACAAGGCAGTGATGTTGATGGAGTGCCAATGGGAAGGCGAGACCGGGAAAGGAGGGGATAGTAGCGGTGCGGTGATCGCTATCTCATAACCTGGAAGTCATCTACACCACGACTCTGTTGACAAAGTACGGTCACATTTAGAACAGCAATTACGGAAATACATAACGGAGCATCACGACTCCCAGCAAATCCGCTGCTGGCGATAGTCTGCATGAACGAAAGCTAAATAGAACGTGAGCGGGCAGGCGCCGAGCACTTGTGCACGTCCCGAATGTCAGTCAATGTCAGACATCAAATCGTCGTCGTCGTCGTCGTCGTCGTCATCGTCGTCCTCTCGGAGTGTCCGCACGTCGCCTTCGGGGGGATGGCGCCTCCAGTTCGCGGTCACAAGGGAATGGGCTAAGGAAAAAGGGTCTTTGCGCAGGCCAGCCGGGAGATTGTTGCGTTGATTGGCGGGCCACGTGGGGGGAGGGAGCATGCGAGGAACCCCCGGAGGGATACGGTTGGCGGGAGTGATGCCCGTCAACTCTGGCGAAAAGACGCCGCCCAACTGGATCTCGTCCGTGACATCCATGATGACTCGGTTGGGAACGGAGAACATTGTCAGGCCTTTGACGATGGTGGGGAATATACCACTGGGGTCCAGTTCCCGTAAACGCAACATGGTGTCGTATGCAACGGAAGCAGTCGCTGCGTCTCGTTCCCACACAGAGTATTGCACACGGTGAAATTGATCCTGAGTAAGCACTGCGGCCATGCGACGGTACACGCCCGCTGAAAGAGGATGGTGGACATCAGAGACACCGGCGATGGCGCATGGAAAGAACTCACATCGTCGTGAACCCCATCCGTTAGGGAGATTGTCTTCTATACGGCGCGTAAAGAGGTCATAGGACAGGCCCCATATGCCTTGAGGCTGAAAATAGAGAGCTACGGGAGGTACGATATGGGCCACGGGGCGTTCAAACGCTGCGGACATTGTGTTGAAAGGGTCTGGGGTAAGGTGTTGCGGTGGGGAAGTACTGGGTGGAGGTCACTCCCCACATAGTGCCGGCCCTTTATAGCGCACGGTCTCTCTGTTCACTCTCCGCAGTCAGGAACTCACTGGCGTGGATTTCCAAGTGCGGCTGTCTTGATGCAGCATTCTTCTCTGCACGACATCCTTGTCACCAAGTCCGCCTCTGTTGTTATGCCTGCGAGCCTATTGTTCCTGAAGTCCAGTAAGAACGTCGGAACAAAAAACACGAGATGAAGAGTTAGGTGTGGCCAGATGTTTGCGGACCTTCGCTATTCCGATAGTATCATAGGTTGTGGTTGTGTGCTGTGCGGCAACTTCAACAAGCGACTCATTATTCAACTTCGAGTCGGACGCGCTGGGCATCACGTGGTCGCGTGGCTCCCGTTGAATATAAGATCCTCAACGCGTTGCATTCTGCCACCACTCTCATTCCCTCATCGTGCACGCAATAACTTCTGATCTCATCGCGATCATGTCCCACCGACGTTCACGTCTTCCCACTCCCTCAACCTCGCCTATCCGTGGCTCTGCTCCGTCGAAATCCCATCTCGATGAGATGCGGAAGAAATATGTCTTCTTCGCTGTGCACGCCGAACGCAGTCGCGCGACGGGTAGCGCTATGATTGTTCCAGGCAAAGAAGCCAATGAACTCTACGACCGCATGCACGCCGAGTTCAAGACCAATCCAAAGTATCCGAGGGCTCGCTTTCCCCGAACGAAGGCGGGCAAGGACGAGTACATGCGCAAGTGTGTCGTCGTGTGCGACGAGCCTGCGGTCACGAAAGAAGAGTACGTCGTGAACCCTGTTTCTCTCAGTGAGCGCTCTAACGCGATATGCAGCTACATGATCCACTGGTTCACTGCGTCTGTGGCCTTGCAATTCATATCCCAATGCGCACTGGACAGAAGCCGCGCATCTAGGCAAGCAATCGGGGAAGCACTCCGTGAAATGTACGCTCTCTTCCCATTATGTCCTGGCTCGACGGCGCTTATTCACTGTCATTCCCAGCGACGACACGCTTGCCCCCGATCGTCAGCCCTATAAGCCGCCCGCAGATGCTTTCGATGCTCCAAAGCTGCTAGACTGGGTCGGTCTGTCGTTCACGGACCCCGCCACTAAGATCCACTACTCTGTTGAAGATGCCGGGACGTCAGTGACGACTGGGGCCTACTTTATTCTCCAAACACGAGATGGGCGGCGCGAGCAGGTGTCGACTAAGGCTTTCGCCAAAATGGTGGCGGGACTCCCCCTCCCCAGTGAAGATTCGGAGGACCCTTGAATGATTCGTCTTCATTGCCCTCGCTCTCGTACCGTCTAGCTGTGTATGCTGTGCCATTGTTTCTTGCTCGCCATTGCTGTGTTTTCCGCGCTGCAATGTTATCCATTGTTCTCGTCTAGCTGTCCGTGTCACAAGTATTCGTGATGAGATTTCTATACGGAAAAGTGTTGTAAGTTATCGTAGCAATAGCCTTCTTCAGTACTCTGGGTGCGCGTTTGACAGAAGGAGAGCTACCAACGGCGGCTTGATGGCCGCCGATGGGGCGGGGGGCGTGCGTATGCTGACCCAGGGGGCGGTGCGACAGGACGAATGCCCACCTTTGACGTGGATGGAGTGGGAAGGCAGTCCTTGGCGATGATAAGATATTCGGTTTGAGCGGTACTAACCCACGACATGTGAAGATGGGCACTCGCGAATGGGTAGAGACCATACGGGTGTGGTGAATGGATATCTGACCTAGAAGACCGGATTCTCTGTAGTACGATGACTGTATCTGACACACGCTGCTGTGGATGATTGACGGATATAACGAGCAAGTATAGTACACGAAAGATAGCGATTTGTTGATGAAACAATGATCTTTCGGCGCATTGCGTGTGTGCTGAAGACAAGCGAAACAACAGCGATGGTGATTATTAGAACGTAGCGGACAACAGGCGGCGGGAGACGCAGCAAGAGGGTGAATACAGGAATAGCAACACAATGGTCGCGTAGAACATCTCTAGTCATCATCGTCGGCAGGGATGGGGATCCCTTTCACCATGGTGGCGAAGTTCTCGGCGGACACTTGCTCGCGCCGCCCATCCTCAGTCTGAAGAACGAAATACGCCCCAGACGTCACGGATGTCCCAGCGTCTTCGACCGCGTACCTGACCTTCGTGGTAGGATCTGTGAAGGATAATCCGACCCAATCGAGCTGTGGCGCAGGGAAGGGGTCTACGGGCAGTTGGTAGGGCTTAGGATTAGGGCACAAGATTTTCTGGCTGGAACAAGAATCGATGGTATCAGAGTCCGGTGGATTAAGATGGAGAGAGGACGTACGCCTCCTTATTCCATTGGGCAACCAGGAGGTTGTGTTCACGACTGCCAGTTAGTTCGACCGTCAAGATAAATTGCAACGCGATGGTCGCTGTGACCCAGTGTATGATATGCCTGTAAATGGCCCTCTTAGAGTCAAAAATCGAAGCTTCTAATTATCAGAAGGATACGCACGCTGCACACGTTGTGGCATCCTCACGGCACACAGCAAGACACTTACGCATGTACGCAACTCTTGCCGCTTTCTGGTTCTTGCGTGGAAAATCGCAACGTGGGTACTTGGGATCGGTGTGGAACTCCTGCACCATGCGATCGTACAGGGCTTCGGCTTCGTGTTCAGGGAGGCCAGATTTGCCAACTAGCATTCTATTGCGCTCGGCTTGGAGCGTAAAGTACACGAACTTCTCGTGCAAGTCTTCGAGGTGTGCTTTGGCGTTAGTGACACTGCGAATGGGCACCGTAGACGTAGGGGGAAGACTTGATCGAGAACGACGAGACGACATGGTGTAGAAGGGTGAATTGAGGAGGGAGACAGTCAGATTACTGCAACAGCTGCGCCGACGGCGTTTGTAAACTTGCAAGCCACTTTGAACTTGAAGCGTGAAGTTGAAGTCGCGAGCACTGGGCGCCTCGCCGCCTATTGTTTGCATTCCGATATCACGTGGTCGTGTGGCTCCCCGTGATTTTCACACGACACGCGTCGCGTCCAAGTCCTCCGAGTCCGCCGTCGCGCCGCGAAGTTTGCTATTTGTGTTGCCTCACCCAGTATTATTCTCGTTTTCTGTGCAACTTATCCAACCTGTCATCCCTATCATGTCTCAACGTCGCTCACGCACTTCCGACTCATCTACCTCACACATTCGTAGCGTCGCTCAGCGCAAAGCACATCTCGACGCCATGCGGGAGAAATATGTCTTCTTCGCCGTGCACGCAGAACGCAGTCGCGCAAATTGTAGCGCTAGCGTTCTTCCAGGCAAAGAGTCCGCGGAGCTCTATGACCGGATGCACGCCGAATTCAAGAGCAATCCGAGGTATCCCAAACCCCGGTTTCCTAGAACCAGGGCCGGCAAGGACGAGTACATGCGCAAGTGTCTCGTCGTGTGCGACGAGCCTGCGGTCACGAAGGAAGAGTACGTCGTAAACTCTGTTGCTCTAGGCAAATGCTCTGATACGGTCTACAGCTACATGATCCACTGGTTCACAGCGTCAGTTGCCATGCAATTCGTGTCTCACTGCGCACTGGATAAGAGTCGCGCATCCCAGAAAGCGCTTGGGCAAGCACTCAGAGAAATGTGCGCTCTCCTTTGATTATCTCGGGGTTCGACGTGGCTCATGCAGATCACTCTCAGCGACGACATCCTCGCTCCCGACCGTCAGCCTTACAAGCCACCCGCAGATGCTTTTGATGCCCCGCAGCTCTTAGATTGGGTCGGCCTGTCGTTCACAGACCCCGCCACCAAGATTCACTATTCCGTTGAAGATGCGGGGACGTCAGTGACGATCGGGGCCTACTTTGTTCTCCAAACCCAGGATGGACGGCGTGAGCAGGTGTCGACTAAAGATTTCGCCACAATGGTGGCGGGACTCCCCATCCCCAGCGAAGACTCGGAAGTCCCTTGAATGGTTCGTCTTCGCTCGTGCCGTCTCGCTGTGTATGCTGTGCCATTGTTTTCACTCGCCACTGTTCTGTTTCCGCACCGCAATGTGATCCGTCGTTTTATTCTACCCGTCCGTGTCACGAGTATTCGGGAATTCGTGTGAGACAAATATTCTGAAATTTATAGTAAGCGAATATGAAGTAATGGTGTGGATGCAGCGGGAAGGCGGGATCGGGCGAGGATAAGATATCTGCTTTCGGGCGGTTCTATTCACGACTAGGGCAGCTGGGCACCTATGAGTACTCGTGAGTGGCAGAGAACGTACGGGTGCGGTTAAGGGATGTCTGACCGGGAAGTCTCCGAAAGTACCACGACTAACGCACGCTGCTGCGGACAATTCACGGATGTAACTGGCAAGTCCGATTCAAATGCATTCGTAATTCGTTGATGAATAATCTTTCTACACATTATGCCTGTGCAGAAGACAAGCGTTGATATAACGAAGCGGATCACAAGGCAGTGGGGATACACAGTAAGAGAGCGAACATAATACACGCGCAGTAGACAGAGAAACTTGAAAGACAGAGGACCATTTCTAGTCGTCGTCGTCGGCAGGGATGGGGATCCCTTTCACCATGCTGGCGAACCTCTCGGTGGGCATCTGCTCGCGCTGCCCATCCTCAGTCTGAAGAACGAAATAGGTCCCGGACGTCACGGATGTCCCAGCGTCTTCGACCTCGTACCGGACCTTCGTGGTAGGATGTGTGAACGACAGTCCGACCCAATCGAGGAGCTGCGGCGCGTCAAAAGCGTCTACGGGCGGTTGGTATGGCTTAGGCTCGGGGTACAAGATCCTCTGGCTAAAGAAAAGACGGGTGGTATCACAATGTGATCGATCTGATTGGTGAGAAGACTTACGCTTCCTTATTCCATTGGGTCACCAGTAGGTTGTGTTCACGGCTGTGGGTCAGTTCGATCGTCATGATGAATTGCAACGCAATGGTCGCTGTGATCCAGTGAAGGGTATGCCTGTGAATAATATCAGAACACGACAATCGATGGTCAAGGTCGGAAGAATACGCACGCCTCGGTGGTCGTGGCATCCTCACGGCACACAGCAAGGCATTTGCGCATGTACGCTACCCTTGCCGCTTTCTTGGTCTTTGGTGGGAACTCGCAACGGGGGAATTTGGGATTGGTGTTAAATTCGTGCACCATGCGGTCGTACAAAGCTTTGGCTTCAGGCTCGGGGAGGCCGGAGCTGCCAGCTAGCATTCGATTGCGCTCAGCTTGGAGCGTGAAGTAGACGAACTTCTCGTGCATGTCTTCGAGGTGCGCTTTGGCGTTGGTAGCACTGCGAATGGGCGGCGTGAGGGTAGCGGGAAGACTTGATCGAGAGCGACGAGACGACATGGTGTACTTAGAAGGGAGATCGAGGAGCAAGACAGAAGCAGGTTGCTGCAACAGTTGGGCGGTCGCGACTCGCGAGAGCCTAAGTATTGTTCTCGCTATCACGTGGTCGTGTGGCCGCCCCGTGACTTGACGCGTCAGGACGCGTCAAGTGCTCCTCTAGATTCTCGTTCTCCTCAATTTCCTTCGCAACGTTTACACTCTTCCTTGCTACAATGTCCCATCGCCGCTCACGCCTTCCCGTCCCTTCGACCTCGCCCGTCCATGGCGCTGCTCAGTCGAAAGCCTATCTCGATGAGATGCGGGAGAAATATGTCTTTTTCGCAGTGCACGCCGAGCGCAGTCGCGCGACGGGTAGCGCTATGCTTGTTCCAGGAAAAGAAGCGAACGAGCTCTACGACCGCATGCACACTGAGTTCAAGACCAATCCAAAGTATCCTAGGCCTCGCTTTCCTCGAACGAAGGCGGGCAAGGACGAGTACATGCGCAAGTGTCTCGTCGTGTGCAACGAGCCTGCC
Organism: Artomyces pyxidatus; assembly: GCA_022160305.1. Taxonomy (NCBI): domain Eukaryota; kingdom Fungi; phylum Basidiomycota; class Agaricomycetes; order Russulales; family Auriscalpiaceae; genus Artomyces; species Artomyces pyxidatus. The sequence goes on along the minus strand of MU277245.1, from coordinate 32,160 downwards.
GTCACGAAGGAAGAGTACGTCGTAAACGCTTTTGATCTATGTGATCGCTCTAACGCAATATGCAGCTACCTGATCCACTGGTTCACTGCGTCCGTGGCCCTGCAATTCATATCCCAATGCGCACTGGACAGAAGCCGCACGTCTAGGCAAGCAATCGGGCAAGCACTCAGAGAAATGTACACTCTCTTTCTACTACGTCGTGGCTCGGCATCGCTTATTTAATGGCACTCTCAGTGACGATATCCTTGCCCCCGATCGTCAGCACTACAAGCCGCCCGCAGATGCTTTCGATGCTCCAAAGCTACTAGACTGGGTCGGCCTGTCATTTACAGACCCTGCCACCAAGATCCGCTACTCCGTCGAAGATGCTGGAACGTCCGTGACGATCGGAGCCCACTTCGTTCTCCAAACCAAGGATGGGCGGCGCAAGCAGGTGTCGACTAAGCATTTCGCCATAATGGTTGCGGGACTCCCTATCCCCAGCGAAGACTAAGAGCCTGGAATGGTCCGTCTTCGGTGCCCAGCCATCTCGCTGTGTATGCTGTGTTATCGTTTCTCGCTCCCCACTGTTTATTTTCCGCACCGCGATGTTATCCTTTCTGCTCTTCTATCCGTTCGTGTCACATGAGTGGAATTCTCTTGCAACTCGTGAGCCTGAGGTATTCTGTGGGTCACTTGTTGGAACCACTGAGCACGCATGCGACGGAAGACTAGTCGCGGCGATCCTGTGCGCGGATACAAAGCTACACTGGGAGGGCGGAGCGGCGAGAAGCCAAATGAGATGTCCACGGTTGGCGGCATGATGCATTGAGACGCTCACGCTTTCAGTGGCGATGGAAGTCCTTGATTTTTTATCTTTTATTGAACACCGGGTGTAGACAGCAAGTAAGATTATGGCAACGAAGGCCGTAAGAGAGCGAACACAATGCAGAGACAGTTGCGGAGAACACCTCAGTCGTCGGCGGCGGCGGGGATCGGGATCCCTTTCACCACGTTAGCGAACTTGTCGGTCGGCACCTGCTCGCGCCGCCCATCCTCAGTCTGAAGAACGAAATAGGCGGACATCACGGATGTCCCAGCGTGTTCAACTGCGTATCTGACCTTCGTGGTAGGATGTGTGGACGATAATCCGACCCAATCGAGGAGCTGCGGCGCGTCGAAAGCGTCTGCAGGCGGCTGGTAGGGCTCAGGCTTGGGGTACAAGATTAGGGACGCTGCTGTTTCACTCGATCGGGGCCAATCTGCCTATCCGTGCCAATATGGTGTATTTCGTAACCGTCTACTTATTACATCGAGGTCATTCGATCCAAAGTGTCGCTGTGAAACAGAACATGAGCATGCCATACTTGCTCAGAGGAGACCAACTAGAATGTGTTACCTTCCGAGGACGACGTCGACACCAGCAGGCAACGGCCCAAAATCCAACATATTTGGCGGGAAAGGGAGGGGTTCAAAGAGGGGACTGTGGGGCGAGGGGTGAGGCGCAGAATAAGGACGTAGGTACACAGATGACTGACAGAGTTAAGGGCTGGTGTGTCCGACCAGCACGACACGACCTCACGACTCGTGAGAGCAGAGATAACCCGAGACTAGAGTCCGTGATCAGCATTGAGAAGCGCTGTGATTATACGTGGAAACACGTACGAGGACCATCTAGGCGATGGCGCAATAGTAGGTCGTCCACCCAGACGCCTTGTCGGTCTCGATCGGAGCATCTACCGGAGCGGCCACGGAGGCAGTGGACAGGATGTCGCTGTTGAAGGAGTCCATTGTAGCGCTGATGAATGGTGCGTCGAAGGACTTGCGTGGAGAGTTCGTTGGAGATGGAAGTGAGGATGTGGTTGCAGCCTTTCACCTCTTTATACTCACCGGCATACCCCGCAGTCGTCGCTGGCATCCACCACCTGATCAGAAATCCACGTCGCCTTGAGATAGTATTTGCGCTCGGAGCTGCGATGAAGGGCGCCGGTGAGCACCCATTGATTAATTTGATAACAAATGCATATGAGCAAGCGATGGCGACGATACAATTTCACCCGATGCGGATGATGTGCCCCGTCGTGTCCTAGTTCAAGGGGCCTGTGTGATAGATATCAGCGTGGAGCAAGAACAAACATGATCTGTGAGTAAGAAATCAGATTTAAATCGCCCGAAGGAGCTAGTAACAACCACTCTGGAGGAGACTACTACGTACCTAACAGTGAATCTCAATGACTAGTTCAGTATCAGCTCCCTTTGCGATCAGAAATCTACGATTTCGTATACAAGAGTGAGCCTTGGCAAGCATCAAGGCAGTTCTCTAACTGCACCCGGATGATACATGTATATGCCTCTACCTTGGTCGCGCACGACCCACTCGTCGACGATCAGCTTTACACCAAGGTCTCCAGACGACCATGCGTCTGCTATCGCATACCTGTCGCCTTCCAGTTCCGGGCGCCGGTGGAATGACCACCGGAACCGTCTGTTGTCTCACCTCCAGCTGTAGAGTCCATTTGTCCGTTTAAGTATATCGACCGGAAGGTGTTCACCATGAACCGTTTCCACACTGTGGGAGAGTAGAAACGTTGCGCCAGTCTGACCTTAGAGCTTCACAAATTCCCTGGATGGAACGGTGACTTCGAGCTGTCGAGGATTGCCGCACTTCAAATTCGGGGCCTGCCTGCGATCAAGATCGAGCGCTTAGGCACTTACGCTTCAGATCCATACTCAAGATCCGGTTACCGATTCCAGGGGCACTGCGGCAGATTTAGCCGCGGCTTTATCCCTCTTTTTCCTTGCGCAGCGCGACACGCTGAGACCTATTGGCTGCTGAGACACGATGATCAAGGTTAACCGTGGCATTTCTCACCTAAGGACTCCAGACAACTAGGGCCTCTGAAACGCTTTGGCGCGTGGTCATTCTGCGAAGGTTGAATAAACCAGATAAGAGAACCCAACCAGTTAATGTTGTACTCGTCGTGGTGTTTGTCCACGCCGTGTCTCGGCTGCCACCCCCACGGAAGTAAATGCAGCCTGAGCAATCAACGGTTAAGTCTTTGCGCACCGCATGGGGAATGAGTGGAGGCATGAGACACGGAATGGCTTTAGCACGCTGAGTGCCACACGATACCATGCAAGACGCTGAATGTCGCTGGGCAATCTGTTGAGGATCTTCAACATAAGAGATGAAACGTATGCAGGGATAATTGACGAGAAGCCTGCATAGACAAATGATCATACGAGCAAAACCAGACCGCAAAAGAGACCTGCTCACCGTGAAAGCGTCCGCGAAAGTCAGCAGCAAATCGCGCGGTTCCGGACGACGGCACTTGATATGGCGCTTGATATGAGGTACAACTTCAGTATAGATGGGTCATCAAGTGGGGGATCCGGTGATATATGCTGTGCAACTCTATATACAAGTCCAATTGAGGCTCACCAGCGACACCGAACGCTTCACAAGAAAGGCACGTTCTGCATCTCGCCCGCCGCAAACAGGTCTTCGTCGAACGCTAGCTCCGCCACCTCTTCCTCGTGCTCATGATCTCCGCCCTCTCCCCCGCCACCCGCCGATCCGAACTCTAGATCTTCGTCGTCAGAGAGCGATGCTCGAGACCCCGGGAGCGACCCCGGCATGCTCGTTCTGCTGCGCCGTCGCCGTCGCCGTACCTTGCCCTCCTCATTACCGTCTTCCTCGTCTTCGGAGTCCGTAAACCTCGTCGACGACGCCTCAGGGCTGACGCTGCGGCTCGGAGACAGCGCAAGCCCTGCAAGCGCGCCACCCAGCCGCTCTATGCTCGATAGCTGGCGCTGGCGGGTAGCGCCTCCTAGCATGTCGCGGCCGCGATGACCTTCGCTCGTCGCGGGGGGCGGCAGAGTGAAGTTACGGCCATTGCTACGCAGGCTGAAGTTCCGCAGCCGCGCAAGCGTACTCTGGTTTGAAGTATCGGACCGCGCGCTCAGAGCAGGTGAGGGCGGCGTCAGATCGGGGAGCGGGAAGTCTTGCATGGGCGCTTTCCAGAAGTTGTTGTCTGTAAACGCGCTTTCCCATTTATGCTGAATGGGCGGGAACATCTGGTCAACGAGGTCGGTCATGTGGATGTAGCTTGCCACCGACCTAATATTGCACGGAGATAAATTGAAGACTCGGAAAGTAGGGGTTGGATGGACTTACGGTGAGTTATATCCCGCAAGCTCGAGAAGCTCCATCTTCACCTCGCCATTCGAATCGATCGTAAATATCCGCGAGCTAGGGATGTTGACACTGCGGTACGACAAGGCGTCTGTAATGCGATTTCCAAAGCCTGCATAGAATGGACCCGACGATGTGTTTCCATACAGCCGTTGAATATCACGTAAGCAAGCCATCTTGAAGACCTCCGGTTTCCGCATTATGACTTCCCTACGTGCTGCATTCAGATACAGACCCTTACTTGACATAGCCTAGCGTACCTATGCAATGAAGCCATCAATCTGTCGGGACTCATGATGACAGGACCCTCAGGTAGTTGATAGTCGTTCTGTTTGATACCCTGCAGATAGTACCGTGTCGAGTCTGCTTGCCCTATCGCGCGGGATGTAAGATACATGATCTTGTACCCATTGCGGCAGATGTCCGTGTACAACTTTGCAACACCCAGGTGTGTCCAGTCGCGTCCGATCATTGTGAACATATGTCCTAGCGCGTCCGATCTGAAGATATGCCTTAACAAATCGCGACCGACGAAGCATGCCTCAACTCGCTCACTTGGTGATCGTTCCGTCGATGTCAGATACGACGATGAGATCGGTGTGCTCCCAGACGAAGATACGCGCAGTACATGCGGCCACGCCCGACGCCGAAAGGGAGAACGTGATAGTATTGGCTCCTGGATGTAGATCTAAACTATGCTGCAGTCTACGGTTGGTAACGATGGTGTGAATGAAGAACCAGCACGCACCAATTGATCAGAAGTCAATCGCAAAGTCTTGGCAAAACGTTTCTTGCTCTTTTCCGTCGTAGACTCCGATGCCGTTGGTTTGACGTCTCGAAGAGGAGACTCTTCGTTGGGTAAAGATGCCGGCGCGGATAGTATCGGGGGATTTTTGTCAGGGTCAGGGATCGACGATCGCTTAGGTATCTGCAGCGTTGATAGTTAAGGAGACTCCGCCCGTTTTCGAGTAGAGTTACTAACCGTTTGTGAAGGTGCGGTAGCCACAGTATTAAGCGCAGGCCGGTCACTGACCTTGCGCTCTCGTACCCCGTTCCCACGAACATCTACGCTTTGTGTGCGCGCGTTGCTGCGCCTCCACCACCGTACCCACGACCTACGTTCCGCCTCGCCCGTGACGGAGCTGCGTCGCTCGGGCATACGGTGGTCCTCCACATCGCCGTCCGATAGGGCGCCGTCGCTGCGCTCTCCGTCAATATCCGTCTCTGGTGGGGTGGGGAGGGGGGGCGGCTCGATTTCGTCGACCTCAAGCTCCGGCGGTAAACTCTTGCTGCGATGGAAGTCGGCCGGCGTCGACGGCTCTTCTGCCTCCGCGGTCAGCTCTTCGATGCCCAATGGCGGCTGAAGTAGCGTCCTAGGGTACTTTGTAGTGACGGGCGACTTCTGGGGGAAGGCTCCCCACTCCCAGGAGTACTCTGAGGCCGGGGGAGCGAGGGGGGTGGGGCGCATCGGAGGGGCGGAAGGGGCCCGTAGTACCGGGAAGGGGACAGTCGAAGACTCTGCCTCCGCGTCGGGCGTGCGTTGCTCGTCGTCAGAAGATAAATCGAGGTTCCGTTGCTGGGAGTGGTATCCGCCCATGTCGATCATGACGTCTGAAAAGATGGTTAGATAACGCCGCACGTACGAACAGACTGCGACCGACCTCCATTGTCGATGACCTCAGGCAGCTGAATATCGGTCTCCGGCACATCTGGCAATGCTTCGTCGCCACGCTCGTCCATGACGCGCAGCTCCGGGGCCCTAAGGTCGGACTGCCCAGCCATAACATTCTCCGCGATGTTATGTGCGGCCGTCGCCCGATCTTTGAGTTGCCCAGTCATCTCCTTCTCCGTCTCCACCGCTGCCTCAAAGACTGCTTTTCCTAATGCGACAGGACGAGTGAGGTATGACAATGCCGACGAGTCGGACTCGGAGTGAGAAGGTGCGGGGCCATCGGCACCGAACCTGCCGCCTTCTGAATGCGCCTGAACATCTGGCGGTTTGGACAGCGCCAGGCCAGATGGGGTCGACCGAGAGTCCTTAAGAGGTGGATCCTCCGGAGGTGAAGCATTCAGATCGAGGAAATCCGGCTCTTGACTGCCGTCTGCCTCTGGCGTATCGTCCTCCTTGGCGCCGAAGCTTCCCATCTTATCGACCTTGGGGCTGGACGCACCAGGCTTCGTCGCCTCCAGTAGCGGGCTGGTGATGAGCTCTTCCGGGACGTCTCCCTCCGTCTCAAAGAGAAAGAAGGCTTCACCCGCCTCGCCGATCTTCATGTGAAACGGTATGGGCTTGCCATTGATTGAGACATTGACCTGAGTGATTTTAACGACTTTTGTCATGTCGTGAATAGCGACAACGCACCTTTTTCTCTCCTGGCCTCAGAACCTGCCACTTCCCAAACCTAACGTGAAATGGTGAGCACACCAGCTCTGTTCCCCCGTCCGCTGCTGGTCGGCGAACGACGATGACATCAATCGCGCCAGTGAGAGTTGCGGGGTTGATAGGCGGGAGTTCCTTGTAGTATTGGTAGGGGGCACTAATTGCATTGACTGCTCCCCATAGATAGTTCATCGAATGTCGTTGCTGTCGTCGCTGTCGTTCTCGTCGATGTCGACGTTCGAGTAGTAGCAGTACTCGAAGTCGAAAGGCGGATTTGGCGCGTGATTTTCCATGCGGAGTATTACGTAATAATGCTCTTTCGGGTTGCAGATATTGCTGGATGAAACTGATAAACTCTCCCTGTTATCTACTTATACCCATCCTCGACGTTCATTCAGAAGCAATCCGTGGCGACCCCGATTATGATGTGTACGACACCATTGAGGACCACATTCAGCGCGGCGTCCCGCCAGATCGGCAAGATGACCGTTTGGAGGTCGCACGAGCCTTAACGGAGTCGAACTCTGGTCCGTACCCATTCGCTCACGGTGTCGTCAGACCCAAGACGCAGTCACAGATTTCATGTTGTCTAGTCTCTAATAATTATAACAACCCATGCACCCGGCCTTCTTCGACGCCATCATCCGCGACGATATTAGATCTTACCACTAGGTTCTAAGTACGGCCGTAGTGTTCGGCGATCTTTGCAAGGACGCCATCGCCTGCCACTAAGACTATCCCCGTCGACGCTAGAGTGGCAGACCATACCACGGTGCCGCTCGAGGCTGATGTGGCTGCGCTGTCGGCGAGCTTGAGGGGAGAGAGCCGGCGTTACTTCGAAACTCCCAAGCACAGGTGCAGACCTCTGCACGGCGAGGGACGGTGGGAGCTTACGAAAATATAGAGTGAGTGTTCTATCTTCTGTCGACGGATGGCCGGTGCTGGTCGATTGATGGCAGCCGCCCCATTGGACCGACGGCCGTCTGCAAGCCTAGACGGACTCCGAGTCGAGATACGTCGAATGTACGTTTTGGAGCTTTGTGTCATTCTTACTCCCACTTTCGAAGCCTTGAGGCGAGAGCAACAACCAGAGAAGGAATTTCGGGAATTTCATTCAACTGGCGTCACGCTCGCACGGCCATGTCAAGGTCCGCCATTCCGCCTGTCAACGAGTATTTTCATCCGTGAGATCAGCGTACGGCTGCTAACGGACGCAAGGAAAATCTTATTTAAATGATTTCTACATGCGAGCGCTCTCAGCATGTACCGTATCACAGGACAGGTTAGATCTCACCCTTCAGAAAGAGGAGCACGACGCGATAACGATTCTGTCGAAACTGCGGGCAAGGCGGTGCATGTGCATCTCACTGACGCAAACTTGGTGCTGAGTACGAGTGGTTGGACGACAGGTTGACTGATTCATTCTCTGTCGGCGTCCGATCGCCAATCGACATGGCACTCACTACAATTCTTATTCAATCCCCCTAACAGGTACTCAATCGTCTTTTGCCTATCTACACGCATCGTCTCTTCGGCTGACATATGTGCTCTATACAGGGCACTCTTCGAGGTCTTGTTCTCGCTATGGTGAGCACTTTGATCGACTTGGGAAATAAAATCGGACTCTGCAACACTATCTCGAACTTATCGCGTCTCCTTACCTCTTGAAGTCTACCCAGTGATATTTCCGAGGCTCTCTCCGTTGCTACTATGTGGTAAAAGCTCCTATATTTATGGACGTCTGCCCACCTGCCTCCAAGTTTGTCGAGGGATCCACGTCCGTGACGTCGGTCGTTGATCTTGCGGGACGATTTTGCGGCATCAGCCGGGCCGTTCGGCATCGTTGCTGACTTTACTGCCGAGCGTTCTGTCTCATGTTTCCACTGCTCCATCACCGATGGAGTTTACTTTCCTGGATTCTTACTTCCCTTATCCCCAAGACGGAGTAAATTATGTAACAACGCCGATACCAGAGGTTCTTCGTAATCTGCATCGCATTTGCACCCGTCGATATGATTCGAAAGGTGTGCGGGCGTTTCCCTTCACAGAAACTGGCAAATTGCTGACTTTTTTCCTCTCATGTCGACAGAGCATCCGACTCCATCGAAATATCTATCACTGGCCTAGTCCGTCGTCTCATCGCATCGTGGCAAGCAGAGAAGAAAAAGCACGGCCTTTGAAGTCGATTGTCTTCTTGTACTCTGGCCGATCTCTGCTTGATCTCGTAGCGCGAGCGTGATGCCCTCGACAACAGTAACTGAATCTAGACTATCGATCTCGTCTCATCTCATCTTTCTTATCCCACAGACTAATCGAAATCTGAATCTGAAGTATTGTGAAGGCGGCTGAAGGCCGTGCTGCGCTGCGTCATATCCAGGAAGTTCTTGTGACCTTGTTCTTCCAAGGATTGCCACCCGCTCCCTGTGCTGCGATGCTACACTCAGATGATAACAACACTCGTTGAGGAGTATTCCTCGGGCTATCTAATTGTCTATCCAGAAGGCACGATATCTGACTGGTTGATGATGCAGCAGCTGATTTCCGCATTCGTAGTACGTTCTCCTACTTTGCCCACAAGGTCCAGGTTGCTGTTGACCCGCCTGTGAGACAGTCGATCGTCCATCCCGGTGGGACGTCCGCCAGTCTTGCATCGTCTCCACACGCGAGATACGCCAGAAAATCAGAAACTGTTCGGAAATGGCCAATATCTGCACAATGTCCGATTGCCCAATGTACATGCTCTGGAAATCCCGCCATAACTGTGGCTTGTCCTGGTGGATTCGAATAAAGTGAACAGTGTCAATTGGATCCGAGGTTGCTTGGTCGTGATCGTTGCTCGCATGCGTTCGGACTCAGAATAATTGCACACTCCCTAAAGTGCGTACGGCAACCGAAGAATGATAAGCCGTCTCCGAGCCCCACAAGTGATCTGTGACACCCTCGACTTGAACAGATTCCCGCCAGTCTGGATTTTCCGGGAGTGGCGGTCTGCGATATACGAGTATAAAGAGGCGACACTCGCACCTTAACTTCCATCCTCAGCGACCTTCCACCCAAGTCTTTCGACTCCCCAATCCGTCCAACCGTTAACCTCGCAATGGATTCATTCAACAACGACAGCCTCTCTACTACTATCGTCGCCTCTCCCGTTGACGTTCCGATAGAGACCGACAAGGCCTCTGGGTGGACGACCTACTACTGCACTATCGCCTAGGTGATCCCCTGCGTCTTCTCTGCCAGTGTACCGGTACGGCGCCTGTTGATACTCATAGCTGGCTGCAGTGTCGAATTTCCTTCGCTCTCGCGCCACTATATCGCGTCGGTCCGACACTTGGTTCATGCCTTATGTACGTCGTCTCCGTACCTGCGTCCTTCCTCAATCTTCAACTCATCAACGATTTCACCCGTAGCTATCACAAGTCCCAATACTGTCGTTTCTATGCCTTCTGCGCCAGTCATGTTAAATTTTCTACTGTTTACTGCTCCTGTTGGCTCGAACAGCGTCGCCATCCCCACTGTAAGGTAGGATATCTTCTTTGATTTTCTCCGACGATTGGACACTCATTACCTTTCGCAGCGCTATTGTCAAGATATTGTGAATCGAATTATCACCTTGTTGTACATAGGCAGTCTCTGAGAATAAGTTGGATTGCGCATGAGAAGTGATACACAGACATCGCACTCACCCGGGTGCCTCACGGCTTCAAGGTCTTGTCAACGGAAGACATTCTACCCCGCTCGAGTCGGAGCTCACCAGGGCGGATTTGGCGTTGCAACCGTGACTATGCGTCCGGGTCATGTATTACCACTCGGCTCTTTCATAGCCAGCCTTGACGTACGCAGGTATCTAGAGACCCAGACCCCGCGCCAATATTATTTGCACACGCACGATCACAAGCTGGAGCAACGTCGGCGATAGCTTCGTCGGGCGAAGGTCTTCCGAATACCGAAAAGGTGATCGCTTCCCACGCTAATTTCTTCCCACACTACCGTCGCGGAGTCAGTCACGGCCCGGGTCACCTACTCCTCTCGTTGCACCAAGCATTTGCCCAGCATCCTTCCAAAGCGCATCCTTCCAGTACCGAAGCACGATCTAATGGACGTTCTTAGTGAACATACGGAGACCTCGACTGCCGAAGTACTCGCCTTGCTCTTTGCAGCGCACAGAGTCTGCATGACCCTGTCTCAGGGCCCAACTAGCACCCATACGTGATATTTAGCGCATGCTGTTTTCCACAGAAACACACAGCAAGCATGGATGATGGAAACATGGTGCGTGCCTGTTCATCAGCGTCCACTTGCATAGCTTACACCACTGCACGGCTGCTGCACATGCGCAACAGTTCCTGCTCAATTGACAGAACACCACTTACCGACATCGACGGTCCTTTCTCTTACCACCCAAATGGAGAGCCTTAGTGAGCCGACAGCTGGTCTAGCACCCAGGATCACGCCTTTCTCGAGGGTGACGGGGTCAGTACCGATCCGCTTGCGACCGGTGGAGACAAGCCCTCTGGACAGTGCAGTTACCTGGCCAACTGATATATAAGAGCACCGCGATGTACAGATGGTGCGTTCCTTTGCAGTAGACGGCAATCGACCATGGAGAGGACACTGTCTTCAGTCCAGATTTACGGCTGTGCATCAGCTGAAAGTATGGACTTGGTCCTCATGAGCATTTCCCTGCTCGGTATAGGATGCGCAGCGATTCCTAACGGAGTGCTCTCCAGTCGCCGGGCTCGTCGTGTATGCTGCCAAAAACTCATATTCCATCAGCTCTCGGTTCCTAGCGAGTAAATTGGAGGGATTTCTTTTGAACGCGAAGGGTCAATTCGACATGTACGCGTTCTGTATTTCATATCGCGACCCTCGCCAGGGCGGCGCAGCCTCTGTTCCCTCTGTTGCTGCCGCCTGTATCACCAGATGTCCATCTTTTTGTCTTTGACGATGAGGTACCGCAGTCGCAGGACAGACTCCGACGGAGAGCTGATCAGCATCGAATCATGATGTCTTCTCAGGACTGAGATCTCAGTACTCAGTCCTTGACATCAGTCCCGTGCACGCCAACACTGCGACATGACATCGCCCTCATTTTCAAACAACTCTCTCCACACAGCGTTTGATGGTATGTATCCAAGAAGTGATTCGATGGGCCTTCTGATAGACGCTTCAACGAACACCACGGATGCCAGAGTCTCCTTATCCTTATCCAGGTGTCGGCGTTTTCGAAGCAACGCGGCAACTCAAGAAGGAGAAGATGGACCAACTTGAGTACTCGTTCTGATCTCGTGTGGATGGGCTGAGGATTTACCTTCTAGCATCCATCCGTCCCGTTGCCCTAACTGCACACAGGATTCCGTTGTCAAGCACGTTAGCATCTGGTCCATCTACCGCGAGATGTAGAACAGATGCCTCCTCGGCGCACATAGGACGAGCTGCATTCACCATCGCTGGACACGAACAAAATCTCGGCCCACCTTGCTTGAATCCCAAGAAGTCTAAGCACGAGACATGTTTGTGCTGCGCGCTTTGCGGCTGAATACTCTGCCGAGAGTGAGGAATACTTTGCTTCTGTCATGTACGTGACTATATAATTCTCCCTTCCTTCCGCTCGTGTTTCACAACGATCTCACAGACATTTCTGAGCAGAGTGTTCGGCGAACACCCAGCCGTCCTGCATCATTATCATGTCGCACTCAGCGCTCCGCAGGCATACTGGGTCTCATAGTTCCACCCCTAGGCCATGTGCATGATGCGCAGACGTTTATCGAGCTTTGCTTCCATGATGAGCGACGAGAGACTCGGCGGATACAGCACCATAGGCAAGTCGCGTTGTAGACCAGAACTTGATGAACCATCTCACCCATGGCAGAGATTGGTCGCACATCTGTGATCTGAGAAGGTCTCCCTGCGTCTTGCATTGGAATCAATTTCATACGGCAGATGTGCATACTTATATGGAGGGACGGACATCGAGGTTTCGTCCAAGCCTCCTCTCAAGCTCAGCGCGAACACGAAGTAAATCTAGGGTTTCGATCTTATCTCGTCGATTTCGTCGCGTAAGTAGATCTAGATCTAAAACTTGGCCTGAGGAGATGCCGTGTACTCCTTGTTCTACTGAAAGGTTGTTATCTGGCATGCGAGTGCAGTAAGTGGTTAATTGCCTTGATACGAGATGTGCAAGTGCTGACTATCCTCTCCTCCCGTCCGTATATTTGGCGTCTCATGACCTGCCGCGATCGCGACGGAAGCTGACGCCAGATTGCAACGGACGCAGAGGCTGGTCAATAGCTTGAAAGATGACAAGATCCTTCCTCGAGAGACACTGTCTATCGCTCGTACAGACAGGTCATAACTCCCGCCTCCAGTACACTGTCTACTTGCCGATTTCTTGCCACGAGGATCCCGAAACCCGGTAACCATAGTCTTGTTCTCGACTCGCGTACCTCATGGGGTAAGAACGTTTGAATCCGAGACTCCGTTGTCGCGATCATCCTTGGGACTCAGAATAATCCAACGGCTTGAAGTGATCGGGCGATGACTGACCCACCGTTGCAATAGCTTGCTTTGGCCAACAGACTCCTCTAGCAGCGTGTGGTCGCAGATATAAAGGGGCCAGAGGCTACCCTCTGCACCCTCACATCTGCTGAACTTTCAACCACTTTCCACCAAACTCTTCCCGATTTGCTCATTTTGTTCATACAATGGACTCCTTCACAACAACGAGATTGTCTTCGCTGACGCCACGCCGATCGATACCGAGAAGGGACGCGAGGGCGGACCCCCGGCATATCTCAGCTGCTCCATTGCCTAGGTGAACTTTGTACGTCTTTCCCTGTCTCAATTTCAACGCTTGTCGGTGCTCATCGCGGACAGCCCCGGGTTTCTTTCACAATTGCGCGTGGAATGTTCTCGTGTCGGACTGGTCCGACACATTAATTCTCTTTCTTCTCGTACGTCGTCTGCGCGTCTGCGTCCTCGATTCCCCCCTCACGACCATGTCGTAGATTCTGTATTCGACATTGACACGTCCATTCACTTCATTCCCCCCTTCCGCGTCAAGTTTCTCGCACGTTGCGCTGTATACGAGCTACCTGCTTGCTCGAACGGTATCACCACTTTTGTTGTACAGTAAGCTATGTTGTCCTGTCTTCATTAACGGTCGGATACTCATTTCTTGCATAGCGGTAGTGCCCTTGTATCGAATGACCATTTTGTAGTATAGTTTCACAATGCATCGTTGACTTGCCTCGCGAAGCCCTACATGTCTCGAGTCCGACCCGAGTGCTAAGCGGCTCTATCTCAAACAACCCCCCGCTTCAACGTCGCCTTCAGCCCTAGTCGAGCTGATCCCGGGCAGTGGTGCCATGACCATCGTATCAGGATACCTTCTGGCGTCATCGTTCATCGACACCTTCACACCGCGGACCATCTTGCTCTGCACTGGCACCTTGAAGGGGGTGAGCCATTCGTCCCGGTGTATGTGACCCGCCAGCAGTTGGGAAAGTGTCCAGAGGACCAAAGTAGGTAGGTCCGCACAAACCCATACGCGCCATGCATCGTGCGGAAAGACACGGGTAACGGTCGTGGGCTAAGTCCCCAGTGGTTCTAGATGAGCTTTGGCCGCTGCGAGCAGGATGCGATTCGGAAGTCAATTCTCACCGTAAGCGAGCTTTGCCCTGGTCAATCGCCGTCCACGGTCAATCGACTTTGTTTCTGGCACCGGCTCAAAACCGTCTGAAGGCCCCATCCACGTGCTTTCAGAGCCAGATGATATCAAACCTATATAAGGTGCGTAGCTTAACCTTCGACATGGTCAGCTCGACGTGTACACCCCATGCCCGGAGCTCAAGGAGTAGGCGGAGCGTGGACCACCGCCCAGCACACTCATCTGTGCGAGGAGGAGAGCGCGTTGAGTCGCATACGCCCGAGCGTGCGGAAAGATGGGGACAGAGACGGAACCTGCTCGCATCAGCCACGACACAGCGAAAAGTAGTCCTATACCTAGATCCGGACAGGGTCAGATTGATGAAAGTGCAATTCAAAGCGATGCTAAGTAAAGGAGGACAATCATACGCCGCCGACGTTGACGGCCGTTAGCTGCGGCTGCAGGCTCTCGGAACCGGCCCTAAACTACATGGTCCGTGCGCTTGCACGTTGATACAAAAGCTTTGCGCATTTCGTCTGGTTGTCCTCATACTTACCTTGATGGCAAAAGCCCCCTCATCTACCTGGGTTTCTGGGCCGTGAGGAGCCTTCATAGCACGGCGACCTTGTCCTCAGAGGGTTCTTGCGGTTTGTATGGGCTTCGGCTCATGCACCGTCTCAATATTTCCCTGTCCCGTTCCGGCCCTCGGGCTGGGCGGGCCGTTTTTATGTCGGTTTATCGGCCTAACCCTAACCCGAAGCGAAATACCTCGTGGCAAAATCCCTAGACCAGTACAAATGCATTGACACTGACAGACCTGTCCTTGTGACCCGTCGCCATGTGATATTCTCTGTGAATTGAACTTGCACACAGTTTTATTGGCTATATAACTGGGCAAGAGCCTGAAAGGACTCGCATGAGGTTGTGCTCATCACTGAGGCAATATGGACCCTTCGGACCCCAGTAGTTTCCATCATCGGAAGGAGCACCTCTCCACCGGGCGCACGTACCATTTTGTCGACCAGAAGCCGGCTGGCTACAACGCCTCTACACTTACCATCCTCTGTGTGCATGGGTTTCCAGATATATGGTAAGTCCGTCGCACTCGCAGGTATATTTTCTAACACAGTATTTCCTCGCAGGTACGGATGGAGGTACCAGATTGGTCCATGGGTGCGAAAGGGCTATCGTGTCCTCGCGCCCGACATGCTGGGGTACGGCGGCACTGACAAGCCTGCTGCACCGGAGGAATACTCGACAAAGCGGCTTAGCGACGATCTCGCCGCGTTGTTGGATGTCGCTGGTGTGCGCCAAGTGGTACGCATTGAGGTTTCTCGGGCTCGTGAATGCTTCCGATGCCTAACCCGAACTTTAGATCCTCATTGGGCACGACTGGGGCTCGTATACGGTCGGAAGGTTTGCGCTCTGGCATCCCGACAGGCTGCTTGCTCTAGTAACGTAAGCGTCAATGGATGCTGAGCGCGATAGAAGCTGACTCGTTATGGGGCTTTGCTAGCTTGTCCGTTCCGTACGTGCCTCCCGCAAAGCAGTATATCCCGCTTGTCGACCTCGTGAGGCAATTCCCCAATTTCGGTTACCAGCTATACCTCTCCGATGACACGCATACGAGAGAGATCGAGGAGAACGTAAGGACATGGATCACGTTAAGCTATTTTGTTGACTCACCAACCTCATCTTTAGCTGGTCCTTTTCCTCCGACTGATGTACGGCCTCACAAAACCAAGCAAGCCTATGGTCCTCCCGGGCAATCTCAGAGAAATCATTACGAAGCGCGAGAGTGGGAAACCAGCCAACCAGCCCATTCTCACCGAAGAGGTGCGTCACACAAGCATGCACATGACGAGATCTTGACGACGTACTGCCTTTGCAGGAGCTGGGATATATCCACTCTCAGATGATGAGCATCAAAGGACCACTCTCGTACTACCGCACCCTCCAATTTCGTTACGAGGAGGAAAAAGGTGAGGAGATATCCGTTTGCAAGAATGTAGCCTCATCTCTTCGCAGCTGCAAATCTCCCCGACAGCCTGAGGGCCGACCTACCTGTCTTGCTCATCTGGGGGTTGAAAGACGCAACGGCGAGCCCTGCGGCACTCAAGCGGGCGAAGCAATGCGTTCCACGTCTTACGACTGTCCCATTGGAGCGTGTCGGACACTGGGTCATGCTGGAAGCAAAGGAGAAAGTCACAGACACAGTCCTCCTATGGCTGGAAGAGTTAGCATTGGCCCCCAGAGCAGGAACGAAATTGTAGAGGAGTTCGCGTATTGCTATGTAACCGAGTCACTGACGACGGCTGCGAGGAGTCAAAAGTGGCGGTAGCGCTGAGTTTGAAATGTTCGGGAATTTCCATCCTCTTGCTTTGTGACCACGACCACGACGTCGACGACGACGAGCTCGCTTTCTGTATCATCCTTTCTGCCATCAAGTCTCCATCGACCCTATATCTGAATCCGTTTAGTTTGACTTTGCTTGTTGATCGCCTGCCGCTACCTTGGTACGTCAGGTTTCGCACACTGACGCATCGTCCTCTGATCTCTTTCTCCACCTTCGCTGTTTTCTTTCGTATCAGAATGCCTGCTCCGACCGTTCACAAGAACAACAAGACATCATCTTCCCTCATCCGCGACCCGCCACCGCATAAGACGCGCATCGTGAGACGGCGAGGACGGGCACAGGATGGCATTTACAGCGACGATGAGATAGAGCGTGAGGCGAGGTCGGACTCGGAGTCGGACTCTTCGCTGGATTCTGCGTCAGACTCGGAGACGGAACCTGCGTCTGAAGACGCTCCGACGAACGGCCACGCTGACGTCCTCATTCCTAGTTCGACGCACATTCCGCAGCCCGACGGCGTCCAGATCACCAAGGCCAGCCAGGGCCCACTGCTCGCAGCCGCTGCGGTGGACTGGTCTGACATGGTTGCCGACGAGGCTGCGAATGGGACTGCCGATCTGCCCGTCATCGATTTCGCGGAGCTTGATGCGCAGTCTATGAACCGCAAGGCACCGCCCCGACCCCGCAAGGCACCGAAAGCGGCGAAGAGGCCTACGCCTGCGCGCACGTCTTCCGCACCTGCTGCGCCGCCCGCCTCGTCTGCGCCTGTCCCTGAGCCGCCGGCGTCCCCTGAACCCTCTACCTCTCACCCTGAGCCCGAGGCGTCCCGCAGGCCCGGGCAGACTGCGCGGCAGGCGTACCAGGAGCGACTCGAGAGTGACCCCTCCTATGTGCCGACCGTAGGCGAGTTCTGGGGGCACGACGACCGGCTGTTGGACAAGGGGCTGCGGCCATTGAGTGGGTGGTGGCGCGGGCGGTGGCAGGGCGGCAGCCGTGGGCGCGGAGGCTTTGGCATGCGTGGGCGGGGCGGGTTCTTTGCGGCGCGCCACGAGGTCCCACCGCCACAGGAGGGTGAGCCAGGGCCGTCGACGGAGGAGGTGCCACCCGTAGAGCGCGCGTGGACTCATGACGGGTTCGAGGAGATGAAGAAGCGGGAGGAGCGGCGCACGCAGGACGGGCCGCAGCGCGGGTTCAGAGGCGGGTTCCGCGGTGGGAGGGGTGGATTTGTTCCGGGACGTGGGAGAGGCTTCGTGCGCGGCGGGTTCTCGCCGGTCTCCAGCTACGCTCGTCCGGGAGCAGCTTCACCCACGACGCGTACCTGGTTCGCCATGAAGCCAGAGCGCGTATGGACAAAACATCACGAGCTGTTCCTGTACTCCGATCCTGCTCTCAAGCCCCGTCCTGGGCAGGGCCCTGGGTACCGCATCAAATTACCGGGCAAGACAGACGGGTTAGTCGTGCGTACAGCACCCTCTCCGTGGCCGCAGCCAGCTCCAGCACGCACGCCTCCTCCATCCACGGCCTCCACCCCTGCTGACGCAGACGTCGTGATTACGGTGCGACTTCCCCAACGAGCAGGAAAAGAGAGAGCTGCGGAGCCGGAATCAAAGCCTGCACTGCGTTCTGTTCCCGTCGCAGTGCCAGTTCGGCCTGTGCAGGAACCAGTCATGACCGTGAGTGAACCACCAATTGATGACCCTTTCACCATCCGGCGACCGCCGCCACCGACCGTCATTCCGCTTCCGCCGCCTGCTCAACCCGTGGCGAGTGGATCGTCTATTCCTGTCGTACCACCTATTGTGCCGGCACCGAGTGGTGATGCAGTGTCGTCGCCCGGTGCACAACACATGGAGACGGATTCAAGTGCCCTCTGGAACCCGCAGACTTCTGGAGCTCAGGAGCGTGCTCAAGGATCCCGGGAAGAGCGACCGGCTCCTCCCGTCCTTCCGCCGCTCCAGACTGCATTTACACCCATCCCGCAGCCGTCGCCGTCGTTTGGTTCGCCGTACGGATATCCACCCGCGCTGCCTCCTGGCATCGCCGTCAATCAGCATGGGATGCCGTACGAGCTCTCGACAGGGCGCCCCGTGTACATCCAACCGGCACCCGCGCCGATGTATCCCCAGCCTGTCCTGTCGCTTCCTCCGGGAATTCCGTTCGTGCCGCATCATGTTCACCACCACTCGCACCCCAGTATTTCCGTTTCGCCTGACTTCCTGTCCCACTCTCCCACCCCACCTACCTTTGGTGAGGCCCCCATCTTTGCGCCGCCGCGACAGAGCAGCCGCATCGAGATCCGCAAGCCGACCACGGAGGACGAGGGCAAGAAGAGCGCGTCGCCGCGCCCGCGCGGGCCCTCGCACCTGCGCTCGAGCATCACGCGCGCGAGCATCTCTGCGCCTGTGTTCTCGCCGGCGCAGCAGCATCCCGCGCCGGAGTACTTCCGCTCGCCTGCGTACGCTATGCAAGCGCCCGAGCCTGTTGACGCGAGTATGATGGGGTACGCTGCGTACCAGCAGCAGTACTACTATCCTGAGCAGTATGGCTACCCGCCGTACGTCGAGGTCCCGCAACAATCTGTGCAGTATGAAGGCTACGCTTCCGATCCCCGCGCGCCCCAGCCCGCTTATTACTAGCCGCCTAATTTCTCGCTGGTCGCTCATTCGGTCTGTGGTACATATGTTTCGCGCTTTCTTCTAGTTGTAATCGTCATGCATTACGTCGTATATAGCCACTCACATACCTATTGTCTCTTTTGCTTCGTGCTTCATGCTGCGTATCGGGTCGTGGGCCCTTTGCTTTCTATGGTTTTGTGTTATATGATGCAGTGCCTTTGCTTTCTCTGAGTTTGCGCCAGATGTTCAGATTGTCTGACGCACGGACGCTGCATGCTTTGTCTTGTTACGATTCACCATTCATATGTCCCCGTGCGTCGTTCTTTTTACTGAGCTACATCATCTTGGTTGAATGTCGATGCAATCATTGTCCATACATCGCAATTTGAATATTTGTCTCGTGTGGATGAGGGAACTACGAGAGAGCGGGACGTCGCTCGCAAACGCATGATGTACGTACATGACGGTATCAGCAACTTTGACACGACTGCGAACGCACGATACGTGGTGAAGATCGTGAGCTTCGAGGTCGAATATAGGGCCCAAGGCCGGCTGTGGTGAAGCGTTTCGTCATAGGGCGCGGAGGAAGGGGAGGTGGAAGGCCCACGAAGCTACCATGCTCCCTAAAAATGCGAGGTCAGCAAATCACATCCCTTCAAAGCGATAGTCACTCACCAACTCGCGCCTCCGGGGTACTTGCTCGCGGGAGGAAATGGCGAGGTCAGTAAGCACGTCAGTGGAACTCGGACGTGGTAGGGCGGACAAATGTCAGGATCAGAACGCTTTGCTCGAGCCAGATATGCCTCAGGCTTCTGCCAATAGATATGCACACAGCTGTAGACGCCAGAGGACCTTTTGACGCGGTTTCGCGGCGAGTCCGAGCGAGAAACACGCTGAAACTTGGCTCACAGAAATCAGTGTACGGCCGCCGTCCTGAATGTTGGCAATTGTCTGCATAGTCCTGCCTTCGACCGTAAGTTCTGATTGTGGGACGTGGGTCGGCTCAGAGAGAATTCGCGAGATACACCACCCCTCGACAGAGGCCTCAATTCTGCGAACGAGAGGGCAAAAGCGAATGCCCGAGGAATGACGAGACAGCCTTGTATCATTCTAGCGAAGGACACTCGCAGACGCATGGTACACGATGGTATTGAATGCGCCGATACGATAGCAACCACCTATACATTTCAGTGATGGGAATCGTGGGCCAAGTGGTCGAATATAGGGCCCAAAGGCGGCTGTGATCGGACGGCTCGTCATCGGGCACGGAATAAGAGGAGATGGAAGACCCACAGGTGCATTGCGCTCCCTAGAATTCCGAGGTCAGCCAGTCACATTTCTTTGGAAGCGATAGCCACTCACCATTTCGTACCTCCGGGAAACTCGCCCGCTAGAGGAATGGGAGAAGTCAGCAAGCACTGCAGGGAAATTGAACGCGATGTGGCGCACGAATGTAAGGATCGGGGTGCTTTCTCCTGGCGAGATCTGCCTCAGCCTTCTCGAGTATCGCTGCGAGCGCTCGCGGATCATGGACATTCCTGAAGTGCCCGATATTGAGTATTAGCATGCGCGGCCGTGCCCCGCTCGAGCTCACCGATTCTCCTCGAACTGCGCCCGGATAGTCAAGGCACGCGCACGGAACAGGTCATATCGGATAACCCAGTCCTGCTCGTTCTTGAGCATACGCTTGTACAGCGACTTGATATAGAGTCTGTGGGCCGAGGAGAATGGCGAGACGGACATGTTTGCTGGTCAAGAGCGAGTCGGTCGGCGAGCGCGCGTTCAGTGTACATCATTACGTAATAATATTTTTCTTAACTCGACTCAGGCTCCGCCCTCAAGTTCCTTCAACTACGACCACACTCCCCTCTCCTCCATTCAGAATGTGAGTCGCGGCAGTCATGCGAACGACTTATTCCGAAATGGGCACGGTCAACTGATCTTGCTCATGCCATAGACGCTTTTACGAATATCCAGACGGAGGACTCGCACCAGCTACACACCCCGGATTCTCCTCGACAAGACGCATCTCTCCATGGATCCACATTCACGACTCTCACAGTTCAATCAGAGGCCTCCAAAAGCTGGCCCTTTGGCCCCAGTTAAACGACACACAGAGAGACCACATCCTACACTCGATGGCTTCACTAAGAGTCCTGGCCCTACTGCGTCAAAGAAATCATCGACTGCCTCGCCTCTCTCCCCACGACCGATCGCGACTAACTCAAGAATTAAACAAGATGAGCGGCTGAGGAAGGATATGCATCTTGCATTTGTGAATAATGCGTTGCACCAAAAATTGATGGTGCGTGCCACAACGCTCGTGTGCTCGATCTGCCACTAATCACTAGGCTTCACGCACAGGGAAACAGCGAGCCATTTGATGAACTGGTAGATCAGTTTAATCTTAAAAAGACTTCAGGAGATGCCCCGTCTCCCGTCCCGCAGCTGCGGCTTTGGTTACAAGCACTGATGCACGTCGTGTCGCGTCTCGACCGCACGCACGCATCACTCGTTGAGGCTATCGTGCGCATGCCGTGGATGACCATGGACTCCAGCTTCGTGAAATCGTACACTTCTTTCATAGAGATCTTGGTCAGTGCACGGCCAGAATATCTCTCATTGGTACTCGGAAAGATCGCTGAAGGACTCACGTACCGTGCGTAGCCTCCCATCGCCTCCATCGCCTCATCTAATGCGTATTTCTGGCTCTCAGAGTCTGGTCTCCAAGCGCTGGATGCCGGACTTCCAGAAAGCTCATCAGCGCCCCTCACCCGCCGCATTGTGTACGATCGCATCCACTACCTCCTACGACACTTGCTTTCCCTCGTTCCCACTCTGCCCTCCACCCTTCAACCTCTTCTTTCACGGAACTTCCCCCATAAACGACAGAGTTTGGCTAACCAAGTCACGTACATCCGGAACATGCTCCAAATCACCGAGTACTGTCCTGAGATTGCGGACCGACTTTTGTCCACTATCATCGACCGGGCTATTCAGATCGATGTTGAGATACAAGTCGAGCTAGAGGAATTAGAGGCCGCGGATGCCACACAAGAACAGGCCGATCTGTTTGATCTAGACCCGTTCGACACCGTTGTCGGCCAAGAAGCTGCCGACGACTCTGATAGCGAGGACGACCTAGATGAGGGTGATAACATCTCTGATTTATCGTCTGAAGCCGGAGAGCTAGAAGATGATGCCTCACATTCTGCGGACGGACCACTAGATTTCAACCATATCACGGACATGGTCACCAAGCTGGATGCAATATTGTATATCATCTTCAATCATCTCAGTCGGACGCATATATCTTTACTGGAGCCATCCCCTCCTGACACCCCTAATTCATCTGATCCACCATCCCGGTCCGAGTCTCCTCTCTTATCCAGCAAAGCATCCTCATCCATACCTCTCTCAGCGGAGCGCAGAAAAGTCCTCTTGCGCTCGCGGTTTCACACCCTCCTTTCCATCTTTGACCGCACCATCCTCCGCACCTTCAAATCCCGTTACACGCAGTTCCTCGTCTTCTGGTTCGCATCCCTCGACCCCGAATTCAGCGACACGTTCCAGGGCACGCTCGTCTCGAAGGCGCTACTCGAACCCGACCAGCCTGTCGTAACGCGCGCTGCGGCCGCGAGTTACATTGCCAGCTTCGTCAGCCGCGCAGCATTCGTCGACCGCGAAGGCGCCCGTAACGTTGTGCGTGTACTGTGCCGCTTTCTCCGCCACCAGCTCGAGCTCTTCGAGGGGTCGACGCTGGACTGCGCGCCATTGGGTGTGTTCTATGCCGTCGCACAGGCTGTATTCCTTGTTTTCTGTTTCAGATGGCGCGATCTGCTTGAAGACGAACCGGCCGACGAGTTCGATGACTTTGGCGCGGCGCCCAGGCGGAAGTGGATGGAGGAGCTCAACATCGTGCAGCGCATCGTCACTTGCGCGTTGAACCCGCTGAAGGTACGCTCGGCCGATGAGTCGCTCTCGATCATTCATGCTCACCCTCATGAATTTTGGCGCAGATGTGCTCGGAGAATGTGATCCTCCAGTTCGCACGCGTCGCGCAGGCGACGGGCTTCGTGTACATCTATCCGATAATCGAGGCAAACCGGCGCCATGACTTCACACCCAACACGCCGTCCGGGCCGCAGTCGCAGCCGAGCCTCTTGTCATCCATCTACGGAGACAAGGTCCTCGGCGAGCTCAACACGTTCTTTCCGTTTGACCCGTACAAGCTACCCAAGTCGAGCGCGTACATCGAGTCGATCTACCGCGACTGGTCGGCGGTCGCCATAGACGAGGAAGACGACGAAGATGAGGACGAAGACGATGAGGAGGAGATCGTCGGTCGGCCGGTGGGCGAGGATCTAGATGGAGGTCTGGGGGCGTCATTTGGGGGGATGAGTATCAGCCCTGCCGCGCCGGGGCTTGTCCCGATCGTTGTATGATGTGCATTTTTTGATATAATTTACATTCAGACACCGTGACCTTGCGTGCAGTGCGGAAGCGCCGAACATGGTAGGTAGGTAGGTAGGTAGGGTACCGGCACGGTCCCATGGCTACATCCATGCAAGTCTGGAGTTCGGGGATTGCAGATTTGCAGTTCTGTAGCGTCCGGTGACCACTCAAATGCGGCACAGCTGCTCGATTGCTGCACCTCACTGTGACGTCAAGCCGGGTTTCGAGGCAGTTGCGCACCCCGGATAGCGCTGACCAGGGCAAGACCAGGGCTATCCGGGACATAGCCTAACAGGAAGCAAGGTCGATGCCTTTAGTCGTCGGTTACCGGTCATGCTGTAATTACCACCTTGTACCGCTCATGTCGTTGCTTTCGCCAAGGCCAAAAATCGACGCATTTGTTCTTAGATCAATGCCTGAGAGCGAAGCACAGCCTTCTTGTCTTCCAGCGCCGGCCTTCGTTAACGAGTCTTGTCCCGCCAATGGGCGACAAGGACAGTAGCAAGCTGCGCAGACGAGCACATCGACCAGCGATGTCTATGGCATTGTTGCACAATTCGCCTTCAGAGATCTACCCAAACATCGCATCCGGGAATGTCCATCGAGGCGACGAAGTCCAGCGACGGCTTCAATGACAGATCTAAGTCATTACCGCCTCCATCATCGGTGCCGTCCCCCTCGTCGTCGGCGTGTGCATCACTCCTCTCGCCGTCATAGCCGTCATTGTCATCGTCGTCGGACGACAAGTGCGCCTGGAAGGCTACCTTTGCCAATGGGTGTATGGAGGCATGCCTGAACGAGGGGCGAGTAGGGGTACCATGTGTGACGCGACCGTGGTTGTTCTTGCGTGACGTATGAGCTGAAGAGTGGATCTTCCCACGATTGCGAGTGGCAAGAGATGATATTTGGGGCGGGACTGAGGTACCTTTGCCCTTCGAAAGCAGAACATCATTCGGACATGCGGTCTTCCCGTCAACAGCAGCTCTCACGACCTTATCTACATGTCCGTTCAGACTACTACTTAGTATGGATGAGAAACTGTTGCTCACCGATAGGAAGATCGTCAGTAAGAGTCTCCGCGCTTGAAGAAAGGCGGTCAGATTGGACGGGGGATGGCACACTGCGCATCTCTTTTTTCTTCTTCCAACATGATCGCCCAGGCCTTTCTAGACTTGAACCTGATCACAACGGGCCTATCGTAAATAATGAATAATCAGAGCACACAGTTTGACATACCGTGTTCTTCAACCGAGCGACCTCCCAAAGACTCACTCAAACACGGAGCGAGATCGGGAGACTCGTCCGAAGGTGGTGCTTCAAGTTCTTGACCTGACTCTGAAATCATTATTCAAATCTACATAATCAGTGGCTTGGCGGAGACATACGAGTTTCTACCGTACCTTCACCCGTGAAACTCGAAGAGTCGCTGAACTGTACAGGAGATTCCTGACGCGCCGTGCTCCTGCCTGATGGTTGTTATGTATGAAAGCATCTCAGAGAAATGCCTTGGTATAGACATACGCCTTCTAGTGGCACCTTCAGTGACGTCCGATTTTTCCTGCTGTTTCCTGAGTTTCTCTCGAAGTCGTGCTTCTCTAGTTTCATCCGAAAGTTCCTTTTCAAGATCGGATTTGTCAATATCACATCCCATTATTGAGAGAAAAATGCGAGTCGTACCTGCGCTTCATGACGAAACTCTGCCGCTATGCGTCGATAGGATCGAGTGACAGCGTACTTCGTGAGCCCGGTTGTTTCCCGCATCACTTTTCTTCGTCTCTGGACCTTTGACATCATGATCCGGACCGTCAGCCGCTTTCTCTGTTCCAGCAGATGTGCGCAGTCGTCCATCAAGGATACAGCTTCTGCGAAGTCGTTGTCCGCCCGCTGACGCTGACTGGACGGGAGCTGTTCCTTGATCACATGCGAGGTGTACAATGTGACACGAGCAAAAATGTCGAGAAAGGCTATGCCGACCATGAAGTGCAGAGGAGTAAGACTGGCTGAGGGCAGACTATAGCAGGGGCGTGTCGTCTGAGGGCAAGTTTCGGATACGTTGAAGCGCCGCCGCCACGGAGAGGAAGGCTTTATATGAGATTGAGTAAGTGAGCCAGTATAACGAAGAGTCAGACAAACAAGGCATGTCATACTCGACGATACATGCTAATTGTGTTGTGCTTGTCATGTTTCCTTTCTGGCGGGCCACGGGACGGGGACTCGGCATGGACTCTATCGGAGAATCACTGGCAAGACCATGAGAATGAAGAAGACTTCCTGTGCTCCGCTTCGTGTGAGGTAGCTTGGTGAACAAAAGCGTTCATTATCGAGAACAGTGACAATGCCAGCAACTGCAGTGTAACCAGGGTCCTCGAACATGCGGCGTACTCACAGAGCATGCATCGCCGGATGATGATCGCGACCGTGCGGAGATTACCGCGGAGTTGAAATCAAGTGGCTGAGCCAATTCAGCGTTAGGCCGTAAGTTGTTCGACGGTAGCCTGGCAGCGGCCAAAGCTCTACTTTTTCCTTCCACACCCTCTGCTATCGTCATCCCATCCCATGGTAGAATCCGATTACGACCTTCTACACTTTGATGTAGAGACGGAGATGCGCCTCTTGGAGGAAGACGAGACTCGTCGATCACCCGGAGAGAGATGGTGGGCAAAGCGATCGGAGGCATTGGAGCGTGCCGGGTACCAACTTCGACCTCGGTTTCGAGCCGGATGGGTGCCATCTTGGCTGGGAACCAAGACGGACAAGGATGAGAGGGAAGATGGACAATATCTCATTGTGCGTCTTCATTCGGCTCCTGTTGGCGCTCTTGATTGAGGAGTGGCTGCAGTGGCAAGGAGTGATCGATGCTACTTGCACGTCTGATGGGTCGTTCGTATTCCTGAAGGAAATGCGTGCAGATCTCGGCCCTTATGAGAAGGACATTACAGCATATTTCTCATCTGAGCCTCTCAAAACCGACCCGAAGAACCACTGTATCCCGCTCATCAAAGTCCTCGATCTGCCGGAACTACCCCCGCCGCTCTTGGTCTTGCCGATGATGCGACCATTTTATAATCCAGCATTTCAGACATTCGGCGAAGCTGTCCCATTCTTCACACAGATTTTTGAGGTAGCTACGTCCTGGTCTTTCGCGAAGGCTGGACGACTCACCCAGGTCGCCTAGGGTGTTCAGTTCATGCATAGACATAACATTGCCCATCGGTAAGTCACTTCGCAGCGCTCTACCGTATACTGAAGCGCATTTGATGGATCCTGAATCTTCAGTGACTGCACAAGGAGAAACATCGTCTTTGATCCATCGCAGATGTACCCAGATTCGTTTCATCCCATGAGGATCGACTATTTGCGAGATTGGAAGACCAAAGCCAAGTACTTCACCAGAACGCAGAGGCCACCCCGATACTACCTCTTAGATTTCGGTCTCTCTCGACGATACGATCCCGCAGATGGCCCTCCTCTCGATGACCAGATCCGAGGTGGCGATAAATCTGCTCCCGAACATCGAATTCTCGATCCGCCAAAACTCTGCAATCCTTTCCATACCGATATATACTATCTCGGCAATCTGATTCGCAAGCAGTTTACGGAGGTGCGCCAACTGATTCGACTGGATGTTTATGTTTGTCTTAATCAGCTCTCAACAGAAATATTACGGGTTCGCATTTATGGACGAATTGGTGACGGACATGGTGCACGACGACCCCTCCAAGCGTCCGACAATTGAGGAGGTTGTCTTCCGGTTTGAGAAGATCCGTGGCACCTTGTCCACCTGGAAGCTACGTTCACGGCTTGTCAGTCAGAAAGAAATCATTCCTTTCGTCTGGGTGTTCCGGGAGATCAAGCACGTATTTAGGACGGCAGGTTACGTCCTTGCGGGTCACAAGGCTGCCGCGGATCCTTGATACCTTTGACTACGTACTCAATCGCGCATTTCCTGGACAGTATACCTCGCGGATCGCTACACACACCACTCATCTGATCGGTAGGATCTAGAATTAACCTATTGTCACTGGTGCTGTACATGACTGGCCTTGTTCGTGCAAGTGAGCTCTCGGCACCAGGATAAGCAGGATGGTCTGAAACGGAGAATGTACGAGTCACGACCTGATGAACGTGAGTGCTTGAGTTCCCGTATTTCGCAGGACCAGCGAGCAATCAATGGACTTCGCGAAGTAACAATTCAGAGTTCGAAACCCCGTTGCCTAGCTGCTCTGATGATAAGCGCATGAGGCGCCATTGGCCTTTATTGTTAAATTGCGTCGGAGCCAATGGGCGGGGACACGGTCGATGGCGGGACTGGAAAGAAAAATCCTGGGGTTGGGCAAGTAAGGCAGTGATCACCTCCCTAGTACCCGGTCGGCTAATGATTGGCAGTCAACAATTGTGAGGGTGCTCGCCACAGTTAGGAGGTCCCCTTCGCACGGTGCGAGATCCCTGCCCGGCCAACGTGCCACTGCGGCTCTCACGTTGATCCGCCGATGTCGTCGAGTCTCTGCCGCCGTGCGACCTGAGAACCCGCGTCGTACTACTCAAGGTGACACGCGGCCAATATGCACGCTTGGACCCAACGTGGACAGATGTGTGAACAATTTTCATCCTGGAGCACGTCTAGGGAACTGACCGTAGTTTCGGCCACGCCATCGCTTTGAAATATCAATGGCTTTTACATGTGCCCTTCAGGAATGGAATAAAAATCCTACAGAGCTCTCAGACAGATCGTTTGGCACGGCACGACACGCACTTGTACGATATCGCAAACTTGCAACCTGCTATGTGGAAGACCAGCCTATATGGAACGATGTACAACTATTCTATGATACAAAGAAGGGAAATAGGTACATAGGGGAGCACGGAGGCATCCAGAGCAATCGGGAAATGGATATTCAGACGCGCACTCTCGCCCTTGCAATATGCTGTTGTCGCCGGGTGCTCGCCTACTTCTCCGGCGCTTCGTCCTTGACGAGGTGACCTCCTTCACGTTGATCGTGAGTAAGGGTGTGACACGACAACGGAGATAAACTCACCATCTGCGGGTAATTCGGTTTCGAAACTCTCACAAGTATCCTCAAATTCGTCCATCCCAGATGGTTCGGCAATGATGCCGATGTACAAGTCGTCTCTGTTTCTGACGGTCATGATGACAAAAGCATCTGAGCTACAGATTAGAAATGTAGTTACAGCCATATAAAATTTCCAGGATGCTGACCTTTCCCTTCCTCCGACTCCATCACTTCGAGATCAATTTCGAAGCTGTGCAGAATTTCGTTGGCGGTGTAATCAAGATTGTTCTGGCATGTCGCGTTATTGTCTGAGATGAGCAAGCCAGGATACACGGAAGGTGCCGTATAAGTTGAATATCAGGTATTATCCCATAGACTCGTACCTTGACCGAGACTCGGCTGGGAATGTTCTTGTCCCGTCGAGACTACCTCAGGAGGTACATCCTGCATGGCAATGTCAGCATGTACTCCACGAGACACGTTGGAACACTGACATGTACATCCACGGAAGCGCTGTAAGTCGTTATCTGATCGTATCCTCGGATCGCCATGTAGTCCTCAAGCCCCGCTTTCCGCGGAGACTCTTCGCGTCTCTTTTCGGCCCTATGAACGCCATACTTGAGTAAGACGACCTTAGCATGTCATGGACAACTCACGATAAGATCAGATCGGTAAGGTGCTTGTTGTCTTCGGGATTTAGGGCGTCCATGTACCTCTCCAGTTGTATCACAGACGACAGTAGGTCGTCAAAAACCGCGCCAGTCGGCGGGATGGTAGACTGTGCTAGGGAAGCTGCACTACTGGTGTTTAGCGTCATGGAGAAATCGATTGAGACGGAGGACATCGTGGTGTGACGACGAAATCGTGCAAAGCTCGGGATAAAATTTGATCTGGGCGACCTGGCTTGGTAGTCAGTAGATACGAGTGATGATGAATTGGCAGGGGAAGTAAAACCCTCTTTAAAGGATACAAATCCGTGGTTTACGTTCTCGATGATCTGAAGAACAAGTAATGCATGGGAACGGGAACATGGGAACGGGAACAATGGCTCTGCCATGCATGCACCTCGGAGGTGGTCAGGCTCAAGCTGCGCCACCTCACAATTGTCAATTATCTTGTTCATCGATACGACAGCCCATAGTAGCACGTACAGGACATGAGACGTGTGCCAGAGACGATGCCTAGCTTGCGGGTTTCAATTGTACTTCGAAAAATGTTCGACTGATCGGAATCCGGCTCGGCAACATAGTCGTGGACTCTTATATTGTCTACGAGAAGATGGTCGACGCCACAGGTTCAAACCACCCGCCACGGACTCCGAGAAACTGGCGATTTGCGCTCTAGCACCGCTAGAGCGATATCGAGCGGTATCACAGGATCGCGTATGAACGGGGGACAGTGATGACAAAAAGCGTGCGCCAGTGTCCTCGTGGTGAAGATCGGTTACCGAAGCATAACTGAGGAACACTTACGTTCAAATGCCCAGAAACACAATCTCGGAAGTTCTGACCGTCTTATCACAATACCTGGTGGGCTGGTGCCACGCCGGCGCCACGGTAGGCGTCGTATTGGTCTTCTATATCTTTCCAGATTGGTAGTGACGACGGATAGATCGATGCAGGATCAAGAATGAACGAGCGCTCTGAGAGGTGCAGGAACAACGAATGTTGCAGCCGTCTATGGTCGTGACTGTCGTAGAAACTGAAGAACTTGAAAGAGGAAGGCCTCTATATAGGATCGGAGCAAATTCGGAGCAAGCCCTGCAGAGTGGCTGTGGGTGGCTGTAAGTACTGCATATTGCAGCTCAGCCGATTCCGCTTCGTCAAATGCCGAGATGCCGGTGGCAGACGCCGCCGGCGAGCATCGACGAGTGACTCGGAAGCTGTCGAGTCCCGATCGCGACTGATCGCTATGATACTCAACGCATGCGCGCGGGTCTCAGTAACGTATGGCCCCGGAAAGAGCATTCTCTCCGCCGTATACAAAAGTGCAACCGATATGGCAGGACTATCATACCACTGCACAAACCTCAACCTCGGGGGATCATCTAGGATAATGTAGTCTTGTCCCCTAAAATGACAAGACCTGAAGCTCTCTCTCATACTCTCTGTTTGTATTCTCGTGCGGTCTTGTTGCACGGTCTTGTACTCATACGAACGATAGAACCTCGAAGCGCTGGCTTTATCGGCTGTCCGAGTGCCTTGTTCTGGCTCTATAAGTTTCTTAGGCAAGTCATTCGCGTCTTCCCTGCTTTCACTCCCTCTGTGCAAGGTATCGTATCGGTCACCTCCACGACCTGCGGACCCACTGATAGTCCAACCCTTGTTCATCAACATCCCCGATACATGACGGCCGAGGATCTCGAACACTTTGACTGGGAGACAGAGAGGCGACTCATGAGAGAAGACCACACTCGCCGAACGCTTGGAGAGAAGTGGTGGGCCAGGCGGTCAGACGCACTGGAGCGCACTGGATATCGGCTTCGACCCCGCTTCCGAGCGGACTGGGTGCCCTCATGGGTCGCGGAGAATAAGGAAATCTGGGATGCTGAAGACGGGGAATATCTGACGGTGCGTCTCGACTCCATCGAACCTATAACCTTCACTCAGGTCAGAACACGATGTATAGTGGAAAGTTGTCATGGACACGACGCGCACGTCGGACGGATCGTATGTTTTTCTGAAGGAACTGCGCGCCGATCTGGGTACTGGCGAACAGGACATCACAGCGTACCTGTCGTCTGAGCCGCTGAGGTCTGACCCAAGGAACCACTGCATTCCGCTCATTGAGATCTTGAATCTAACCGGACAGCCCGCCACTTCTTGTCGTGCCTATGATGCGGCCAATTTATAGTCAAGCATTTCTAACCTTCGGGAAGGCTGTCCCGTTCTTCACACAGATCTTCGAAGTAAGTCTCACTTGATATATTCGCAGTGACATCCGTGAATCATGCAATCGGACTGGGAATACAATTCATGCACGAGCATAACATCGCACATCGGTAAGCGCCCCGATTACTTGAAACAGCGAGCAACATAGCTAACTAGAGTCTATAGGGGCTGCACCTTACTAAACATTGTCTTCGATCCGTCGTCAATGTACCCAGAATCCTTCCATCCGAAGAGGATCGATCGGACGAGAGACTGGAAGTCGAAAGCAAAGTACTTCACAAGGACGCAGAAACCGCCCCGCTACTATCTCGTCGACTTTGGTCTTTCCCGAATGTATGATCCTGCGGCGGGCCCACCTCTGGATACTCCAATTCAAGGCGGCGACAAGTCAGTACCGGAACACCAGAATGCTGATTCGCCGAAGCCGTGGAATCCTTTCTTCACTGGTATCTATTATATTGGGAACATGATTCGCGAAGAATTTACTCAGGTGAGTTGGTGCACACGTCGGATGTCATTGATATACAACTGGAGAGGTGACAGAAATACTGGGGATTCGGCTTTATGCGAGCGCTAGTGGCCGACATAGTCCAAGATGACCCGGCGAAACGCCCGACCATCGACAAAGT
>MU277244.1:88449-190328 GCA_022160305.1 Artomyces pyxidatus | reverse complement strand
GACCCAGTCCTCACTCTCATCGTCTGCACTCCCCTGGTCGGTGACTTGGGTGGTTCTTCAGCTGTCCTCGACACAGTCTTGACAGCCATAGCCTTCGGAACGGGCAGCGCCCTCCGTGGAAAGGTGCATACTTGCTCTCACGACCATCCGAGAAGTAACATGTATTGAAGAGATTGACGGGGCAGGACGCAATGGAATATGTGGATCGGGCGCTGGAAGCTGGATTCTCCCACATCGATACTGCGGCTAGTGAGTTTCTGTTTGCTACGCGTATATGCGCTCCCACGCCGACCAACTCAAGTGTACCAGAACGAGGACTCCGTCGGGCTGGCTATTCGCGAGAGTGGCCTGGACAGATCAGATCTGTACATCACCACGAAGTATGGCGGCGGTGATATCCAGGATTCGGTCCGCTCAAGCCTCTACAAGGTATGCCAGTGTGTCCTGCACGTCTCGAAAACTCCCGCTTATCAGTTGTCCCCAGCTCGGTGTCAAATCTGTGGACTTATATCTTATACATAATCCGAGACTGGTCGCAAACGACTTCGAAGGGGCATGGGCGGAGTTTGTGAAGATCAAAGAGAGCGGTCTTGCGAAGTACGTACCTCACCGCCCTCCTCTGCACGTTATTCTCACTAGTAACGTGGAACGGCTTTTGTGGGAATCAGGAGTATAGGCGTGAGCAACTTTACCGTCGAGCAGCTGCAGACTATCGTCAAGACCGGGAAGACAAAGCCTGCCGTCAATCAGGTCAGTACCTAACGTCGCCATCCTGCAGAGTTCTGACTCTTTCCATGCCAGATCCGCTTTCACCCGTATAACTACGCGTCATATGAAGATCTCCTCGCCTACAGTGCCAAGCACGACATCGTCATTGAAGCGTACGGCAGCCTTGCGTGCGTCCCTTCCTCTCCGCGTTGTCCCTGTCGGTAGCTGACCGTCTCTTGTAGCCCTATAACGACATACCCCGCCGGTCCACTCACGCCTGTGCTGAACCAGATTGCTGCGCGTATACATGGAACACCAGCACAAGTGATCTTCAAGTGGGTGCTCGCCAAGGGCGCGGTTATCGTCACGACGACTTCGAAGCCTGCACGTTTGCAAGAATATCTCGCCGTCGCGGACCTAGGTGCGTTCGGAGTCTCACTTCTAGACCTCT
Source organism: Artomyces pyxidatus (assembly GCA_022160305.1). Taxonomy (NCBI): domain Eukaryota; kingdom Fungi; phylum Basidiomycota; class Agaricomycetes; order Russulales; family Auriscalpiaceae; genus Artomyces; species Artomyces pyxidatus. The sequence continues at coordinate 189,169 of MU277244.1, read as the reverse complement.
GTGGTGTGTTGGGCTGACGACACCATCAGATGATTTAACGCCAGCAGAGATTGCGGAGATTGACGCGGCAGGTGCTAAGGGCGTGCCTTCGCGCACGCCATGGGTCATCCTCGCCTTCATCTTGCTGCTTTTTTCGCTGTTGGTGCTGCGGTTTGTGGTATAATAACTCAGCGGGTCGGGAGAAACGGGATGTGAGAGGTCAAGTCTGATTGTGTAGATGCGTGCGTACTCTCTTTCGTGTCTGAATCAAGTCGAACTGCGGATTGCATGTGCGAACTACAGAAACAGGCCGAAAGCCGTCTCTTCGCTGAGCAGACTGGTGAGGCCTCAAATTGGGGTTAAGTCTTGGCTTCAGCGCCAAATCTGTTCTCTCACCGATGTCTCGGCGGCCTGAAGCGCTGCGAGCTTTCCGCGCTACTCGAGTCCTCAACTTTCATGCACATGATGCTCGGATGGACGCCAGTATCGTGACCGACCGTCGGGCTTGCGCAATCTGTCGCGAGAGCGCTTGCTGCGCACGTCTCCTTCCCACCCACGCTCCACAAGGCGACGTCGATGGATGCTGCACGCTCAGACCCTTCCCTCACAGCGACAAGCCTCTCTCTTGAATGCACAGCATGGTTATCCCTACCTTCACTCTCAACGACGGGAACCAGGTACGTCGCTTCGATCCAAGACCGCTTCCCGACCAACCACGCTTACGCTCTGCAGATTCCTGCTCTTGCATTCGGCTCAAGAACTGAGCTCTGCGGGAAGGTAACAACTTTAACCTTCGTTGTCCAGCCATTTCATTTCCTTATTATCGTCGAGGATGCGACGGAAGCCATCGTCTGCGCCTTCCACGCCGGGTTCTCGCACGTTGACACCGCAGCCCGTAAGTCATGCTATCCCCGCGATATTATGTGATATCTCAGCCTTATCCAGTTTATGGCAACGAAGAATCAGTCGGGCGCGCTGTCAGAGAGAGTGGATTCGATCGCGCGGACCTTTACGTGACGACAAAGTACGACGGCGGAGACATCCCGACCGCGATCCGAGGCAGTCTTGATAGGGTGCGTCCAGACGGTGCTGCTCTGCTAAGTACGATGTCTCAGACGGAGCACGTAGCTCGGCATCAAGTCGGTCGATCTGTACCTCATCCACACCCCGCGGTTCGGCCGCTACTTATGTACCCCACGGGACGCGCTGACACGCAGTGGGGCGCAGAAGCGTCGGCGTGAGTAACTTCTCCGTCGCGCAGCTGCGCACTATTGTGGAAACAGGCGAGCCCAAGCCAGCCGTGAACCAGGTCCGTTCAGTCCGGGCAAGGCACGCACCACTCGCCGACTGTCCCGACAGATTTTCCGCAACCCATACAATCACGCGTCGCACAAGGCGCTCCTCGCCTACTCTGCGGAGCAGAGAATCGTCGTCGGAGCCTACGGCAGCCTCTAGTGAGTCCCGCTGCCGCCTCCATTTCCACAGCGTCTCACGACCGCCCCGTGCGGGCCCGTCGATCCTGTGCTCGCGCAGCTCGCCCGCCGCATCGGCGGCACGCCCGGGCAGGTGCTCTTCAAGTGGGTGCTCGCGAAGGGCGCAGCCGTCGTGACCACGACCAGCAAGAGCGCGCGCATAGGCGAATACCTTGCATCGGTTGAGCTGCGTGCGCACCGAGCCTTTCTCCCAAGCGCGCGGCGGCTGACAGACTTTTCTTTTCTTTTCTTTGATTTGTAGCGGACCTGCTCCCGGAGGAGGTGGTGGCCATCGACGGCGCCGGCGCGCAGAAGACGTGGGCGAGCGAGACATAGTCCGTCTGCGCCGCGCTGGCCCTGCTCGTCTTGCTCCTGCCGTTGAGGCATTTTCGTGTGATTTGACCGGAGTACCCGCAATGCCATTCCAGCTGATCGCTATGCATGTACTCACTGTGCTCAATGGAAGTGTCTCATTTTCATGACACCGACGCTCACTGTGACTGATGTCTCAGGGCTCGATCGGAACGGGCTCGCGTCTTGGAAGTTGGCCTATTGTATCGACGCGTCTTATACATGACTATGCCCATCCCGCTCTTCTTCCGCTGGCGTTTCAAATGGCTTCACGATGGGCAACGGTTGCCACGCTATATGCGTGATGTGGGCAGTCTTTATGACTTCGGCTATGACCCCCCGACCCTGCCGCAAGCTCGATACAATCCATTGCCAGTATGCCAGGTGGCCCCCAGTAAGACAAGGGTGTCTCCCTAGTCCAACCTGTTTGATGCCATATGCGTGTAAGTAGAGCAAGTCTTCAGGCTCTTCGCACACAAGGGACACATCCCGTCGAGACGTCCCACTGACTGCCAGATATAGTGATCGAATAAATAAAATAAAAATCCAAATATATGCGCAGCAAAACTAGTTGTATAGTGGAAGGATCGGTGCACCTCTTCTTCATGAGTACTCCCACGTAATATCGATCCGCCCCTTCGACTCAGCCGCGAGCTTGCTGAACGCCGTCGGCGAGAAGTCCAGGTCATTCTTGCTGCAGCCAGTGCAGCGATCCACGACCTTCACCGTCACCGACTTGCTCCCGTCTGGGCGGGACAGATATCAGTATACACCAGCGCGCGTCGACACTCGTAAGTACGCTTACAGTGAGCGGTGATCTTCTTGCCGCAGATAGGGTTACTGCAGACGAGACGGGCTTGTAAGTCAGGTTCTCAGCAGAGAGTACGGGGAACGGGTTACTCGTTCGGGTTGGAGGTGGCGCCGCTGAGGCACACTACTCGTCAAACAGGCGGAAATAGCGGGCGACTGCATGGGTTGACTTACGGGTAGTCGTCGAAGCGCTCGTGGCCGACCGCGACAATCAGGTCTTTCGACGAGCTCTTCTCGCCACACGCCCCGAGGCCCGGCGAGAAGTACGTGCCTGCCAGAACACAGTTCAGCGTGAACAAGGTGCTGCCATGCACTTATGGGCCGAGATCAAGTACCTTGGCCCGAGTACGTGGTCGACCTGCTCAGGCTGACTGCGGCCGGTGCGGCGCCCACACAGGCAGCGAGCAGCGCGATGCCAACGGCGAAGAAAGTCAATGGGTTCATCTTGGAGACTGAGAAATAGCTGCGAGCAAAGAGTGTGAAAGGGAGCGAGAGGTGATAGGGAGAGGTGTGGTGATGAGAGTGCCAATGCTGTCTGAGGGATACACCAGGAGAGCGCTGGGACACGCTTTTATACCTGTAAAGGACGAGCGGCGTGGCTTTCGCGGAAGCAGTGGGTGACGCAGATCCTGAGCATGGAGTCGGTAAGAGCTGACCACAGAGATGACTGAGCAAAGGACGAAAATATAAAAGCCGGTTTCGCTGTTTATCCGAGTCCGAGTCCGACCCATCAAATGACGAGATCGAGATGCTTCGTCTACGCTTTTTGGCCCGATCGAAGTCTTCGAATGCACCAACGACCGCCGACATTGGCTATGCTTTGTCACAGCCCACTCTGACACCCAGCTATATCGATCCGTCTGCAACGCGCTCCATCCTGACTTCCAGATATCTCGAAATGTACAGTTCGATCGAGATATCTTAAGGTCCTTACCCTACGGTCTAAGGTCTCGCCGACTTTTGCCTACGGTCCAGTCGACGTCCTTTAAGGTCTCGCTGCCTATCCGTAAGGTCTTGCTGCCTATCCGTAAGGTCTTATTCACGTGCCTTGATTGACACTTAGCATCCGAGTCGATGTTGTCCGCGCCACGCAGCTTGCGTCGCCTGTGGCTTGCATAACACAAGTTCAAGTGTGCGTCACGGCAACGCTGATCGAGTGCGCATATCTCCGAGCTCTTCCTCCAGCACTGATAGTATCACTGCTCGAAACTCAGAGTCTTCGGAAGTCGAGCGCGTGCCTTGATTGTTTAATAGGTAAGTCAGCCCGAAGCTATTCTTTACTTAGGTGTCGACTCATTGCAGCTTGCAAGGGCTCCTCTGCATCCGAACCGTGACCCAGGAGATTTCGCACTTTCGCAGCATGGAGGGTGAAAATCAGGACCTTTTGCAGGGGTTTCGCAGCCGGTATCACCACTATGTCCAGGCTGTGAACGAGGCAATGCATTCGGCAGCCGATTCAACAGTACTCGCTCGGTTGGGCGACGACCTCGACGAATACGGGGCTTTAGTACTGCAGGTATGTGAGTCACTGTAGCATTTGTCCATGCAGCCTGCCGACAACTTCTCTTTTCCAGCATTCAGCGGTTTTTCCTGGTGACGAACTCGACACGCTGCGGAGCAGCATTGCTCTGATGCAGCATGACATCCGGCTACAATATGGGACCGTTTTAGACCAGTCACACAGGGGACGGCCCACGATCATATCGGAAGTGCATAGCGGGGAGCGCGGCCGCCCCAGGATCCACATTGATGGGGATTGGCTGCGCTGGGCGTACGGCCACCGTTCTGTGCAAGGAATCGCTGACTTTCTAGGGGTTGGTCGAACCACTGTGCGCAACGCACTCCTAGAGTATGGTATCGCCGACCCTCAGCAGAACCCATTCGCCTCCCGTGCAGCGCTGTAAGTCATACTCACTACCTCATGACGAGCCGTTCACCGTGCTGAAGAGGTCTGCTAATCGATGAAAAGTCAGCCGGTACTCGAAACTCAAGAGGACTTTGACGAAACAGCTACTGCGGGTGCAGCATCGGCTGGGCTTGAACAAGGTGATACTCAGTGTTTCTACAGTGCAGACGCCGGCAACTGAAAGCAGATTTACAGCACAAACAGCAGTCTCATCGTATACGCGCCCTCTGTCTACGATCAGTGATGAAGACCTGGATGCGTTGATTCGCGATCTTCGCATACACTTTCGGCGCGCCGGAATCTCGATGCTAGATGGAATGGTCCGCCAGCAGGGACATCGCGTACCACGGGAAAGAATCCAGCAGTCGCTGCTGCGCATCGATCCTGTTCGTCGCGTGTTCGAGCGCATACGCATTCGGCGGCGCGAATATCATGTTCCAGGCCCGAACTCGCTCTGGCATCATGATGGGCAGCACGGTGCGTCTTGTTAGTGCTGCGAGATTGCGAGCGCTGATGCCCCATATTCGTGCAGGTTTGATTTGTTGGCGTATCGTCATTCATGGGTTTATCGATGGGTACTCTCGTCTCATCGTCGCTCTTCGTGCCAGCGACAACAACCTTGCATCCACGGTGCTATCTTTATTTCTCTCTGGAGCTGAGAAATATGGTGTCCCGTCACGATTGCGTGGTGATCATGGAACCGAGAACTTGGAAGTGGCTGCATGGATGGAGCAGTTTCGCGGAGAGAGGCGGGGATCGTACATCTGGGGAAGGTGGGTGATATCACTGTTTTCCAGTGCATCCCACCAATTTCTTCTTCGAATAGGAGCATCCACAATGTTCGCATCGAGCGACTCTGGGTCGACGTAACTGCTCAAGTCGGCGCGAAGTGGTCGGATTTCTTCAAGCAGCTCGAACTTCACCATGGTCTCGATGTCAATAACATGTCGCACACTTGGCTTCAGCACCACCTCTTCCTTCCTCTCATCAACTCGGAACTCGCCTTCTTTGCGGAGAGTTGGAACCAGCATAAGATCCAAATCCGCCGCGGCCCCAACCGATCTCCTGCCGACATGTTCGGCTTTGATATGCTCGTGCATGGTGTCCGAGGCGACCGCCTCCCGGACGGGTATCTTGTTTCTCAGGATGACGAACTTTCGACAGAGGAAGAAATTGAAGCATATGGTGTGGATTGGGATGGAATGCAGGATGATCGCCTGATTGCCTCGCAGCAGGCGAACAATCCCCTCACCGAGGGATCAACATCTTGGGTAGGGAGGATTGGGCCCCCAGACCATCTGAACAGTATCATTGTTGATCCTCCAGCGGACCCTGACAATGCAGCAGCAGTTCTTCAGCAACTGCACCATTTCCTTCTCCCTTGGTCTGATGCTGCCGACGACGAGAGCCTTATTGCATTGTGGGTCCACGGATTAACATTTATGCGCATGGTTTATGGCAATCAGCTGTAGTGCCAGTGGTGTACTTTACAATCGTCGTGGAGAACTCAGCACTAGCAGATATGTCATGTACAGATATAGGTGCTACAGCTGCTATCTATCGCCGCTATCTTGACTCCTGCGGCTCTGCACACCTGCCTTGCGACATCCTGAACCGCCTGTGCCCGTATTCGGGACACCATCGTTGATGTAGCACGGGAGTTGCCTTCGCGGCTGGGGGTGCAACGACACGTCGACGGAGTAGACGATCTCCGGAGAACAGAGGAGGAGAAACCTTCTCGTCCAAGGATCCGCTGTCGTGCGTGGAGTCGGGGAGAGCCTGAGAGTGAGCATTAGGTGCAGGTGTACAGGTATGCCAAGCGCAGGCCTAGGCGGGGAGAATGCGCCTTTTGGAGGAGGGGAGTGTGCGTCGGAGGCATGGGACGTTGCTTCGTTGCGTGCCCTTGAAGACAGTGCACCGGTGGCGCTGCTTGAGGAGAGGGTAAGGTTGGTGATGGATTCAGTACCGACGGCTCAATGGAGTATCCCATTGACGTGAAAAGGTGCCTGTCCCCGTCCCGAGCGCTCCAGACCAGCGACAGCGACCACCAGGCTATGCCAGTGAGAAACTGTTCACGGCGGGCGAGAGAGCTGAGCGCTGAGTGGCCGCGGGGAGCATGTTCGTCTGGGTGTGCATAGTAGTGAGGGCATTGCACAGTAAGCATATCTTTCAGGATCAACAGAGAGTAACTGACCTGCAGCCGACATCACAGGGTTGAAGACGGTGTCTGGGGGCGCGATCTGACACAGCACGGGGAGTTCTGTAAGGACGGTGAGCTACCATGGTGTGTGCGTTGCGACAGTCATGCTGACCAGTGTGCGTCGTGGCCCTAGGTGATCCAATGGAGGTGAGAGATGCGGGGAAGAGAAGCTGGTGCGGGGAAGTGGGATTTATCCGCGAGGACGTCGCAACGCCGCGTTTGGAGCTGATGCAGCGCCCCAGCTCAACATGCATGCATGCGTAGCCATGTATGCGCGACGAATCGGCGCTGGCGCTGGCACGACCTCACCTTGCGTCCTCCACGTTTTCTTCCCAACTACAACACATATTGACACCCTCGGCGCTGCTCCAAGCTGCGATCTGCTCAGGATGTCCTGAGATCGCTTGCCATCTAAGCGGCAGACATCTCCCTCCGCTCGTCCCGCCCAGCATCAACTCTGCCCGGGTGTTCCTCACCACAGGAAGTGGGCTCGATGGTCAAGGACACTCACAGGATGCAGCGAAACCCTCGCGAAGACCGTCGACGTGTGCTGCAGCACACCTCGACCTCCTCACTTGGAAGCCCAGGAGCACCCCCAGCAGCGCCCCTGGCTCTCTATGCTCACCCCCAGCGATCTGTGCCCCCACCCTGCGACTCACACACATTGACCAAGACACCTAGGCTACGCTCGCAGCTGCAGTCTGCACCAGCACGTTTCGTCCAGGGGCATCGCGTGCAGGGCGCTGTTGGCCTCCTCCAACTCAATGTCGACTCTTCTCGGGTTCTCCTCGTCACATGAAGTGTTAGGTGCTCGACAGCACCGTCTGGATGCGTCGCAAGAACACGAGTAGTAGACCGACACCCCTCTGTATGTCGTCACTTCGGCACCCATTAGCGCCCCCAGCTCTCTTTGCGCGCCCCCGGCGATCGCTGGCACCGCCGACGCTCGCGTATCATCGCGCATCCGGCCGACATTCAGAAGATGCGCTGCGCGCATTGACGAAGACGCGATCGTGCGTTTTGCACTGTTCGCGTTCGTGGAGGTGGCACAGCCCCGCACTGCGGTGCTCGATGGTGAGCATCCTTCATCCATCTAAGATATGTTTTGAACTCATCTAACGTTGTTCGCAGGACACGTACTCGGCTGCGAGGAGTCGTTGCGACTCCCAGAGGCGTGGGGGTTATCGCCCCGCCGTCCTACGCCACATTGGGGCACAGCAGCCCTGCCGGCTCTCTTCGCGCGTCCCCAGCATCTGCCTCCCCCACCGACGCTCGCGCATCATTGCGCACATGCCAGACCCCCAGAAGATGCGCTACGTGCATCGACGACGGCACGATCGTGCGCTTTGCGCTACTCGCGGTCGTCGAGGTAGTGTAGCCCCGCACTGCAGTGCTTGAAGTTTTGATGTGGTGAGCACCTTCTATACATCTAGATATGTTCTCAAGTCGTCTAAACATTTCCTGTAGGATCACATACACAGGTTCAAGACGTCAGAACGACCCCCAGATCTGAGGCGGCGTGCCCCACTGCGCACCCCCAGCGACTTCTGCTCTCTCCGCACTTGCGCTTCGTCAACAGCCCACCCGACCCCCAGAGGATGCGCTGCGCGCAGCAGCGCCGACGTGCTCGTGCGCTCCGCGCTGCTCGAGCTCATCGAAGGTGATGACGCACCGCACTACAGCGCTCCTTGGTAAGTGCTTTCTTGACTTGTAAAGTCGTCGGCAGGTCGTCTGACACTACGCACAGGGAGACGTCTCGTTTGCGAGATGCCGTTTTGATCAGCAGAGGCGTAGCCATCGAGACGGCACCCCAAGTATGCCGCGAGGAGGAGTGTTTACCAGGCATGCATTGTCTTTACCACCCTCTACTGCTACTGATACATTTTTTTACAGAACAAAAGCAACCCTCCCCCCATTCCCTCCCACTCCATCCCCGCTGTGTGCACTGCACGTCGATCCAAGCCCCACACCCAGCACCTCCGGCTCGTCGACATCGCGGGTGGCGCACGGCGGCGTGCGGGGGGTCGAGCCCCACATATGCGCTTGCGACAGCGCGTGCCGGCGGCCCCTGCCTCCGTTTCACGGCGCAATTTGGGCCCGCAGTAACGCTTTGCACCCTGGCACCCCCAATGCGTTGAGATTATGCGACGGGACGCGTGCAGTGGACGACTCGTGCACCGTCAAGACGTGTGGCGCTCCCCCCGCCTCCCATCCCCTTGGACTCCCGATCCCTACAGCCCGCCCTGCATGCGCACAACCCAGCCCACATTCAACGCAGCACATACACCCAGAATCGTGCACGGAGACTGGCGCTGCGCATGCCACACGCACATAACGACTGCGCGCACAGGCCTGGCGGTGCTGCTCCCCGTTGCCAAACCACGGCGAGTGCAGGACACTCCTGGCGCGCCGGGGCGCACAACAAGCAGGACGAGGCGCACGGCGCACGGCTAGTGTAGCAGGGCAGGGCAGATGAGGCCATTTCAGGGTGCACAGGACGTGTACGAGGCAGGGCAGCACTCGCAGGGCGATACGGCCTCCGCAGAACGACAGCTGCGCAATGGCGACGGCGCAACGGCCACCTTGTAAAGCTCCTCAGGCCCCTACGCACGCGTGTCCTCGCCCTCGCCTACTCTCAGCCTCGCAGCGTGTCATCCTGCGCAAGGTCGAAGCCTTCGCGGTCGTGCACGTCGTCGATTGTGCACGTTGCTGTGAGCACGTCGATGTTCGGGAACTGTGGAAGCGGTGATCATCATTGTGGGAGGTTTGAGGGAGGCGATGGAGAGATGGGGAGATGAGGAGACGAGGAGCATGGCAGTATATACAGGGTAAGTCGTACGAGTTGCAATTTAGAAGATCAATTTGGCGTCCATATCGTGGGCGTGGTGCGGGAAGGGAGGCTGGGGAATAAACAGCGGAAATGATTTGTGGTGTGCATGTGGGGCGGTCGGGTCATTATGAATATATGTGGCCTCCCCACTAAAGTACTATGGCGTAGCGGCTGTGTTCCTCGGACTGTGAAATATCGTTCGACACCCACAGCCACGAGGCTGGGTGTTCGATTCTCGCTGATCCGGTCAGAAATTCTTGTGCAATTCGAGTATAATATATATCATAGCTATATTCAATTACCTTAATGATTATTATTTATTTATTAACAATGACAAAGAATTCTTTTGTTTGTGCCATCAGCCACAGCTCAAATAGGAAGGTGGTTGACTTTCCTCTCTTGGCCAGCACTTTCTCGAAGCCTTTTGCTTTTCTATCCTCGGAACTCCTACTGTCATAGCATGGGAAAGAACACCTGGAAGCAGGGTATGTGAATTATTGTATCTTTAATTCCTATGAGCTTACCTCTGTGCCAGTGGCACAGTTTCTTGCACATGAGAAAAATTTAGAGCTGGTTAGCAGCACTGGATTTGCTGCTTCAGAGGCAGCCACCCTGTCAGTGTTCTATGAGTGCCTGGCAAAGCATGGTCTTGCAGACATGAAGGTATGTGCTTTCAGAAGTGTTCCAGCTCGCTTTCTCACTGCACCACTCAGCTTGACCATTTCCTTGCTGAGTTCGGTCGCCATGCTCGCCGTACCTCTGTGGTCAGCCAGGCATTTGAGCAGTACAAGATCAACTGTCAGCAGGTGCACCGTGATACCGCAGAAACCTTGAGTCAAGCTGGCCACTTTGCAAAGCGCCGTTTTGTAAGTCCAAAGCTGCACTCACCCTGGGGACAGATGTATTCAATCTTGGTTATAGGTCAAAAGGCTTGGGCTTGTCACCCAGCGTTTGACGTTGGCACAGTTTATGGCACGGGATGATATCAAAGTCATTGTTCGCCCCCGCACACCGCCGACTGTCCCTCTGCGCACTATCATGCGCGACACTGCTCTCAAAGATGAAGACGGCTATTATACTGTGTCACCAGCCGACTCGGTGATCTTTGTCTCGTGTGATACTAGTGGTATGTGTTTACAAACTGGTCACACTGCAGGGGTCTGACAGTAGGTGCGGTGATTCTTCTTGTAGAAGGTGGAGAGGTTTACAGCGTGGAGATGGCTGTTATACGGAACCTTGGATCTGCACATGGTCTTGACAGTTCCGATCATGGTGCACTGTATCAGTTCTTGCGTGATGTGATTGATGAGGCGGTTCAAAGCCGCCGAGATATTCGGGTGCGTTGACTATTTTGTAACTAGTATCCTATGATGACTTATCATGTCTACACTGCAGCCTACACATACTGGGGCTATGGTTCAGTTGGGATGGAATGCTGGTCCCCGTCATGCGCGTGTGTGGGGCTTGGCCAAGAGCTTTACTAAGAACCTCAGTGCCAATGACCGCTATGCAGCAGATCAGCGGGCCGTTGCTGCACTGTCTTTGATGTGGTCATTTGTGCGCACCTGTCTACCTCTGGAGATAGTGGATGCAGTTGAGGATGTCCTTGATGAAGCTGGTATGCCAAGGCTCGCGACGCGGAATATAGAACAAGGCAAGCTGAAGGAACATTTATTACTTGAAGTGTAGTGGCGATACTTATTTTGTCTATAGGCACTGGATTTGAGTTTTGCATCCAGAACATCATCTATTCTTTTCCTTTGGCTCAGCGCGCTCCACCTGAAGGATATCTCTCGCAAGGCTATGCAGCGTATGTTTCCAAAACATAGTCGCTTTTCTATCACTGACCATTTTGGTCAGCCCAGCACATGTTGATCAGTGCTATGCTCCAATGGCATTTACATGGACTGTCGAAAAGAAAGACATCCCTCTATCATCGGATTTCCAAGTTCCATCACTTCCCCGTGTCACACGAAGCAAAAGCCGGTCTACTTTACATTCCAGCCAGCCATCTTCTGCAGGACTCAAAAGAGGAGGAGGAAGTTTTGTGGAACTGTCTCTGCGTGTGATTGTGCAGCAGAGTGAGGGGACACTTCTCGCTTTCAAGCCTAGTTTCCGACATGGAACTACAGTTGCACATGGTGTCCAGTTCAAAGGCTACAGCATCACATTTTCTGACCATATCAAAACAGCATTTGACAAGGCAAAATTAGGTGTGGCTGTAGAGTCTGGTTTGGGTACAGGAAAATTGTAGTCAGTTTACACAGACCTGTAGCATATTGCTATTTCCTTACAGCATGTCAGCAGAACAATTTCTAGACCTATTCAGACCTAGAACACAGTTGAGCTTCAATCTAGACAGTCTGTGCACCCATGTGCAGTTGTGTCCACTATATTGTGCATGCACCAACCTGTGCCCAGCCGTGTCCACTATATCATGTGCACACCAACCTGTGCTTATCCGTGTCCACTATATTGCATGCGTGCGAGTCTGTGTGCAGCCGTGTCCACTATTTTGCCTGTGCGCTAGCCCATGCGCACCGGTGTCCACTGTTTTACCCGTGCGACAGCCTGTGCACATTTGGGGCTACTTAGTATATGGCATACCGCCTACGCGCTAGCCCGCATGGGCAATATAGTGAACAACAATATGCACAGGTTGGCACATCATGATGCACGATATAGGAGGGACCCGAGTAATGTCTAGCAATAAGTGTTGTGAGAAGCCAGCAAATTTGCGCTAAGAAGCGCCGAACCCTGCTGACGATTGATGCTGATGTAATGGTAACTACGCCCGATCACTGCCACCCTGAGCATCTCGGGTGCAAACTGCTTCCTCTCTGAACTTTTGCTAGTGTCCTCTGTGGGTCGCGAACCGCACGCACGGGGTGACATGGCAAAAACGAGGTGTGTTGTCATGTAACATACGTGTCATCTTCTGACTCAGCCCGGGAAGCACTTAGTGCAGGGTACCGGCAATACACCGCATGAGGGAGGCTATTATATGAAGCACTAGGGTGGCACGCACTTGCGTGGGGGAACCTGAGGTGTTTTCGCGCAAAATGCCTGCCGGATCCTCCTCTCTGAACTTAGCGCAAATCGCCTGCATGCTCTCTAAGCGTGCTGAATCTTAGTGCAGATCTGCATGCTCCAGGTGTCCGCCCCTTAGTGCAAATCCCCCATGTTCTCGTCGTCTTCACAATACACAGGTGAGCTGTCGTTTCTCGTTCCAAAAACACGTTGAGCGCTTACCTTTTCGCGTTGCTGCCAGCACTCTCGTGCTCGTCCGATGCTCGTTTCCTCCCCCCACGCTTTCCCCTGCCGCACTTCAACATCTCTCCCATCACCCAGGAGACATCCTCTATCGCGCTCAACAACTCCCGCTCTTCCCCTTCATCCTCGATCGTCTCCGCCCACCACGCCAGCATTATCAAGACTATGATAATTCCGTTCGCTCCACCTTTGCGGGTGGCCTCCCACGTCTCGCTGGGCCTCATGTCACGTTTCATGGGCCATTCCCCCCTGCGCCATTCTGGCTGGATACCGCTCCACCACGCGCGGAAGCCTTCAGCAAATGCGCTCAGGTCCTCGATTGGCGGCGGCTTCGCATAATTGCGCTTGCGCCGGATCCAGTGAGACATCTCGGGCGGTTGATCAACTGCAGAAAGTTTGTGATTGACATCCTGGATGTATTGGTGAGTCTTGTGTTGCTATATGAAAGGTGTCGAACTCACATCTCGTGCCGGGTATCCCAGCTGATACTCTAGCTGGACCCACAGCCCCATAACTTCCTCCCATTCTTCGGCATCCAGAACACTGTCCAGCGCCTGCTGGGTTTCCTTTATGAACATCTTCTCCACGTTCCGGGTCGACGACATCTCGAGCTCCGCCAACGCGATGATAAGCCCAGTCCCACCAACTTGTTCATCATCACCGTCAACCTCGTCATCGCCTCCACCCATCCCGTCGTCATCCTCATCCATCCCGCTGTGCTCGTCCAAAGTCGTCGTCTCGCCTCTCGTCTTGCATCCGCCATCTGCGGTGGCCCCCGCACCTCCGGTTTTCTCTGTATCGACATCGCTCTTCTTCCTGGCATCCACCGTACCCTCGGCTGCCGCTCGGAACGCGCCGTTCGTACCTGGCGCATTGCCTGTGCCGGCGATGGACGGCGTGTCATGCTTGTCGGCAGCGGGGGTATTGTGCTCGTTCGCAGGAGGGGTGTTCTCCAGCGCATCGCGCTGGTCGGAGACGGGAAGTACGCGCTCTGGTGTAGGTGTATCGTGCTTGTTGGCAGCAGGGGTGTCGTGCTTGTCGGCAGCAGGGATGTCGCGCTGGTCGGTAACGGGACGTACGCACTCAGGTTCGGGCGCATCGTGCTCAATAGCAGGGGCCATTCCGTTCAGGACTGCCCCCGGCGCACGTTGTGCGCTCTGCTCCTCGTTCTGCGCGTTGTTCTCCTTGCCATTGTCCTTGTCCGTCTCACCCGGCTCCTTGTTAACTCCACACTCAGCCATCTTGTCATCTATCTCTGCATCTCCACCGGACTCTGGTGTGTGCACGTCGGCCGACGTATTTTCATCGTTCTCGTCGTTGGTACTGTCGATTCGGTAAGTTGTCTGCGTGCTATAATAGACGTGCGTCACTCACGTTGTGGTTCATGACCCCCAGCTTGAGCATCTCTGCTCGGTTCCTCTCGATATTCCTCTCCCGCAAGAGCTCGTAGTCGGTCAAGGGGCGCTTCTTCACCGGCCCCGTTTCGGCAGGCTGTTTGCCCTTCTTTGCAGTGCGCTTTTTCGGGGTGGCTTGCTCGATGGCCGGCGGCTCCTCGGCCTGTGGTCCAACATTCTGCGGCGTACTGACACCCGCGGTCGTCGTCTCTGGCACCGGGGCGGGGTTATTTTGGGTCGCGGCGACTGGCTCTATCACGCGAGTGTCATTTTCGGACGTTTTGCCACCGTCGTCCTTCGTCAGCGCGTGTTTGACGCTCTCTCTTGCCGCTAAAATGTGTACGTTAGTTCGTTTCGATGTCAGACATACACACACACTTACGGAATACGGTATCCAGGAACTGGACAAACGGCTCTTCGACGTTCTTCGCGAAATTGGGGTACGTTGCTGCGAAATTGGCACCTCCTTCGAGCGCGGTGTGGGCACTGATCACAGCCGGTGAGATCATGTTCTAGGCGAAGGGATTAGGCACTCACGAGAAACTCTCCAGCTCGCCGTCACGACCCGGTCTTGGGCCACCCATCACAATTGTCGCCACCCAGCCAGTCTGGGCACGGATCTCCCGCAACATGACGACAGCGGTCCTCCGCAGCGACTGGATTGCACTGAGGAAGCAAAAAGTGAGTAGACAACATTGCTAAGACACAGCTCGAACTTACATCTCGCGTTTCTTGAGCATGTCTTGGTGCATGGACATCGTCGTGGCCAACCCGCCTCCGGACACGATGTCCTCACTCTTCGACGCGCCCGTCGCGTCCGAAGACGCGTCGAGAGCGTTCGTTGACGCGTCAACAGACGCGATCGACGCGATCGACGCGCTCGTCGACGTGTCTGCCATCCCTTCCAACCCGTTCGCCACGCTCAGCTCGCGCGGCTTCTGGCGTCCCGTCGACTCTTGAAACGCCCTTACCTCTGCCTTCACCTCATCGCCCTCCTTCTCAAGAAGCTCAGCCAGATGCACATTGAGCCAAGCAATTTTGTGCTGCGGCTTCTGCCCCTGGGCCAGGGCTTTTTGCTCGTAGGCGGTATACTCCGGGTCCACCGTCGCATGAAGCTTGCTCTCGTAGAACAGGTGCGAGTATGCCTGTGGCATGGAGAGCTTGCGGGTACCTTTGCCGGTGAGGTCGAGAACCTTCGATCCACCTGGCACCGGACCCGATTCACCAGCGGCCAACGGGTGGGTGTTATTGTTGTACCACCCGTAGAGTTGCTGTTGGGAGATGTTGGGGCGAGGCTGTTTTCAATGGACGATACAGTGCATACCTTGTGACAAGTGGACTCGAATATCTTCTTTTTTGACCTTTTTCCAGCCGCCGCCTCCTTCCTGGCTGCCTCCCTCGCCGCAGCCGCCGCCTCCAATCCGGCGGCTGCCTCTTTGGGCGACAATGGCCATTGCTTGAACCAGCGGCCGTAAAGGCTTGGCCAGAAGAGGCCCGTGGTTCCTCGGGCTTGGTGGGCCTTGAACTCGGGGAGAACAGACCTCAAAAATTCCAGTTGTTCAGGCGTGGTCCAGGTCATCGTGGCGGGACGTCGACGGTCAGTCGGTGAGTGTTGGATCAAACAAACGAAGCAGTATTTGGCCGTGGTTGCTCCAGCTTTTTTACTACACATCTTAGTTTTTTTACAGCTGACAGCGCAGATCCATTCCGACTCCAAATTCGGCCGCTCGTTCACCTCGAGGTCGTCTTCCTGCCTTCTCTCCGGGGCTTTCGCCTGCGCCGCAACCGTTCCCACACCCTCTATCACATAAAGCCTTCATCGCGCAAGACAATCGCTCTCCATCACCACCCCACCGTCCTCTTAAGTTTTCTCCCCGCATTTTCCCGCCATGCAGAACTGTACGCACATAGTCCTTCGTTATTGTCTTTAGTTGCTGACCCCTATAAGTTGCCGCACACCATCCTCAAGCCCCGCCCGCGCAACGATGGTACGTAGTGTTCAGAGGAACAGAGCAGGGAATTTTTACCGACTGGTCCGTTTTTTCTATTTTTGATCTCTCTGTACCCCCTCACTGCCTGTTCCAATGCAGGTCTTCCGCTGCCGCCAGAGTGCTCAGTGTCACAGGCACGATCCATCGCCGTTACGGACGACTGGAGGACGCGCAAGCCGCGCTCGCGGCGTTCAACGCTCAAGAGGCGGATGCGGCTGACGCCCTGGCCAATGAGATGCAGGGCCTTGTATTGGGCCCCGGAGCACCCCCTCCTGCCGCTTCAACGGTCGCCCAGGCCCCCGCCCCCTACCACACCCGCGGGCACGGCTTCCACCACTCTCGCCCACGCGCCTGTCGCCACGCCTGCTCCTGCTCCGCCTGCCAACACGGTAGAGGAAACTGACAATCACTCCGCGGGCAATTTCGTCGGGCCCTGGACCAGTGCTCATGGCACGGTTGGAGGGGCGCACTACCCGCAATCCCCGGTACGTATCTATTGGATTGCAGACCTGTAGATAGCATGCAGATTCTTCATGGCGGCGATAGTGTCTTCAAAGGCATCATCCAACTGATACAGCCAGAGGGAGCGACGGTAACGATGGAGGGG
Organism: Artomyces pyxidatus; assembly: GCA_022160305.1. Lineage (NCBI taxonomy): Eukaryota > Fungi > Basidiomycota > Agaricomycetes > Russulales > Auriscalpiaceae > Artomyces > Artomyces pyxidatus. Next base: position 172,356 of record MU277244.1, on the reverse strand, counting down.
GACGACGGCGAGGTGGACCAGGACTTCCAGAAATCCGAGTCCATGGAACAGGTCATCATTGTGTTCCAGGCGATAGTAGGCGATGTTCTTGTCGCGCCCCAAGTATTCCTCTACCCTTGCCAGCTCATACCGCTCATCCTTCTCTCGCAGGATACGCTCTCCTTCCCTAATCTTCTGATGTCCCTGATGCTCCCAGATCATGTCACGGCGGTGCTCTCAAACGTTCAAGATCTGATCGGACGAGGTGAGAATGGAAATTGGGGAGCCAGGGTACTCCTCTTCGTCCTCGATGGAAGCGCTGGTGGGGGTGCAGATGCGGGCTGTTAGGAGTGATACGCGCGCCCAAATGGTGGACAGTGCGCGGGGGCTGGGAGGATTGCTGTCGGCGCTGCTTTGAAATGGTTCACTGTGTGGTAGCAGTAGGGCATTGGAGCGGGTAGAGTCAATGGATAGACGAGGATGGGTGCAAGGAGACTTCATGGTGGTACTGAAAGAGTTGAGTACGGCGGCATGTGGTTATGCGAAAGAGTATGCTGGCCTGCACACGGAAGGGCGCAGAGGTAAACCGTTCTTGAACTGTGCCATGGTAATCCTGGAAATTGGCTCGGCACCATGTCGCCGCGCGACAGCGTATGCACAATACATTGGAGACAGAGTAAAATGGAAAGGGTGTAGACGGGACAGTGGAAGAGAATTTATCTCTGCATTGGCCTGCTCAAAAGTCTAAGACATTGTTGGCCAAATTCCACCTCAGATTTACTAACTCTTTGTACGACCAGATGAAAAGTGCCACACAGCATGATAGAAACTGATATTAGATGGAAGCACCAAGTAAGGTAGCAAGAAGAAAGTAGGTCAGAAAGCGACAGTGAAAGGTATATGGTCAACGCAGATAGAAGTTGAATTGAAGGGATAGGAGGTGATACTCATAGTATCTACAAATCACTTGAACCAGACAGTGGCACAGTGTGGGACTGGATGAAAGTTTTATGAGTAGAAATGTCTGTCAATGTCAATTTGCTGGCTGCAGCCTTCCTTTCATCCATCTTCATTTCCTGATCACTGTACTGAACCGAAGTCATCCCCTGCTGAATTGGACCATCCTCCGACCACAGAAATTGAATCCCAAGCCATGTTTTGTATGGTGCCAATGACTTGCCTGCCACTGATAAGACTCCTGTGGTAATTGAATAGAGTCAACAAACTCACTTTTAGCATCATCTTGCATCCATTGCCTAGTTGTTGCACATTCCTTCGCCCACCTGAACCAGCGTGCTTTCTTCCTGTATAACGCAGTGGACCAGGAAAAATGAAGCAAAAGGTCATCAAGACGGATGACATGCCCGGAAGGAAACTGGACTGAGGCTTTCTTCTCCGAGAGTTGAAACTGGGACACAATGGACTCCATGGCCTCGAACTCGCGAAGAAGCCCGAGTACCTTCCTTCCCGATGGAGCATGGTTTATCGGTGCAGTTGCCAAAGTTTGCAAGGCAGGATCTATCTGAAGCATGGAGAGAATGGTACCGATATCCATGCCCACGGTCACCGCTTGCCAAAGCGACCCTGTCGTTGACCCAACCATGAGCGCTCACTTCAGAAGAAACATCCAAGCAGCTTTTTACCTTCAACAGACTGTGGTGTCACTACCGCAGCCGTGGACACTGGCGAAATATCTCTGCTGACCGCTGTGCTCGCTGACCCGGCATTCAAGTTAGACAGCTCATCATAGTGATCGTTCACAGATAATGGACTTGGAGAGTCTTGTAGAGGATTGGCGGACTCAGACGGAAACACAGGCAGCATTGCACCTGGAAACCCGTATATCAGATTGACCCAGAGGGTTGAAGGCTATAATACTCACCAAGAGGAGATGAGGAATGGTCAAGAGTGTGCGGAGAGATCTCCACAGGGAGGGTATAAAACTGTGCAGGCCCTGCGCTCGCGGTATCTCTGTAGACAAGAAGGCAGAATGTGTTGACGGCTGAATTCATCAGCATTGGTGCCCAAACACTACTGGCCACCACCTCTGGCACGACTGAGAAAACCCGGTCGGATTGAAAATGATGCACTGGATTATTGAGAAGATTGCGAAGGAGGCCAAAAGATCGAAAACCGTTGATCTGCGAGCGGAATCGACTGCTTGAATCAAAAGTCCGGCTACTTCCGATAGATAAACCAGGCCAGCTATAAGAACTTGTTGCATTGAGGACCTCGACAATGCACGATGGAATGGTTGCTGCAATATCTGGATGACTGATTAATTGAACGAGAGTTGAAATGAGTGTGTGGATGGATGTGGACACCGCCGTGGCCCTGGCTGTGTGCAAGTCCCCAGCTGCGAGAATCTGAAGGGTCTCGCGATCAAAGAGGACATCCTGGAACATATGAGCATCCTCTCGTTCCGAGCTGCTATAACTTGAAGCATCATTTGAGGCTGGCCGAAAGCATGATGAGTGCATGACAAAAAGGCAGTTGATAGCTGGGATGATGGATTGCGAAGCAGATGTTGCAGTTTCGAGTCGCGATTAGTAGTTGAACGAAACCCCGAGAATAAAAGTGCCAATTCACCTGCAAAATGCATTGCATGATGGTATACTGGCAGCTGCTGATCTGACCGACTTGAGTTGTCATCCACCGAGCCCAAGGTTGCTACGAACAATAAGCAGTGATCAATAGTGTTTGAACAGCGACTCAAATCAAATCGAGCCCATGTAGAACCACTTACGACTCGGGCTTAGACCTGCAGCATCCATGGACACAGAGTCTCAGACCAAACAAGTGTCAGAACCGCCACAGCCAAGGATAATGCACTCGGGAAAGGAGAAGAGGAGGTTGAGAGAGACAATAAACGAAGAGTCGCCGAAACAGCAATATGCGACCCTGCTTGCCTCGTGTTCGGTGTGTGGCGGGCTTACTCCGACTATCGCTTCAAGTCTCTCCTACTCGAGTGGCATCTGCTTGTGTTTCGTCTGTGGGGATTACAAAAGAGCTTCTTATTTAAGAGCTTCGAAGGGGCAGTATCTAGCGAGTACGACAGACGATTCTAATCAGTCGCCGAAGTAGTAGCATAGCATGTCGCCGGGTATCGTGGTAACAGAAAGGAATTGAAAGTGCGAGTAAGATAAAATAGAATTGTTGCCAAGAAGGCTGCAAGAACGATTAAGTACTGTCAAACTGGCGATAGATGAAGGGTCAATCACAAAAACCCATGATGCCCAATTGCAGAGAGGATCTCAAGAAGGAGCCAGCTCTCGATGGCAGCAAGAGCTGTGCGAGGACGGGGTCTACCTTCAAACAAGTTGCGAGGTCTAGCCGAAACTGCATCGGAGTCATCCTCTTCCGCAACAGAAGTGTAGTCGTAGTTTGCGAGCTTTGTGAAGTAGCTGGCTGGGATCGCGACTTGGCGACTGCATGTCTTCCACGAAATTCGGCCTTGAGCGATACAGGCATCGCGTGCATCTGCTGCGATTGGAGCATACTCACGTCCACAGCCGTCGTTGACTATCGTAATCTGATGCCGCATATGTCAGTTCATAATCGTAGCCAGATTATAGAGGATGTCATACCTTCACCCGAAGCCCTGCGTTAAATGAAGACGAACCAGTTGCAGCAATGTAGAACTTGCGCACACGATAATGAGCAAGGTCGATGTCGTCAATGCTGACCGATGGATGTATGATTCCCTCGCGGCGAGCCCAGTCCAGACTCGCCTGGCATGGAACACCAGTGCCACTCAGAAAGTTCTCGACAACAGTGTTGAGCGAGAGGGTCTGATCCTGGATACAGATCGTCCGTTGACTGACGGGGATTGCAGCAAGCAGGCGGCATAGAATGTTGTCGCGAACAGAATCGTAAGAGGTGATTTGGTTCGTCCATAGCATGCTCAGCATGAGCTCCGAGCCCCCATCGAAAGCCTTCACAGCCTGATGAACGAGATCAGTGCTCGGTAACAACACTGTATGAGCCAGGTATAGATACCTTCGAGAAGTTGAAGCCGTTCCTGCAGGGTAAAAGAAAGCCATCGAGAAACCGGCGGGTGTCGATGTGGTTGGGGCCCTCAGAACCAATTACAGCTTTGTACACCAGAAGAGGAGCAATCGCTTCGTGAGTTGCACGATCGCGACCAGAAAGAGCCTGCACCTGGCCGGAAGTTAGCGACAGGCGCTCGGAAGACACCACGAATGTTACATACCCCAAGTTCGAGGTACTGCAGGAGCCAAGGAGTGAATTCGCTGATGTCGCCTGAGCTCCCAGCATCAATCCATGATCTGATCATCGAGTGGAATTGGTAGTGCCACTCGGAGAGAATCCCGGAAGTGACCGAGCTGAAGTCGCAATTGTTGAGGAGATAATGCAGAAAAACAGGATCGAATGGAGTGGGGGGTGCCTCGAAGATGATCTGGAGGGCCGTAAGGGCCCCATACAGCATCAGGTCCGTCTTCCGAGACGAAGAGATATGTGCGATGGGACTCTGGAAAAGCACGTAGCAGTCATCGAGGCCGGCCGTCAAGAAGCGATCCGTGTTGTCTTGAAATTCCTTGTATGCCTGGGCCAAGACTTCCCGCTCGATTCCCTCGCCGTACGACACGCGGCTCCCATTGTTATGGCTTCAGATCATTCAGGAGCGGTCAGCATGCAGTTGCGATCCTACTGAGAATACATCAAATGGCTCACATTTCAAAATAACGCTGTTGAGCGAGTATCTCAGTGAAGTCGCCTCGCTCGGCAGCTTCGACCAGCCTCGCACGGAAGTTGGCGACCAGTTCGGTGATGTTCTCTCCTCGAATCTTGAGAGACGCAACAGGTCCTGCACCCTCGGTGGCTGCAGAGAAGATGTTGTCCCGAAGTTCCTCGATCGTTGTTGACCGATCGATCCCGAGCGTATAATCGGAGGGTGAAGCCCATGGGGCCGACCACAGCTGGGTAGGTAGATGCGGAACGAGAGCCGAGGGCAGCGAGGAGGTTCGTTGGAGGGCCCGAGCGGAAGGCCAGGTGGTTGTCTCGCCACGTTGTGTGCTGGACTGTGGATTATTGGGCAGATTCTGAATGACACAGTGAGACAAAGACACAGATGAGCGAGTAAGCACATACCGAAGACACTGCACGAGTCTCTGACGAGTCGTCACCATTTGAGAGCGACATGCTTCTCATCAAGCCAGTCGTTGATGGCAAACGGCTCGATCGAGCCTCCACCGAAGAACTCGCCCCAGCCAGCTCCGTGCAACTCACGCATGGCTCAATGTCGCACATGATGGGAGACTCGTCATCAGATGATGGATCTTCGCTGTCCGACCGGAACCGCATGTAAAATTGCTGTGATAGGCACGAATGCGGGCGCGCGACTCCGCTAGCGCTCTCGGTAGGAAGAAGTGCGTGTATAGGGTAGCGACGAACAGCTAAGAGACAGTTAAAGTCAGAATCACCGATGTGGGAGAGTTGAATAGGTACTGACCAAAGTGTACTACAAGTTTCTGCTGCTCGATGCAACTTGCAACGCCATAACGGGCCTTCTCGGTGGTGACAAGAGTCTGGAGGGTCATGTTCTCGAAAATGGGTCCCATCACGAGGTGCATGTCGCCGTCGACACGTTGGCCTCTATTCACGACGCCAATGAGTCGCAAAGAAAGGTTCTCGTGAGGATACGGGGTGAGGTCGGTAGGTGGAACACATTGGTATCGGAATGCACTAGCTTCCATGTCGGAGATCACCATGTCATGGATGGTGACGATCGACGTGTCCAAGGGAAGCTGATAGTCGTACATGAGGTCGTTATGCTGAAGATAATCATTGAACGATGCTTGCTTGTACGTGAAGAAGGTGTATTTGGGATCCTTCTGTGTCTGCGCAGAGCGATGAGTCAACACAGCTGTAAACGGAAAAAAAAAAAAAAAACACAAAAAAAAAAAAAAAACACGACATACTGTGGGCGGGTAAATCTTGACACAAATGTTCATATAATCTACCCCATCAGGGGTAGACACCACACAATCCTCTGGGCTCGGAGCGCTTGCGCGAAATCGCGGAGCCTGGGATCGCGAATTGGTGCGGCCGCGTCCTCTTCCTCTAGCAGGCGAAGCAGCAGCGCGAGTCGGAAGTGGAGAGGCCCGGGGGAGAACACGCGCCGCAGACGTCAAGCGGCTCTGGTTTACCTGGCTGGCGAGGTTCGGGGCCTGGAGTCGATCTATGCCAGTGAAGAGCGGAGCCGGAACCCGAGCACCTGTTGATGGCCCGGGAGCAGGAGGTGCGAGGGAATGATTGCGAATGCTTTCATAGGGAGTGATGGTAAGGCCGGAAGGCAATGTCACGCTGGGCAGACGCTGAGGAGGAACCTGGCTCGCAGGCAAGGGTTCATGGGCTACAGGCTCGAGGGGAAGGGCGGGGGCGGGAGTGGAAGCCATCCCGAGGAGCTGCTGCAGCTGAGCTTGTTGCGCTGCAGTCAAGCGAGCGACGTCGAAAGGGACGGATGGATTCATCTACACCTGATATTCAACAGCCTGTGGCTATTAGAACGGGCGAGAACCTCACCTTAACACACTCAAAAGAATTAAGTGTCGAAATAGGGAGATCTGATGCAGTCGAAGCTCGATCAACCTACCGAGATATTCTGAGACCTTCACTCACATTACTAAGAGGATGCGAAGGGAATATCTTGAGCTTGATAAGGGTGTCGAAACAGCACGAAGTTAAACGAGAGCTGAACAGATGTGTCAATGATCGGAAGATCAGAGAGGAATCAAAGAACTTGAGAGACTTACCGCAGGTGGAGAAGAGCGAGGGAACGAAAGCAAGGCTGTTTGCAGAGATAGAGACGATTCGATCTGTGGACACGGCTGATCAGCGACATGTTCTTCAAGTGGCGACACGAAGCTACTCACATATTAGATAACTTCGGTGATTCGAAAGAGCGAGCTGGGCATTGGGCACTGGCGAATGGCGAGCGATTATCAGGACGAGGAATGGGAGGCAAACGGCTAAGCATGAACCTCGAGAGGTAATTGCTTTATATGTTGCCCCATGGTCGAGTGTACGACCTCGCCACAGTCCCTGGTGCAGACTCTGACCGGAGAGCGACCACAGGACTCAGAGTCGATGTCTTGCACGACGACTTGAGCCGTACTCTAGCCCGCAACCTCAAGACCTTACTCGAAGACGGATCGACCTTAAAAACGATCGTCTGGACTTTAGTAGGACCGGACAGACTCTAGCCCTGACCGGTGAGACTTTACTCGATGGTGGACCTTATCCTCAGGTGTTGGGCGAGAGGGTGCAGCAAGAGCGAGAGTGTATTGCGATCGGGCGATATGGCATGCAATGTCGCGTTCGAGCGTCGACAAGCACCATTTTCGAGAAGCTCGTGTGAAAAAGACGCGCGATCAACGTCGGATCATGGCAAAATGTGCCGCGCAGGACCGTAGACCCTGACTTGGAATAAACAACGATAACTGCTGTCATACGAAAAAAAGGTAACCAGGTCAATGCCGTCTCCTGAGGATGCACATTGGCGTCCGGAGCCGTCACATCCAGAGAAGAGTTTCGGTATCCACATAGTGCAGGGTGAGAGGTCTTGGGATAATCGGAAGGTTTACCCTGGAGGGTGGGATGGTTGAGAGGGTCGTAGCCTCGTGATGGCACAACGACCGCGGGTTCGACTCGGTCCGTTCGTCATACAAGTGCACCAATGGATACAGCCAGAGACGGCTACTTTGCATATAGTAGGACAAATGCGTGGTTCAGAGGCAAACTCGGAATCCGAATACTGCGTCGAGGACGTTGCGAGGACGCCACATGCCGTGAGACACTCACCACTCGTGAGTGAAACGAAACGCGCGGCGATCCACAGCGTTGTGCAGCCCTGTAAACAGCTCTGGTCACGAGGATACCGAGTTCAATTGATGTCTTACTTGCACCGAAAGTACGTACCTCAAACTGGCGCGCACTCTGATGAGCAGCGGCACTACACGGCCGGACGGCCCTCCCTGGATCGGACAACCCAACCTCGGCTTCAGAGTCGGGGGTCCCGCTTTTTCGGCAAAAAAGTGCCGATAGATCTCAATAGCAAGAAGAGCACGCAAATTTTCGGCCGACCTATGCTAATCCTCACCGGGAGGCCCGAGGCGCGACTGCGAGGACATCGGTGTGATGGTCGCTGCAATCTCCGCGAGTTGTCAATCCGAAAGAGCCTGTGAGGACGCACAGTAGATGTATCGCGCTAATCAACGTTGTCGACATCGAGGGGAACGGTCCTCCAGGGAAGGCTGTGAATGTCTTGAGCAGTGTTGGGCTGACGAGACTTGGAAAGATAGCCGTGACCGAGCCCCACGGGACAGCCGGGTACAGTATCCTACGAGAAGTGTTCATGTGAGTCCGGGTAGACTGTACTGAGACTCAGATTGGCGACGACATGGATGGGTTGTCGAAGAGACTCGGAAAGATGGGTCAGAGTCGGACAGACTCGGAACTCCCGGGCCGCCAAGACCTAACCCCGATTCGGGGCTTCACTAGTCTCTACAGATATTTCTTGAACCTCCGCAAGCTCTGGATATTTCTATCCAGGCTTCACCGACTCTTGCTCTGCATCTTGCTCTGCATCTCGCCCATACAACCCAGGATTTCCTGTCCGAATCGGTAGCATGCACAAGACCTGGTCGTGGCAGTAATCAGCAGCAATCATCGCCCCCAGGGCGATCGGCACAAAGTCAATTGCGGAGACGGACGGTTCAAGGACAGCGTTGAAGAGGTCCCGGGTGCTGATGTGCGTGTGCTCTCGAGACTCACGTACGCCAGCGACCCTTAGGTTACAGAACCATTCCCACTCCAACGCCGACCTTGTCCTCAGATGCTCGTTTGCCGCCATCTCTCCACGGTGCGAGCGCGACGGAACTGTCACGTACTCGCCGGCGCCGTCTGGAATTGTGGCCTTTTTCAGGCTTCTCTGCGATGTCGTTGGGGGAGGGCGCGCTGCGTCCGGCGCGATCGCTGTGCGGGACGGGCTGCACAAGCCTCGTAGAAGGGTGTGCACATGCTGTTTCACCTGCCGAACGATCTGACGATATCCGCGTCTGTAGAGCTATGCATATAGTTATGTTCTCCCTGACGCGAATGTCGACAGGCATTGCCTGAGCATGGTGCGCGTCCCTGGCATGCCTTTCCTCCGAGCGCGCTGTCCGAGTATCCAGCTCCCACCCTAGCTCCGTCGACTGGCGCCCTCTCCCGCGGTGAGTCGACGGTCGTCTCATATGTGCCCTGCGCACGGTCCTTACAGGTACCGAGCGCGCTAACATCCTGCGTGGTCGTCCCTCGCGTGGCATCTCACATCGCACGCCTTCCGAGCGCCTCGATCATGCGTCCTTTCCTCTCCTTTCCGGCGACGCTTCATCCTCGTTCTCGACGTCTCGCTCGCGCCACTTGGCGGAAGTCATGTTGGTCGCCGACTGTGACAACACGGCGTAGTGCTCGCGCTCAATCCTCTGCGACTACCCCAGCGCATCCTTCCAGGCTCTCGAGTCTCGCCATCTCTCAGACGACGTCTCTGTGGCTTGACCCTGGGCTTATAAGATAATCATGCTTGCGCGCCCCGAGTCTTCCTGCTACGTTATACCCTCCCTCAAGACTGCGCACAGCGCCGTGGGCTCGTGCACCCCGACGTGCCGCACCTCCCTATGAGTCCGCTGCTCTGTATTTGCATCGGTGCTGCATTCACGTCGGAGATGAACGACTTCTCTCCGTCGTCACGCTGTACACGAACTTATTCGGAACGCGATGGGTATTGATGACTAGCCTATGTGGTATTGGGATTGCTCTATTCCGTGGTAGAGCGGCCTCGGCTTGGTGCGTGTCTGCCGGGAACCCCTCTCTCTTTGCTGCAATATCTCTAACGCCGTGGTAGATGGCCTCGGTGAGTGCGCCTTTCCGTGGCTCCGAGTCGTCGAGTGTTCTACTAATGCAGGATTTGCACAGATATATTTTTCTCGACCTATCCTCACCTTCCAACACGATGGCCGACACTGAGGAGCGCGCCCGCCTCTCTCTTGCCATCTACATGGCTACGGTCGCTCTTACAGGAACCTTTATGGACGAGCCCGGACGAGCGGAGAAGCGAGCTGCGCCTGAACTGAAGATCATGCAGCACGTCGCACTCGCAGGAAGGCCACAGAGTACCAACGAGACCCCCGGGAACCCCGATCCATCGCGATAACAGCATCACCGGGTGCGTCAGCTCTGGCCAGAACTCCTCCTCGCGCTGACTTCACGGCAGCCTCGAGAGCTATTTCTCGGACGTTGTCGCCGTTCTCAACAGTTTCCAGTCCGGGGAGCTCAATCAGGACGGCAGGCGCGTGGCCCAGTTCTCCGCCTTGGTTCTTAAGCATGCGTATCCGAAGATCGCGGGCCGCCTGCTGAACTTGAGAAACCTCGAGGGCCTCGCAACCCGATCGACGCCCTGGAGCACCTCTTGGGGTCGACCATCGATCCCTCGACCCCGTTTCCCTGGTCCATCTCTCTTTCATCTATCTTCGCAGTCAACAAGTTGAGGGATGCCGGCATTCCATCCCCGGCAACGTCGCTGGATGGGCGATTCTTGTACCAGGTCGATGGAACTAATGTTTCCAAGTAGATCGATGCGCTTACATCGACGATCGGCGAACTAGAGAACTGCTTGCTCGACGCCGAAAAGAAGGACCTGGCGGAGTCCCTTACTCCTGATATCGTCAAAACGGCCGCCAGAGCAATCCACATTCTCTGCGGCTTCTTGCGGTCTGATTTCCTCGACTGCCTCCTGACGGACAAAATGTTGGAGCAGCTTCGTCCATTATCTCATCCCAGGATCGAAGATGCCCTCCACAATAGTAAGCATTTTTCTTCTTCTGCGCTCTCTTCCGTGTCCTCACTCCAGCACGCGCAGCTAATACGACGAACCAAAGCTCTGCGATACCTCCCGAAGCTGGTGAGGACAGAGACATCGGGATCGACGAAAACATTCTGCACGAGTCTGATAGTTAGATCCTCCGTCGCTCTGGCGGTCATCTCAGTTCCTGACGCTTCCGACCGCCGCGCACCAGACGAGCCAGCAGCCCAACATGTCACGCGCCACCTCGACGCTCCCGCCGCGCCGCTCTTCGCCGTCCTCACGCTTTCTGCAAAGGCGCTCGCAGCACCTGTCGGCGCCCATCTGGTCACCGTGCCACACGTATGCGAACTATAATCCAAGCGAGTAACGCGACGTCGAATGGCATCATTCATACAATGGAACACCCTATAATACAACAAGACTCCCGGAGCAGTGTTCAGTCCACCGAAGGGCCGAGGTGGTCCCTTTGCTTTCCCTTTCCCTTCATGTCCTTCCCCTTGCCCTCGAGGGGAGACACGGGACTCTGCGCCACACGAGGGCGACCAGTACGGGCCCTCGCGGACAAGTAAACCGAGAGCGGCGAGCCGACGGCACTCTCCACGAGCGACCTATTCACAACAACCGACGGCCCAGCGACAGACTGTTCTTCGCGCGCAAGCTGCGTGGTGGAGACGATCTCGCCGAGCGTCAGCATCGCCTCCACCTCCCGCTCCTCCAGCGGCTCGGCGTCGGCCAGCGGCTGCATGGGCTGCGGACTGGTGAGCTGGTCGATGATCGCGACGAGCTGCTCCTGTGCGGCCTCTGCCTGCGCAGCTGTCTCCTGTGCCAGCAGCATCGCCTGTGCCGCCTCCTTGAGTGTGCGCGCGGCCTGGCGGGTGACGACGCTGGGCCCCGCGCCGGCCTGCGCTTTGGACCCGCGGTAGGCCCGCTCATCTTGCGAGAGCGCACCACGTTTCTTCGGAGTGTCGTCCCAGCCTGGGCCTGTGCCGGCGTCCTGCTCCGCTCGCATGAGCTGCTCGTCAGCCGTGAATGCATCCTTGACCTGGCGCTGCCACTTCGCCTGTGATGATGCTCAGGGGGGGTATTCTGAAAAATCAAGACCGCACTCACTATTTCTGCCTCCGAGGGCCGATCAACGTTATTAGGGCGAGGCGCATAGTTGGCGCCGGATGGCCGCAGATGGAGGAGCTCGTGATGGCGCATCGCATCGTCCAGAGCTTGTCTGAAGGCTCCACTGAGGGTCCTGATGCCGCCCGGGCCTGGGGGGCTGAGCAAAGGCTTCAAGAAGTACCGTATTTCGATATCTGGAGGGCCGGAAAACACGCTGAGCTCGAACTGCGTCTGGTCCGACCTTCCGCGCGAGGTGGATACCTTGTTCTTGGTACTCCCGGGATGCTTGAAGTCGATAAAGGAGAAGAATGCGCCCTGGATGAGGAACCCTGGAAAAAGTTTGCTCTTTGGATAATGGTGGAAGGCGTACAGAGCTTGACCGCGCATCTGTCTGACATGTTTGAAGAACTCAGCCTGTGCGATGGCTAATCCCTCGGCGCCCGCCCATTGTTCGAGAGTCAAGTTAGGACTGCCATAGGAATACACACGCTTCACTTCCACCCAGAACTCTAGACCGACGCGTGGCTGCAGCGGCGTGGCATCATTGGTAGATGGCGCCATGGGTTTGGAGATGAAGACATCGACGATATCTGGGTACTTCTTGCGGTCGCGAATCCGGGGTTCAATCGCTGAACCGCTGACGAACGCTCCTTGGGGAATAGACGCGAGTATACCACGACGACGGTGTGTCTGTGGATCACGGACGACGATATGACCACACCGTTCGTGAAAAGTGTGGCACAGTAGCCCATATTCCGCCGTCTCTTCATTACGGCGCAGGTATGCGTAAATGAAGAGGTGATTGAGGGTGTAAGTGTAGTCATCGGTCTCGTCGTCCTCGAGGTCAGGAAACGCCTGTGGGTAAAATCCAAGGTTAGCACAGCAGTGAACATCCAAGAAACAACTTGCCTCCGCGCTTGGAGCGTTGTTAGCAGTAGATCTCAGGACGGGCATAAGGACGGTTAGTGGGATGCAGATATGGCGGCTGGGTGCGAGAAGATTAACAAGGGCGAGACGATCTGCTGAGGCGGGGGCAACTTCCCAGAGCATTTAAAGGAAGAGCATGCAAAGCAGGACAAGAGATTAACGAAGGGCAACATTGTCCACATCAACTCTTGTCCAGTGTAAGTGGAACAGAATTACTGCGCTTGAACGTGGCTCGCGCGACCCATGTCGTGACGGCGGTGCCTCGCCACATCGACATGTATAGACCTGACGAACAAATAGAAAAGCAGATGAGCCTTTGTCTTCTGAATAGATCCGAAAGTTTTACTTGGGTGCGGCACGAGTGGACAGGACTTCAATGAGGAGATGTTGACTGTAGCACTGTGGCGGCGCTGTGGACGCGAACAACTGTCGGAGTCAGAACCAGCCTCGATCGGGCGATGCCGAAATCGATTATATTATAAGCCACCAACCACCGTAGTTCTTCAACCACAACTTCAACTTCGCCCTCTCTCTGCTCGTTCCCTGTCAACATCCCCACCTTACAAACATCCTCATCAAGTACGCTATGGCAACCGCATGTCTTGACCAACTTCCTCAAGATCCTCCCTGTCGGGACTGGATGGAGGAGGAAGCGGACCGTCAGAGAATCGCGGAGAATAAGGTATGGTTCACATTTTCTACCTCGTATTGCTGCCACTGACGTTCCTCAGTACTGGAAGAGTGTTATTGAGCAGCGCAAGCCTGTCGCGACGCTTCCGTTCAAATATCGCGTCACGAGAGACCGCCCGGATCCTCCTGTCCTCGTCTTTGGCTTTCCCCGCACGCGCCAACAGCTCTTTGAGTATGCTCGTAAACACGACTTGCGGAACGCGGATTACCCGGATGAGCTAGTGGAGCCAGACATCTGCCTGTCCCCGTCCGTCATGCGCCTGCGCGAAGTAGCGGACGAGCCATACCTCAGCATCACCTCCATATTCTCCCCGACCGAGTCAGAATTGCATATTGTCGCCCTGTACTCGAACTACACCATGGGCGCTCTCAAGTGCGTTCCGGCAGACGAGGAAGACATTATCAAGAGGCTCCAGATCGAACTGGGCGTAGACGAGCGTCCTATGTGGCACTGGGACGTCATCAATAACTATTAGATGGTCGCGCTATTCGTGAGTGTTGGCTCTGCTCTTGCCGCTTCAACATCTGACACTGTCTCCCTCAGTGACGCTCGCTGTTCACTGTCGTTCTGTCGTATTCCCGATGCCGTGTTGTGTTTGTATCATCATGTTAACCTGCTGTCCCATTGCTGTCGTATATCTCTGTCGGCCGGGTGAAGAATGATACCCATTTTTTCCTGGATTACTTGTAACTACTGTAAGTTGTCCGATGCCAAAACGTGGCTCTCTCGAATCGAACTCATCTTCTTGCGTCCCCCATGGTCTCGTCTTCTCGTTCCACAACGGCGAACGCCCTCTTCAACGCACTTCCCGACGGCGAGGATGAATAGATCGTTGCAACCCGCATTCAACCAAACATACACTACGTCTTCTCCCTTGTCGCCGTGCTGTGACTGATCGGAATGATCATACATTTTGTCCCTGACAGTGTGCGTCGGACGGCGGAATGACATGATCCCGAGATCGTTCGTATCAATGAATGGGGCAGTGAATGGGGCGCCGTGGCCTTCTTGAACTCTTACCCCTCCACCTGATCCAATGCGTTTCGGTGGACCAATGTTGGTGGATCTGTCTATCGCTCTTCGCGCGCGAATGAAGTCTTTAACTTTCTATCATAATTTATCATACGGCCTACCCTTAGCCTAGCTTACAGGCAACGTCGGCAGCATGCTTTAGACTCTGGAGTCCGCTCTACACTCCCGGCGGCCACACGCGTGACGCGTCACGATTTTGAGCCCATTGTCTCCATGGACACTCCCCCGTCGGCTCAACGTCCTCTGCTTCTCCCTCTAATGGCAACCACCACTTCAAGTTCACCAACCCGTTCACCGGCCCCTGCCCATCGAAGTTGGGCCGACGAGGAGTTGCACCGCGGGAGACTCGCATTCGAAAAGGTACGAACTATCGCCTTCTCTGCTTCGCGTCCCGCCGACTGACGTCCCTCAGTACTGTGAGGCCCTCGTCGAGCAGCGCAAGCCCCTCGCCAACCTCCCACTCATATACCGGGTCACGCAGGCCCGCCCCAACCCGCCGATCCTGGCGTTCGGCATCCTGCGCACGCGCCAGCAGCTCTTCGAGTACACGCAGAAACACGATCTGCGCCACCCGGACCGCCCGGACGTGCCCCTGTACCCCATGGTGTGCATGGTGCCGTCTCTCACGCGCCTGCGCGAGGAGGCGAAAGAGCCGTTCCTCAGCATCATCCCCGTGTTCTCGCCGGGGGAGGAGGACTGGCATGTCGTCACGCTGTACACCAACTACACCATGCGCAGCCTTCAATGTACCGAGGACGACGAGAAGGACATCATTATGAAGATCCAGGAGGAGCTGGGCACTTCCGAGCGTCCAATGTGGTACTGGGACGAACTCAATCCGTGGTAGATGAGTCGGGCTGCTCGTGAGTACGGATAATTTGCCCCTCAGGCTGTCGCGCGCGCATCTGACGCATATCGTCCCCAGTGACTCTCTTCCACATATAACTCCCCTATCCTGGATTTCTCCCCCATCATGTCCCTCAATTGTCGTGCCGTTCCGCTGTCCCATCGCTGATGCTATCGCGTTCCTCTGTAATTTGCCATCAATTTGCCATGTGAATAGATGATCCTTGTTTTTTTTGTTGAGCGCGATTACCCTGCTCTCTTGCGAGCGGTACTTTACCTCACTCGGTCTGCAAGTATGTCTCGTCCCTCTGGACGACGACGCACCCTTGACAAATTCTTTTGGTGCCCTTTCCTGAGCTGTCCGGGGCTGCACGTGGAGTAACAGTCACGTGAATGTGACACGACGAGACACCTTATTTGTCTATTTTGTCGCGGTGCCGCGTCGCGATAGTGAGTGCGGTGAAGTGGGTAAGGGCAAAGAAGAGTGGGATAGCCCAGGAAAGCCAAAGATTTCAGATTAAAAGGACGAACAGCCGAGGCGGGGGTGACGACCGAACTGACGCCGGCTTGCATAATGAGCTCGCTTGGGTTGTGTCTCGCACGGTGCCAGTGAACGTAACGTTGAACAGTGAATTGCACTCTCGCCGCTTCTTCTTGTCTGAACGACTAGCTGGTCATGGCCTTTCCAGGTGGGTCTTTTTCTGTGCTGCTGTGTACGGGAGGTGACGAACTGCATACTGCCCCAGTGAACATTCTAACGAAGTCTTGCAGCCAAGGGTGCCCCAGTCCGAAGAACTGGGACACATCACAGAAAACGCTCTCGGTCAGACAGTGAAGGCGCTCGAGGAGGATATCGATACATTCTCCGACAAGCTGTCACTCATGCAAGCTCCCCACGACATGTGCGCCGCACCCGTCATGGAATTCCCGAACGAGCTTCAAGTTGTCGGCCACATCTCTTCCTTCGCAGTATCGACATGGCCCCCACGCCAGCTACACTCAATTCAACGTGACGAATCCTCACCGCCAGGACGTTTCCAGAGGCTGGACATAGGGTGGATCAATATCACTCATGTGTGCAAGTGCTGGCGCAACGTACGTGGCCATCGACTCACAATGTTCACAGGCTCATTCGTGTTGTAGATTGCGATGAGTCAAGCGAGTCTCTGGAAAGACGTCGACTTGCTCATTCTACCGGAGCGCTGGGCCCTCGAGCTGATGCGCCGATCTGCCCCGGGGCCCTTCGACTTGACCAGCGGTCCCGATATCCCAGACAAAATCAAACGCCGTCTGCAGGCAGGGGGCTTCTCCCGACTGCGAGACCTCGTCTTCCACGACAACTCCGCGCGCTCAGCTGCACCAGCTGCGCGACGAGCCACGCTTTGAGCAGTGTGACGCCCACTTATTCTATACCAGTGGCACCTCCCAGAACCCTTTGGCGCTGTTGGCGGTGGAGGCGCAGCATCTGCAATCTCTTTCGTTGACCGGCTGCGTATTCGACTGGGAGCACGCGTCCCTGGCGAACCTCGTGCACCTCCGCCTCGAGGATGCCAAGCTCCCCACTTGAATATTCTCTGAACAGTCCCTCTCAATCCTGTTTTGCGTGATGCCAGCGCTGCAAACACACTGACGCTGATCCACGTCCTCCACTACTTCGACTCCGGCGAGCCCGCCAGCGAACTCGAACTGCCCGCGCTGACGCACTGGACACTCTCGCCGATCGATTTCCAGTGGATGCGAGTCATGCGACCCGTCACGTCAGTGCGCGCCCCCGCGCTCGAGTCCTCGACCTTCGTGCTCACGAGCTTCCCGGACGACTTTGCGGCGTTCATCCATGCCTCGCCGTTCGGCGGGGTCACGTATGGTCCTCCGAGGGACAAGCACCTCTCGGTGGAGGGCCACCCGGCGATTGCTTCCACACCCCGGTGGGAGTGTACTCTACGGCTCCACTTCGTCGATTCGCAGCGTGGACGCAACGCTGCTGCTGTTCTGGGGTTCCCCGGGAACGGTGCGTGGCGCATCCGGAATTTTCTTGAGGATGTACCGTGGGAGTGAGGGATGGCAGGACTGAGAGGAACTCCTATTCGCGGCATGTGGTCATTTCATTAGCCAGTTCGTAGTTTTCTTGCAGCAATTCCGAGTGTACGTGACATATGACCACCTGCACAACAGTCAACAGACAGCCTACAAAGAGAAGAGACCGTACACACACGGTTCAAATAGACGAAACGACGTCTTGTGTATGCGCCTCGCTATACTTTCCGGAGCTCCGTGCCGAGCTCCGCGCCGTGCGTGCCACAACGTCGCGCACCAGTCGATCCTCGAGCTCCCACAAGAGGCCTCGCAAGCACTCGACCGGAAGGCCGAACTGCGGAGGCCACCAAGGCACGACGGTGCCGTGACTCCCAAGGAGCAGTATGTCGGGGTAGAGAGGTCCCGCTCCAGCGCGATCGTGCAGCCACCGGCGCAGCCTCCAGCAGCACCAGCAGCACGGCCCGCCGCCGCCGACTGGAGTCCGGTCTCCCTGCTCGCACACCATCAGACGCGAGCTCTCCACCATGAACGGAAAAGAAAGCTGAAACCCGACCTCGAAATCCGCGTCCAGGACCTCCGCAAACTCCCCGTCGATCTGCAGCTCGGACGACGCCACCCTTGCCCGCTCGTGCGTGTGGAAGGCGCGGGCGAGACCCATCAGCCCCGCCTCGGCGTGCAGAGCCGGAGTCCGGGCAGCGGCGCTGGCGTCCAGGTGCTCGTCCAGGCGCGCCCTGGCGGCGTGCTGGGACGCGTCGTCGACGCGGGCGAGGATCGCGTCGACGAACTCCGCCTTGAGCTGCCCGACACGACGAGGACTCGGATGAAGCGGACAGCTTAGAACGATAGATCCTTGCGGCCCGCCGATGATAATGGATGCTGATAACTGTCTGTCGAGGCTCTGACCGTCCCCAAGTTGCTCTGCGCATTTGAGGCGGGTGCTTGAACCAGTGTCACGTCGCGGTGTTCCGTCCCAGACCTCAGCGAGATGTGTGAGTATGATTGTCTATGGTGCGATGAAGCCAAGATGAATCGGCCGTAGGTCGACATGAATGGGCTTTCGCGTCGCGTTACTCTCGTCTGCGATGCGGAGAACGATGCGAAGTCTACCGTATGCCTGGTAGTCGACAGTCGAAAACATGACTCTGGGGGGAAGAGAAGAAAGAGATTACTTATCTTGTCCACGGCATCTATAAGAGGGAGCTCGCCGACACAGGAATCCAGTCCTTTAACGCACATGACTTCAGTTCGTTCACACACAAGCTTGAGGCCTGCCGCGGAAGAGGCCGTACCTTAGGATATGCGGGTTTGCACCATGGCCACGTTCGCATTGTCTGGCGAGGGCGTGGCGTCAGTCACGGGAGAGAGGGACGGACTCGGACATGAGATGTACCTGTCTGTGCATTTCCTCCTCGACCCATCCACGTTGAGCACGGGATTGAACAACTCGAAGGTGGCTAAGAGCGGTGGCCGTCAGTTGAAGGGACAGAGACAGGCAGGGGCCACGGTACCTCATACATAGATAAACGTGTGCTCGAGTCTCGGATCAGACCAACTTGCGTCCGAGGGCCGCTGCGCACACGTCAGAGTAGCGACAAAATGCATGATCCTTCTTCAGCTGGCCGATAAAGACAGACGGCGGAGATGAGACAGTCATGGCAGAACGCAAAAAGCAATACAATTATCAGGGTAGATAAGGAGCGTCGCGATGGAAGAAGCGTGAGACATGTAGACTATCGGAGCAGGTTGAATCTGCACTGACGAATATCCAGGCTTATCTAATGTGGATTGAATATGTGTTGGCGGCATTCCGATGCCACATAGGAGGCTCAGTGCTAAACATTTAGTGAGTCTCGGGGTCAGACCGACTTGTCCGGCGACCGCGCTGCTTGCACCTCAGACACGGCAACAGTCAGTGACAAGATGAATGACCATTCCTCACCCGGCCGAGACAGATAAAGAACAGTACAGGGACAACAGAGCGACACGGAAACAACGATAACAACGCGAGAGATAGTCGAGAGTATGGTCTAGAAGCAATGGGGGGAGAGCGTCACTATGGACGAAAGTGTCAGATGTGTAGACCACAGGAACAAGTTCAAGCTGTACTCACGAAGAGCCTAGCTCATCTACCAGCCAGCAGGGTAATCCCAGTACCACATAGGGCGCTCGTCTATACCCAGTTCATTCTGCAGCACCCGGATGATGTCCTCCTCTTCTTCAGGTACGCACTGAAGCACGTGCATGGTGTAATTCGTGTACAGCGTAACGAGGTGCAGGTCCAACCCGGTCGGGGAGAAGATGGGCATGATGCTGAGGTACGGCTCGTCCGCTTCGTCGCGCAGGCGCGTGAGGGACGGGAACATGCACACGTCGGGCTCCACGGGCTCGTCGGGGTAGTCCTCGTTCCGCAAGTCGTGTTTCCGCGCGTACTCGAAGAGCTGCTGGCGCGTGCGGGGGAAGCCAAACGCAAGTAAGGGTGTGTCTGGGCGGCCTTTCGTGACGCGGTATTTGAATGGAAGCCTTGCAAGAGGCTTGCGCTGCGCGACGACGCTCTCGTAGCACTGGGTAGAGTTGGTCACAGCAACGCGAAGGATAATCGGACGTCGAACATACCTTGTCGGCTGCCAGGCTCCGACAGTCCATTTCCTCCTCCCTAGAGTTGCAATGGAGAAAAAATTGAGAGAGCGAGCTCGGGGAGTTGGTTGCCATGTGGGAAGGTCGGAAGGTAAGGACGTTGGTGAGGAACAAGTGGGGAGACGGGGAAGTTGCAGAAGTCGTCGATGAGCCACTGTGGCTGCAAATGTAGCCGGTCGGCACATCACCCGAATTGTATTGAGAGCACGATAAAACAGTAGCATTGGTGGCTCTGGAGGACGTCGAGATAGAAGAAAGCGCGAGATGCGTAGACTATCGGAGCAGGTTGAATACGCACTCACGAATATCCCGGCTCATTCGTGGCACTGGATCCAGTGGCACATCGGAGGCTCATCTCCTCCAGTTATGAGGAGGGCCGCTCACGGTCATCTTTCATGACCCGGTATTTGTATGGGAGACTCGTTGTTCTGTGAGATTGTCGCAGTACTGAAACACATCAGTCGCCCGCAGAGCGTAGTAGAGGATGTGACGCATCTTGTCGAAAGCCTTGGCCTCGCGGCTCATTGCTGCATGGTCGGACTCCAACGGACTCGAGCTCGAGGGGGACGGTTGGGAGAGACGGTTGCCGAGGATGGCAAGGCGCGCGGCGGCTGACTCGGCGACGACATCGTTCATGCAAGGGCCGTAACCTCCTTGAAGTCGCATCGTCGTGTCGATACTGTTTACGGCCACCGTTCCCTCTCCCACTTCTTCCACGACCCCGACGCAGCCGGCGCACGCTCCCAAGAGGAATGAAGTCGATGAGGTGAGCCCCCCGTCGACCGTCTCTTCAGGCCACGCGTCTCAAGCGTCAAGTGTACTACACGCAGTACTTCCAGTCCGTCGCGAAAGAGCGCCAGCCAGTGGCGAGACTCCCAGCGCGATATCGCGTCGCATCCTTCAACCCGACCCCGCCAATGCTCCTCTACAGCGTGCCCGCCACGCGCGTCCAGCTCGGCGCATACGCACAGCGCCGCGCGCTCGTGCACCCCGATGTGCCGCACCTCCCCATGAGCCCCCTGCTCTGCCTCGCCCCGAGCCTCGCGAGCGTGCGCACGGTGCTCCGCAAGCCGAGCATTTGCCTCGGCGCGGCGTTCACCCCGGACAGCAGGGACCTGTTCGTCGTCACGCTGTACACCAACTACTCGATGCGCAAGCTGCAGTGCGCGTCGGAGGACGAGGCGGACATCGTGCGCGGATTCCAGGACGAGCTGGGCATCAGCGATCCGCCGATGTGGTATTGGAGTCGAGACATCGAGTGGTAGAGCGCTGTAGAGCGGCGTCGGTGAGCGGCTGTCTGTGGCGCGTGGGGCGTTCTGATGCAAGATGTGC
Source organism: Artomyces pyxidatus (assembly GCA_022160305.1). Taxonomy (NCBI): domain Eukaryota; kingdom Fungi; phylum Basidiomycota; class Agaricomycetes; order Russulales; family Auriscalpiaceae; genus Artomyces; species Artomyces pyxidatus. The sequence continues at coordinate 150,904 of MU277244.1, read as the reverse complement.
GCAGGTCTCTTTCGACAATTCATCCATTTACTTTCATATCGTCAATGTTATTCTCTCGCTGTGTCATACTGCTTCCCTTTGTTGTTGCTGCAGAAGAAACGACATCCAGATTTCGCTCTCTATCTTACCTGCATTCCGCGTCGTCGGGATGACATGGTAGCGGATCTCATATCACAGCTCTACTCGCTCTGCTTCGCATCCTCCCGATCCGGTCTATCATCCATCGTGTGTCCGGGGATGCTCACCGTTCCGTTGTTTGTGAGGACGCATTGTTCTTCCCCAGCCTCTCGTTTTTGTGTTCTCGTGTGGCGCGTAGGTCCCGTCTCCCCGTGTGGCATCACTATCCCACTTATAAGAACTCTACCCCTTGTCTGCACCGTCAATCTCCCATTAACCATGACACCGACGACGACACCAGAAACCCACACAGTACGTCCCCCGCCTCTTTCCGCCCCAACTCGCGCTCACGCACACGCAGCCCCCCGACCCGCTCATCGCGCGTCTCAGCTGGTACGAAGGGTACCCCGCCGACCCAGCCTGGTACGCCCCGGGCCCCGGCGACGACACCGCGCTGCTGCACCCCGCGCACTTCTCTGCGCTCCTCTCCGCCACCGGGACCGCCTTCCGCGTGCGGCGCGCGCACAACGGCAACAAGGCCGACCACAGCGCGTACGTCCTGACGTACGACGCGCAGCGCCGCCACGACGACGCGCGCACGCACGGCATATGGCGCGCGTGCAGGGACACGATGGGGCTCGCGCCGGACGCGGTGCCGCAGGCGTGGTACGTGCCGCCCGCGCGCGGCGCGGCGACGGCGTGGGGCGCGCGCCGGCGGCTGTCGGACGAGGAGCGGCGGCGCGTGCGCCGGTTCCTGCGCACGCCGGAGGCGGGTGAGTATCTGTTCGGGCACCCGCTCGGCGGCCGCCCTTCGCAAGCGGTCCTCTGACGCGCCTTGCCTGGCTGCGCGGTGAGCGGCTTGTGGGGTACCCAGTGCCGATTGTCAGCCGTGCTGTCGTCGGATGTTCGTTGCTTATATGAGTACGATGATCTGTGCACAACAACATAATAGAAAGTCTTATTGCATAGTACATGGTTCACACGCTGCGCTTCACGGGCACGCCCAATGCACCTTGCTGCCCCACGGCAGCACCTCGAACTGCAGCGTCAGCGCGCCCGCGCCCCCCGCGCCCATCTCCCTGCGCAGCGCGGCCCACACCTCGCGCGGGTCGCGCGCGGGGTACTGCGCGTACTCGAACGTGAGGACCCACTCGCCGCCCGGCGCGGCGTTCCCCCGGAACGGCAGCAGGCGGAAGAGCACGCCGATGCGCTCGTACAGCGCGTCGCGCAGCGCGGGCCACACAAGGCGCGCGCGCGCGTCGTGCACCGCGACGACGCGCGAGCCCGCGCGGGCGGCGCTGCAGAGCTGTGCGGGCGTCGCGCGCTGGCCGGCGAGCCAGTTGACCTCCTCTTTGAAGCGGCGGGGTGGGTGGGTGGCGGCGGCGCGCGGGCGCGGGCGGGGCGTGCGCTCGGGATCGCCGGTATGCGGAGTGGCGGGGGTGGGTTGCGTCTGTGTCGCCATGTTGGGATGTTGTATGTGGGTGGGGTGCTTGACGGGGGAGTCGGAGAGGCATGGATACTTATACAATCGTGGACCGGTGGCGAAACCGTTGCTATTGACGAGACGTTGTTGTGCTAGTCGGTACAAGCATACTAAAGAGGATAACCGGATGATAATTGGGGATGAAAAGTAATTGTGGCGGTACAAGCGCTCGCTTGGCGCGGTGGCCAAAGCAGCGCGTTGTTCGAGCGTGGGCGGGAGAGCGCGAAAGAAAGCTGCGGGATGATCGTGATGAGGTGCCGATGAGCCTCCGAACGGAGCAGCCTGCATCCCGGAGCGTGCGCGTCGGTTGGCCACCTAAGGACACGAGTCAGGGACATGGTCGAAGCGGCAACATACCTTCGGTTCGTAACTTTTTCGTAAGTAAGCCATTGGCCACGCCTAACTGATAGCAGGTAGCCCAAGAAAGTACTTCGAGGGAGAGGGTACTATCTCGGGCTGATAGATAGGAATCCGCATCGTGAAACTCGTGCTGACTTGGACCTGGTCTTGAAAGGTGCTGTGAGCGAGGGTGCATACAGTGGCAGAACGGAGACAGCTGTGTAGGCCGCAGATGCGCGGACACAACAAGCCGGAAAGTGAGAGTTGCAAGGCGAAGGATATTTGAAGGACAGACGCGAAGACGATTCGGAGAACGTGTGACCCTCGCGTCACTGTCACGCTCCGCTCGACGCGAGTCGCGACGCCACGGCTCTGAGCCCTGCATTGCCTCTCGTCACTTTACGACCTCCTCCAAAACGCCTCATTCCAACCCCATACACTATGGAACCCGCCATCTCTGACTCCACCCCACAATCTTCTCTCCGTCGGGACTGGATGGAGGAGGAAGCGCACCGTCGGAGGATCGCAGAGAATAAGGTATGGCCCACACCATCTACCTCGCGTCGTCGCCACTGACATTCCACAGTACTGGCAGAGCGTAATCGAGCAGCGCAAGCCTCTCGCGTCTCTGCCGTTCAAATATCGCGTCACGAGAGACCGCCCGGACCCGCCCGTCCTCGTGTTTGGCTTCCCCCGCACGCGCCAGCAGCTCTTCGAGTTCGCGCGGCGAAACGACCTGCGGAACGCGGACTACCCGGACGAGCTAGTGGAGCCAGACATATGCCTGTCCCCGTCCGTCATGCGCCTGCGCGAAGTTGCGGACGAGCCGTACCTCAGCATCACCTCCGTGTTCTCTCCGACCAAGTCGGAGCTGCATATTGTCGCCCTGTACTCGAACTACACCATGGGTGCGCTGAAGTGTGTCCCGGAAGACGAGGAAGATATTGTAATGAGGCTCCAGGCTGAACTGGGCGTAGACGAGCGTCCTATGTGGCACTGGGATGTCGTATAATTATTAGATGTTGCAAACCATCTGTGAGTTCAGAGAACCTGCTCCCGTGTCTTTGTCCCCTCAATAAACGAGAGACCTTCAGCCACACACGAGTGTCAAGGTCGCGCCGCCGCGATAGTCAAAGCCAGACGTTCGGAGGGTCGTCGTGTGGACGCATGTTCGGTTGATGCCGTGCTCGAATCCGATATATTTGCGAGGCATCGCGGCCTTTCGAACCTTACCTCGTCCTTCCCTCCACCACCGCTATCATCTTCTCATTGCACAATGGCGACTGCCGCTCATAATGACTCTCCTCAAGATCCCAGTCCACGGGGTTGGGTCGAGGAGGAGCTACACCGTCGGCGACTCTCATTCAACAAGGTACATTGCACGTCCTGTGGCTCGAATTGTCGTCACTAATTCCCCCCTCAGCACTGGGCTCTCCTCACCGAACAACGCAAGCCTCAGGTCACGCTCCCCTCCAAGTACCAAATGACGCGCGACAACCCCGACCCGCCCATCCTCGCGTACGGGATCTTCCGCACCCGCGACCAGCTCTTCGACTACGCGAAGAAACACGATCTGCGCGCGCCGCACGCCCCCGACGCGCCTATGGATCCCAAGTACTGCATCCCCCCGTGCCTCGAGCGCCTGCGCGTGCAGACGGACGAGCCGTACCTCAGCATCATCCCGATCTGGTCCCCGACGGAGGACGACTGGCACGTCGTGACGCTGTACACGAACCACACCATGCACCTGCTCCGGTGCATTGACGCGGACGAGCAGGACATCCTCCGGATTCTGCGGGAAGAGCTGGGCACTGACGGCCCCCCGATGTGGTACTGGGACGAGTGCAATGAGTGGTAGACCCTCGGGTGTGGGTGCGTACTACTTACTACCGATACCCTGCTCGTGTGGCGCGCACGTCCGATGCGTATTTCTCGCTAGCGGCGTCTCTCTGTGCGCCAGCATCACAATCCGCCTGTCTTCTGTCGTACCGTTCTGCTGCTGTCCTGCTATGTCGCTGTCCCGATGTTCTTTTGTTTGTTTCAACTATGTTTATAGACGTTCCTCATGTCTGATTATTTGGTGTGTGAACGAAATGATGTTCTGTCTTCGCGGACTGCTAGGAGGCCCGGCTTTCTCATCATGGTCCCCGCCATGGACAGGCGTGACACGCCGCGTGCGCGCTCTTCGCGTTGCTTGGAGCACAATGCGCGCACTTTCTAAGACGCGCGGGGGCGCGTGGGGTGTCGCGCTGTATGGCCAGCCCCCCTATCGTCCTGCCCAGGAATATCGGCGAGGGCTGAGCAGCAGGATTTCAATATGGCTGCGAGCGACCCAGATCGAACATAGAGAAAGGAACCACCGCCGGTCGCGCCTAGCGATCCCTTGAGTCCAATACGGTATGTTCGCCCTCGCATCGCGTTCCGGTGAGACGCGACTCAGCCGCGCGCTGGTCCCCGAGCGGGGGGCGTGGCGCAGTCGTGATAGAACCGCAGCTTCTCTCCAACGCACCCGAAATCTCCCCGAGATGCTCCACGTGCACATCGTCTGCAGCGGTGCGTAGGGTTTGAGTACCGAGCCTGAGGCCTGAGGGACCGATTGCATCGAAGAATGCCTGCGGGGGCTGGATGATGCCGCGAAACCGCTGGGCAAGGCAAAGGAGGCGGTCGGCGGCACGGTATTTCTCGACACCCCCAGCGACGGCGTCCGGCAGGCCTGTGGAGATGACGGCGCGAACGCAGCACGTTCATCGGGGATCAGGGTGTCTATGTACTCGCGCAGAGCGGGATCCGTGAGAATATCATGATGAGAGCGATGAAACAGAAAGGACGCAATCCGAGTCTGGTTATTTGGAAGTTTATAACATGCGCCGCGAAAACGCGCGACTATATGCGCCAAACACGAAAAGAAAGAACACGGAAACGTGGCTCTGAAGCAAGGGCATAAGCCGTTGCACACCACAAAAGAAGTGACCGGGCGCACTAATACGGATTGCTCCCATCCCAGTACCACATCGGCCGCTCGCCGGTCGCCAGCTCGGTCTGCAGCATCTGTACCATCTCCGCTTCGTCCTCCTCGGAGCACTTCAGCGCGCGCATCGTGTAGTTGGTGTACAGCGCCACGACGTACTCGTCGGCAGATGTGGGCGAGAACGCCGGGATGATGCTGAGGTACGGCTCGCCGATGAGTTCGGAGAGGCGGTCGAGCGTCGGGACCAAGCAGATCTCGATGTCGAGGGGCGCATTCGGGCGCGCGTCGTGGCGGAGCCGGAGGCGCTGCGCGTACGCGAAGAGCTGCGCGCGCGTGCGGAGGAGGCCGAACGCGAGCGTCGGCGGGCGCGGGTGGGCTTGCGTGATCTGGTATTTGCGGGGAAGCGTCGAGAGCGGCGTGCGCTGCTCGCACACGCGGCGGAAGTACTGTGCACATGAGCAATGTCAGTGTCTGTGGCGCCGGCGAGGAAGCAGTAGGCGCACCTCGGCAAAGTCGCGTCTCCGGCGCTCGCGCTGCTCGGTGCGCCAGTTCGGGTTGTCGTCGGTCGGGGGAGGGGTGGTGGGGGGCATCTGGAAGAGCAATGTGCGACTCACAGCACGAAGGTCCAGGGGGCGGTCAGCGGCTCTGACGCCCTTTGACGGCATGTCGCAGGAGCCACAGGGCCACACTCTGCCCGGCCACGGCTTAGTCCAGGAGCCTAAGGGCATGCGGGCCAAGGATACAGCAACGGAAAGCTGGACTTCCCGCCTCGCTTGGTCCAACGGACAGCTGGTGCTATGGGCCGACGGACGGGAGGATCGAATGGGCCTGCTCTAGAGGCAGGTGTACACGAAGGGCATGTGGTGCAACTTGAGGGACATCGTGCGGTGGATTGGTCTGGAAAGACGGGGGATAGCTGGTGCTGTGAAAAGAGGGAGACTGGTGTGAGGACACGAGCTGGGGAGAGGCGCAGGCGGTTGTAGACTTGTAGTCGGCACCAGGTCGGCACTGAGGACGACCTTGTTTGTTCCAGCCAAACAAGTCCAACCCAACGCCCAGCTCTGACTAGCACTTGGCAATCCTCTGGCACATGCATACCCGACGGACGACACGACCACTCCTCACAAGCTGCACCTATCCTTTCTCACTCAAGACTGGTCGATATCTTGTATTCGGTCTTCTACCCCCAAGGCTCGATCTAGCCTCTCAATCCTGCTCACTGCGACAGCTGGACTCTCAGGGGAACACATCTGCATGCAGATACGCAAGAGCAGCCCGACGGTGCGTCCTATCCAGCTGCTCTCTGTGCAGCTGATACTCCTATCAATGTCCAGCCGATCAACGCAGTGCTCTCCCCTTGAGCACCTACGCCTCTCAACAGCGTGCTCGGACCCCGGTCGTCCTCGAGCTTCCTCGACAGAGACGTCAATCGCCGAATCGCCCGCATCCTCTGCACTCCCTCACCCTGTCCTCCGTGCGCTATATGCTTCCGAGTAATCCTTAGATCTCGCCGGAGAGCATGACCGCGTCTCCCACCTCGGCCCCGTCTGAGCGCGTGCGCCCAAATCTTGCCCCCTCTTAGGGCACTGGACCCCACATACCCGCGCCACGCATACTCGACGTTCCGCGCCCCTCTGCGCTGCGCCTCAAGTCTGCCGTCTATTGCAACACACGCCGTTTTCGCGCGCCTTCCGCCTCGGAGCTCCGCGAAAACTTCGCCTCCAGAGAAGGCGCTATCCGTTTAACTGTTTTCTGTTTTGCTCTCTCCTCGCTCAGAGTCGCTAGCCGGAGGCAGGGAGGCTCTGTGGATCGCACATCGCAGGGCGGGAAATTGACTATGCGACGGCTGTTCTGGTCAGACTCAGCACTAACTCAGAACCCCACCTAGACATCAAAAACCGAATGAATGCGAATCAAGGTAAGAACAAGATAGAAAAGTGTATAGATGAATACACGACGACGAAATACGACTTTGACACCGAGAATTGCGGAATAGTTGATCAACTACTCTAGGAATGCTGCATTTACTGTTGCATCGGTGCCACTCCATCTCTCTGTGGTGGCTCCTCGTGTGGTCGGTTGCTCGGCAATAGCCGAAATCGATGGTGCTTAAAAGACGCCGGGGCGCGTCCGCTGCCTTGACTTCCCCAATTATCTGCGCAATGACCTCCCCTTACCCAGACTTTCCCCATATTCCACGCGGTAGCAGGCTCTACAACGAGGAGACAATGAACCGCCGCAGAGAGGCATTCAACGAGGTAGAGAGTGCTCACCGCGTCATTCGAGTCGGCGATACCTGACCCCGCGCCCAGTACTTCAAGACCGTCATCGAGCAACGCAAGCCCGTCGCGGAACTGCCCCGCAAGTACGTAGTGACGCGCGACAACCCGCACCCGCCGTTCCTCGCGTTCGGCTTCCTGCGCACGATCGACCAGCTCTTCGCGTACGCGCAGAAGCACGGGCTGAAGGACGACGAGGATCCAGATGAGCCGCTGACGCCGGAGTTCTGCGTGTTCCCGTGCCTGGAGCGCCTCCGCGAGGTCGCGAGCGAGCCGTATCTGAGCATCGTCCCCGTGTTCTCGCCGACGGACGAGGAGGTGTACGTCGTCACGCTGTACACGAACAACACGATGTGCGCGCTGCAGTGCACGGACGAGGACGAGCAGGATATTTTGCAGCTGCTGCGGGAGGAGCTGGAGATCGCCGACCCGCCGATGTGGTATTGGGATGTGCGGAATCAGTACTGATGGGGGCGGCTTTGGTGCGTGTGTTGTTTTCTCCGTCGGTGGTGGATATGCGTCTGATGGATTACATCTAGGCTGATGCTGCCTCTTTGTCTATGTATATCTCGCCACTCCTTGTTTGTATGTCATCGTGCTCTGTCGCTTTCACATTGCTCTTATGATCACCTTGTGGTCACGGTGTTGGGTTGAATAATAATGCTCGTTGCTGGCGGCATCTAGAGTACCACCCCGGTGAGCTGTTTGGCTCGATATCCTCTTGTTGCTATAGAATATATATAGCAGCCGTGGATCCTCGTCCCCGCCCGATGGCTGCCCGCGCAGGCCGAGAATGTTGTGATTCAGTCACAACACGTGAATGTGACCGGTCGCGTCAGGTTGACCAGGTCCCGCAGCGTGAGCGTACTAAGTTCTATACAGTACCGCAAATTGGGTGGGATTTCATAACGTGTGAGGTGAGAAGAAGCAATCAAAACGCGACAGCGATGCTACAGATGCGAGAAGATGAATACAGATCGAGACAAAGGGCTCTGACGTGCGAGGGTGTAAGCCGGTGCACCCTCACCAAGCGAACTAGTACGGATTACACCCATCCCAGTACCACATCGGCGGCTCGCTGGTCTCGAGCTCGGTCTGGAGCATCTGGATCATCTCCGCCTCATCCTCCGCGCAGCACTTCAGCGCACGCATCGTGTAGTTGGTGTACAGGGCGACGACGTACGCGTCCTCGACGTCGCCCGTCGGCGAAAACGCGGGGATGAAGCTGAGATACGGCTCGCTGATGAGGTCTGACAGGTAGGCGAGGGTCGGTCTGAGGCAGAAGTCGAGCTGGAGGGGCTCGTCCGGATAACTCTCGTCGCGGAGCTGGTGGCGCTGTGCGTAGGCGAAGAGCTGCGCGCGCGTGGTGAGGAAACCGAACGCGATCGTCGGCGGGTCGGGGTGGTCTTTGGTGATCTGGTATTTGCGGGGAAGCGTCGTGAGGGGTTTGCGCTGCTCGCACACCGTGGTGAAGTACTGCGTGGATGTCAGCATCTGCGCCGTCAGCGGGGCAGAACTGACGCACCTCGGCGAAGGCCTTCCTCCGGCGCTCTCGCTCTTCAACGCGCCAGGCCGGCATCTTAGTGATGAATTCGTGAGGAGGAGACGAAGTGGAGGCCATTGTGAGAAACGGTGTGTGAGGAGATGGGGAGGAGAGTTCAACGAGGTCCGGCGCTTTCTGAAGACATCGATGTCGACATCGGGTGGTTAGCGGGCCACACCAAGGCCACATCTCCGAGTCTAAGGTCCGCAAAACAAAGGATGCGTGTTCATAGCGTACCATGCTCTCGCATAGGTTCCAAGAGAAAACAGCATGCGAGGACAGACCTGAAAGTTTGTGAGATCATGACAAGGGTCGAGTGTCATCGAGCGCGTACGTGGGAAAAGATGACAAATCCAACCAGCGTCTACGGACGTCGTCGGCGCTTCACCTGCTAAGTGGCAGCAGCCGCATACCCCCTCATCGACTCTGAATCTTTCTATTCATCCTCTGTCTGGCCGGTGGGGCGGGTGCGCGTAATACTCATATCATGACTCTCTTAATCTCACGCTCAAACACCAACTCTGCAAAAACGGCGATGGAGCGATGCTGGTCTCTAGGGAGGATGTGCGAATCGGATGGAGTACCGTTGAGCTTGGCTGCGCAGTGCGCAGTCGTGTCCGGAAGGTTCCGCTTATTATTCGAGGGGCAGCCCACGTGTTCGCGTTCGACGACCGTGCCGACGGTATTTAGTATGCTGCCCATCTTCGATCTGGAGGCGAGGAACTATCCATTGTGCCGTTGTTACGGCCTCGGTCTCATGTGTGCCCCAGGATGGACTTTGGCAGCAATATCGTTGTGCTGTCTTCTCCATGAACTTCACTCTTGCAACTCTGTCCGATCTTCTGCTCCTCGCACACATTGTAACTCACTGACTATCTTGTAGAACATCTTCCGTGGAGGATTGCCCAATTATCACTTTGCCTTGATAGTCCAGAGCCTACCCTTGTGAACGCCGCTATTGTAATCGTCGTCGCCCGTTTTCTCCAACTCAAGATGAGAGACGAAGGGATCTTTGTATGCGAGTTACGATGCCACGCCTCTGTGACTGGACGCGACTTGGCGCCTCGTTTACTTCAAAGCGCGTCGCGGCCGCAAGGCAGAGCCAACGGCTCATATTCTTGAGATGTGCCACTTTCCTTCAGTCTCCTCCTCTTCCCTCTAATCCACTTTCACAGAATGGCCGCAACCGGCGTGCCCGACGACGAGCTGCACTCTGCTGTAAATCATATATTCTTGCCACCGCAGCTGCCCCAAGCCGCCGCTCCTGAACCTGAAGAACGTCGCTTCGCTGTCCGCCTTTGTCAGATCGCACTCGATGCTGCGCAAACCTATCAACGCCATATACCCCCACAGGAACAGTCGCAATGCGACCCCATCATCACCATGCTCTCGCACCTCGAGTGTTTTGTCGAAATCCCGCCTGACAAAAATCGCCTTATGAGTGTGCTCAGGGCCATGCAACCAGGCGGTGCGTGGCATGTCCTTTGTCACATGTCTCTTGCTGATGCAGTCGATGCGCACGCCAGATATCTTAACCCTGAGTATCCGCGCGCAGAACGCCGCGCTCATCGTGCGCCGGGGCAGCACAGACATCATCTTCGAAGCGTTCGAAGTCACGCTACCCTCAAAGGACGTCGTCACTGTCCCTGGAAAGCTCGAATGCACTTACCCCGGTCCCGGCATTTCCGTGCCCTCCTCCACCACCCGCGAGCCCGCCTTTCTCGATCAACTCGCGTCTTTCCTGGTGTATATGGATATCACCCCTCGCAGGGATGCAGAGAAGGATACGCCTTCCCCGCAATACATCTGCGAACTCCTCATCGGCGTCCTGCGCGGGCTTGGCCGCGCCGTGAACACCCCGCGCTTCGTGAAGCGCATCGCAAATGACGCGCTCGGCGCCGCCGGCACTCGCCCGTGGCGTCGCGCGCCCATCTGGTTCATCATCCGCGTCGCGCTGCAGACCTCGCTGCCACGCGCACATTACAAGGCACTCATGCTCCTCCTACATGCACGTGTGCTCCCGCTCAACCTCCCGAGCGACGTGCTGTGCGCCATGCGTGTCAAGACAAGCCGGCGGCTCTTCAAGCTCGAGCAGACCGTCACAGTTCCCGCGGGCGTCGTAGCTGCCGTCGTAACTGCCGCCCAGCAGACAGAAGCCATCGTTGGCGCTAGGTGGGCTGCCGTGCAAAACATTCCCGAACGGCGCCTGACAATGCGTGCGTTTTCCGTGGACACGGACATCGCATTGCGGCGTGCGCGCAAATACATTTTAGAGAGATTGCACCCTACTCCATACCAACGTGCGCGGTCGACGTTCGTCCCAGCGGAGCTCATCCGCATGCTCGGCATCCGCGACTTCTCGGTGTTTACTGGTGGCGCTCTGGAGGGCGCCGGGCATGTTGCGCTTGCCGACTTCGAACATTTTGTGCAGGACCGTATGGACGAGTGGGTTGCGAGCAAGCTAGGCGACGTCAAGGCGTGCGAGACAATCAAGGCGTGCATCAGCCCGTATCTCTCCGCCACCGAACCATTGTATACGGGCAATGCAGAGCTACAGTCGATCAAGATCCTCACGGCCATGGAACTACTTGTCGGGCTCGACAAGCTGGCGTGCAGTGCGCTCCCGCAGCTGCGGCAGCATACGCTGGACATCGTAACGTGGTTTCTGCCCGAGTCGGACGCGGACCCGCCGCGGTGCGACTTCTTCACGCCGCTCGTCTTGCGTCGGAGGAAGGACATCGATCGCGCTGCCGTGCTGGAGCGGTGTGTGCGCACCCGGAATGCGGAGGCGACGAAGCCGTCGGTATTCTCTGACGAGCTCGCCGGCTCGTTCGCGGTTGGGTACTTCTCACACTCTGGACGCCTGCAGCAACTTATGGAGAAGATCTAGGCCGACGCGACCGCCATACGCGAGGAGAAGTACGAACAGTTGGAGGAGCTCAACGCGAGGCACGCGGCGCTCATCGCGCAGGCTGCGGGTCTCAGTCACAGCAAAGTCGAACTCGAAGACGGCATGTGGACATGTGCTGAAAGCTGCTACAAGTGCGCGCTGCTGAAGGACGCTAACGCACTGTCGATCGAGGTCCACGAATGGCCCCTTCCGGAGAACGCGGCCGAGGCTCAGCGCGTCGTCTTCGAGCTCGCATGCCCCCCTGCGTTCGCCATCTGGCGGGACGCGATGTATCATGTCCTCTGTCAACTCGGTATGCGCGACCGGCTTCGGGCGCAACCCGTGCCACAGCTTCAAGTTGTCTTACAGAACTATGCGGGGCTCGCGTGTTACGTGGCAGGCGACCCGTGCAGGCGCATCACGCTTGCGTCGACTACCAAGGCCACCCGCCGCTCTGTCCACATCCCGGCAGACCCCACAACTGTCTGCGTCTCCAACGGCCTCAAGCTCCGGCTGTGCGATCAGACTGCAGGGAACTGGGCAGCGGGCTCGTTTTCGGCGTTGGGCATCGGCGCAGCGTGTGCGCCCCAGTTCCCCGTCGTTAGCAAGTACGCGCACCTGGCGCACACGGTGGCGGGCACGCGCCACACGTCCAATGAGGTCCTCGCCACGCAACAGGACTGCCCCGCTGCGCTCAGCTTGCATGAGCACTATGCGTTCGGGACGCTCCGCGCGGGCGGGCGTCTGCAGTGGTTGAACATCCTGCGCGAGGTATGTTCGCCGGCGCTGACTCTCAATGCAGAGGAGGTGCATGTGCTCCTCGTGCAGGCGGTGTATCAGCTCGGGCCTCTTGCCGGTGATGGGCTGCAGCGCGTGTGGCATGAGGAGTGTGCGAAACCAGAGTATGGGCGGTTGCTGATTCACGAGATGGATGCTATACTTAGGAGTATAGAGGCGAATTGGTTGCAAGTTTATGCAGCGCGGACACTTTGTGAGTATTCTGTTTATGTGCTGCTGTCCTGTTATTAATGGGTGGAGCATACAGTTGTTCTCGCGTCTCGCCTATTGATGAGTGCTACGGACACATGCGTTATTGCAGATCTATGTACTTTCATTCGCAGGGGCCGCGAGGTCACGCTTGCTTGGGTCCGCGAACTGTCGGCAAAGATGCAAAACAACGCCAACGAGGGTGAGGTCGCAGCGTATCAGGCGCGCCTCTGCGAAATGGCAGCAACATGCTGCGCGACGTACGACGTGGACCCCGAACATTTGAATGCTCTTCTATCGTTGGATCAAGATGTTTCGACATTCATTCAGTGTGCGATTGCAGTGCATGACAACGCGCCGCCCTCGCTCGCCCAGGCGCCACCAATCACCCAGAAATTCCTCGCGCAGCACCGGCGGCTCTTGCATAGTCTGGAGCCGTTTCTGCTCGATCGTATCCGGCAGAACTCATATGGTCTCAATGATGCCATAGCGTTTGTATGGCCAACGTTCAGTGTCGGGCCGGCTGGTTGGACAAGTCTTCCAGCTCCGAACTCCCGCTGGCTCACATGTGAGACGTCAGGAAGGATGTCTCAACGTGTTCACCTCAATCTCTTGAATGGACGGCTGCTCATTGACGGTCAGCAGCTGGGCCGCTTGCCTCAGGAGATCACCCAGCATGCGACATATCTTTCTCTTTTCGGACAGGTAAGTTCAGGCTGTCTGCTTTCAGAAACTGCCTCGACAGTATTCTCACTATGTTGTAGAAGATTCTAGATGTCGTACCGGCTGCATCCCTTGGCATGGAGTTCGCAACCCGTAATTTGATCGCAGACTATGAGGTACGCCGCTACCGTATTTTCATCGCCGACGCTCGTTTGAATTTGCGTCGAGGTTTCCTTCTCTTTGCAAGCAGACCGGCTCATCATCCAGGCGAAAGGCAGCCAGTCCGTTTCAGAACTTGTTCCTGCCGATGTTCTCAGAGGAGATCTTCCGAAACCTCTCGTCGATGACCACTTCCACTGGCTTGACCTTTCCACTGCAGAACTCCAATTTCGGCCCCGTGACCGTCGTTGGGAGTCGCGCGTCTCCGATTGGGTGCTCAAGATTTCAGAAAGCCCTTGGACTCGGTCCACCATGAGGCACGGTATCACATCTACTGAGCTCTTGGTCGATGTCTACAGCCCCACTTTCGAGATGCTATACGAGCAGCTGCAACCCTTGGAGTCTCGCGAGTATATGGTGATGACATTGGAGGATGCCCCTCAAGCCCTGCCGTCGGTCGCGCTTCCTCGCTTCAAGCTGTCGTTTTTTCTGAATCACGCCATGGAGCTCGAGTCTCGCAACTTAGCCGGTCTCATTGTCGACGAGAAACGATCATCCGGGACAATGTTTGGGCTCGAGAACCAACTTGTCTTGAGGGCGAAGGACGCTGACGAGACTGACCTGTCTCAATCGCGTCGAGTCCTCATACCACACGGCTCTGTGCGATTTGGTCGAACCTCTGAGGATCATCACGTATGGGTTCGCATCGACACCGGGCCCGCCAAGCAAATCGCGTATCACGAGTACAAGATTGACGCCGACCTTGGCCGCCTTGTCGCTACAGCGAGCTTGGAGAGTCGGCTGCTCAAATGCTATCTCCACGCGCTGACAAGCTACCCGCTACCGGACCCTCTCACCGGACGCACCGGCACTGAGGAGGCTCTGCATGAATTGCGTGGCGCGGGCATGACGTCCTTTCAGCGTCTGAGTGCTGCAGAAGCTCAGCTCCTGCGCGCAATTGGATCTCTTACTCCTCAGCGGGATTACTATTCTTCAAAATCCGCCACAATGCAGACGGTGAAGTGGCAGGACTTGTCTCCGCTATCCCAGCATGAAGATTTCTTCGTCATTGTGCAATCGATCCTCGAGTATGCCAATAAGCTGGAGGTCTTCCAAGAACATGGCGTCCAGCATAGTCTTCTCGCTCGTGATAGTGTCTTGCGGGAGCGGGCTGCTCTACGGAACGCAATATACTACCCTGCTGACGTCTCTGATAGCTCCGTCTTGCTATCAAAAGATCGAGATCATCAATACGTGTCACGACACTTTTTCAATGCAGAGGGGAAGGAGAAAGAATATGCCGTGTACCATACGTCGAAAATGACGCAGTGCGATCAGCAGGTCCTTGCTCACTGTTCCTCTCCTCTTGTCAACATTGTCAAGAAATGGCACTATCTAGGAAGGCTTGACAGTAATCAATATCCCGTCTCCCTCACTTTCAGGGAGTACTGGCTGTATCCGTCTTTGCACAGCGATTGGATCGCATTGTATGACTCTCTGCGCCAGGGAAGCTTATCGCTGACAAAACGAATTCACCTGGCCTTCAGCTTTGGTGCCATGGTGTATGTCTCGGACGGCAACCGGGAACTTGTGCCTATCCTCCTATCCTTTGCGGCGAATCCAGAGTTTCAGAACCTCAATCCATATGTCAAGACATGCTACCACCTCCGGCTTGGGACCGAGCCCGAACTGTCCGACTTGAAAGTTGTCATCCGCGACACTCAACGACCATACGATTATCCCTACTTAGGGAGTCGTGCTGAAGAAAAGCGTGCGGCAAAGGCTCATTACTACCAGGTCGATACTCAAGCTATTAATTTGGCTCAGCAGCTGCTCTCGATCTGGAGGGACGGACGAGGTTATTTCTGGCCCACCACGGCCAATGCCTTCAATGATTACTTCGATATGAATTGCTGCAAATCCGCTACTCGAGAGTACTACGACCGCTGCGCCGCCAACAGGACCCTTTTAACGAATCTTGGAAGCGTCGAAAGCATGCTTCAAGCGCAATCGACGCGCCTTGATATCAGCTCGAATCGTTACGAATTCAACGTGACGCAAGGTGTTCGAAATACGGGGACTGTACCTTATGTTTCGTTTCGCTCTCTTTTGGACTTACGACCAGCGGACGTACCGGAGCACACTTCCAATAATTTCAGAGGCCACCTCGGGACATCTCTGGCGCCGGTAGACACCAAAGATCTGAGGGATCTTCTTACCGATGTTTTGTCTAACGGAAGCAACCGCCTCTGCCGGGAGTACGTAGGAGAGTTGGAGAAGAGTCGGACAGCTTTGGCAGGGCTTCGACGGTCCGTCTTACCGGCTGACGTCAATAACTCGTGGAATTGGCTACTGGATAACCACCAGACGTGTTCTGCTCGCCTGCAGGAGCGTCTTTCCGATATCGTGTTCATCTTTCAACCCTTTACCACGGGCCAGAAAATGCTCTGTGTTGCTGGGGTTTGGCCGGGTTGTACACCGCCAGCGATCCTAAGCAACCTGGCATCACGACATTTCTTGACTCTTCCCCTGCCATGGAAAGAAGTGTTTATATCATACGCCCAAGCCTTTATAGAATTCCAGCGCGCTCAACGCATGCTCGCTTTCTTTCGCCGACGCCGCATGGAGGAGCTCTATAAGGAAGCGAGTAATTTGTTGTTCGATCGCGGAATGGCGATGTTGTATCCCGATTGGCTCCTCATCCAGGTAAGAGGAAATTTGAAACTGCTGTACCGGGTCCTAACTAAGGTTTGAAGATCGACGGGAACTTCTTTGCGCGCGGCCTTCAGCGGCAAGTGGCTTGCGAGATGATAGTGCCATCTTCCAAGAAAAGCACTGTCCTTCAGCTCAATATGGGCGAAGGGAAGTCATCCGTCATTGTGCCTCTCGTCAGCGCAAGCTTGGCTGACGGCACCAAGCTGGTACGGGTCATCGTCCTGAAGGCGCTTGCAAACCAGATGTTCCAGCTTCTCGTTGAGCGCTTGTGTGGCCTCGCGAATAGACGGGTATTCTGGCTCCCCTTCTCGCGGAACATTCCGATGGAGTCAAAGAACGTTTCACTTGTTCGCGAGGTCCTCGAGCAATGTGCACGCGAGGGCGGCATCCTAATTTTTCAGCCAGAGCACGACCTATCACTGAACTTGATGACGGTGGACCGACGGCTGAATGCGAGCACAACTGCTGAACAAGTCTTTGCTAGTTCTCTGTACGATACTCAAGATTGGCTCAAGAAGCATGCACGAGATATTCTAGACGAGAGCGACGAGATCCTCAACGTCTCGTATCAACTTGTCTACACGATGGGCAAGCCGAACCCCGTGGAAGAGCATCCAGCTAGATGGATGATAGTGCAGGAGATATTTACTCGGCTCCGAGACCGAATGCGTTCCCTCCACAAGCTGTTTCCAGAGGAGCTGGAGTACGAATCATGCAATGGTCCCCAATTCTCAACAGTACGCATTCTCGGACCCAACGCAGGCAGGGCTATCGCTTCTCAGATGGCGGACGACGCTCTTACAGGCCTCTTACCGTCCATCACATTCCCGTCGCTTACCCCAGGTAGAAGAGAGGATGTTCGCCGATTCATGACCGAAGCGATCGTTCCCACAGGTCTCTGTGATCGACTGGAAGAATACTTCCGCGAAATTGGAACCTGGAAAACCTTGCTTTTGCTGAGGGGCTTGTTGGCCGGCCACTCGAGCATCCTAGTCTATGTCTTGAAAGAACGCCGTTATCGTGTCGACTATGGACTTGATTCCTCTCGTACAATGCTGGCTGTACCTTATCGGGCGAAGGTGAGGGATGCTATGATATCCGTAAATTTGATGCTGACGTCTCTCCCTACAGGATGTGCCGTCGTTGCGGGCTGAATTCGGGCACCCTGATGTCACAATCGCGCTCACCGCGTTGAGCTATTACTATGGTCCTGGCTTGACCAAACAGCAGCTTCATCAGTGTTTCGACTTGTTGGAAAACCTCGACAACCCCGACTTGGAATATGAAAAATGGGTTGCCGTCGATCTCGAAACCTCTTCTGCCTTTCGTAAACTCGCGGGAGTTAATACCATGGACGAAGACAAATTCACTCACTACCTGATGCCTCTGTTCTCGAGGAACATAGCTACCATCAATTTTTACCTTTCGAATGTCGTTTTCCCCAAGGAAGCGAAGGAATTTCCGCACAAGTTGGCGACGTCGGGATGGGATCTCGTCGCGAACAAGGATAACGTCACGACGGGCTTCAGCGGAACGAACGACAACCGTAACCTTCTGCCTACCCTGATCAGCCAACGCGATCCCGTAAATCAGCAATCGACTAATGCGCTCACGCTCACCTTTGTCCTGCAGCCGAGGAACGATCACTACAGCTGCATGCAAAGATCGAGCCGGGAACCGCCTTCAGTGCAGAGATTTATACGTGGCTTAGTGCAAGAAGATCCGAAGATCCACGTACTTCTGGACGTAGGGGCGCAGATGTTGGATCTGAAGAATGAAGCTCTTGTCAAGTACTGGCTGTCCAACCTGCGCGACGCGGATATAGCTGCGGCAGTCTTCTTCGATGACGAGGACAACTTGTCTGTCGTCACTCGAAGCGGCAATGTCGAACGCCTGATGTCCTCGCCATTTAGACAGCAGCTTGATCGTTGCATCGTGTACCTCGACGATGCCCATACGAGAGGCACTGACCTCAAGCTACCGATGACCGCTCGCGCAGCCGTCACGCTGGGACCGAAAGTCACAAAGGATAGACTACTGCAAGGTATGTGATTTCAGACTGATTGAATTCGAAACGACATCATCGAACATCCCTACAGGTTGTATGCGTATGCGACAACTCGGGGCAGTCAATGGCCAGAGTGTCATGTTCTTTGCTCCCCTCGAGGTTGATAGGCGCATCCGGGCACTCGCGAAACTGAGTCCAACTGACCGGGTGAGGACTAGAGACATCCTGCATTGGAGCATGCGTGTCACTTGTGAAGGCATCGAGCATCAGGCCGCTCAGTGGGCATTTCAAGGGATTGACTTCTATTCCCGTCAAGAGGCAAACTCCGCCTATGCGAACAGTGGGAATGTCGCGGACCTGCAGCACGGGTGGTTGCAGCAAGAAGCACGCACACTGGAGGAGATGTACGAACCTGGTTCTGCGGAACGGACGTCGGCAAAAGTTCATGCCGAAATATCGCGCCGGTCTGACATCCGAGACCGTTTGAAATCTCTCGGCATCACACGAATTTCGGAGTCGCGGACGGAGGAGGAGCAAGAACGGGAGGTGAGCCACGAGATGGAGCGCGAGCGGCAGGTCGAGCGGCCGCCGAAGAAGAGCCCTGCGAAGCATCAAGTCTATCGAGATGTCAGGGAGTTCGTGAGGACGGGTCACGTACCTCCGCAGTCCTCCCAGTTTGTCTCGCTCTTCCGTCCACTTCACGCGGGGCATCCACAGGACCATCATTTCCCGTGGTCGCGCGCCCTGCTCTCGACTTCTGACTTCGCTACGACAATCGTAGGTTCGAGCGGGAAGAGCCTCACAGAATACATGCGCCCAGTACACTGGATTCTGTCGAGCGTCAGAGGCGACGTCCTCGTGGCAGTCAGCCCATTCGAGGTGAACGTGCTCTTCCGCGCCATCCAGAAGAGCGAGGCGGTCAGTCTACACGTATACACCGCACGCGTGGCGGAGAGCATGCGGTCCTTCTCCGATCTCGGATTCTACATCGTGGCCCCTCTCGTGCACACGCGGTGGCCAGTGCCGCGCGCCCTCCGTGCTCAGCTGGACCTCTGGGCCGGCCAGCTCTACTTCGACGACTACGAGATGTACCGCGAGCTCTGCTCGTTCCTGGGCATCGGTTTGGAGCAGGCGGACGCCGCCCAGCTGCGTATCCCAGGAGATTGGTTCGTCGTGCGGCACGACCAACACAATGATGCGCCCGCTGGATTCCAGGAGAGTCCGCTACCCGTGCTTAGAGAGCTGATTGGTCTGAGGAGGAAGGGGATGACCTATCTGTCCACCCATTTGGGGCAAGTGCTTCACTCGAGGAGACTTAGGGAGGTTGATTTCAAGGTGCGTCGGCAAATGCTGTATTCATACTCGCAATCTCATGGCTCGAACTGTCAGGTCGAGACTGGATTGACTGTTAGAAAACAAACGACTGGTTATGGAGTCGATGAATAGAAAGCGGAATATTGTGATACGATACATAGCACTTATCTCCCATTATGGGGTTTGACCGACATGTATCAAAGATCCATGCCCTGGTGTGCTACATTTGCCTCGAATAAGGTCGCATGCAAAGGGGTCAACGCATGCGCTAAACGACGTCGTCTGCGGGAACTAAGAACTCCGGTCAGATGTGACTGTCCACACATCATACTGTTTTGTACTCACCGGGCGGAATGTCGATCTCCTCGTCATTCAGATACCAAGCCCCTACAGTGCCGTACAGTAAGTATTCATGCCCTCGGCAAGACGCGCGCCACTCACGATCGCCCGTCATCGCCCGCTCATTGTGCGTCTGCCCGTCGCCGAGCCAGTAGAACCGGTTGCCCGTCTTCTCCAGTGGCTCATAGTCGAAGTCCTCCCATCGCGGCTCCGCAAGCGTGCGGACCGCGTGCAGGCACGTCCCTATTGGTGTGCATGAGCGCTCCGGACCGTGCGATACGGGAAAGCGAGACGACGCACCAGGCCACAGGCCAACGACCTTGCCCTCCGCGTTCTTGTACCACGAGTGGCACGGGTCCGAGTAGACCATCTGCAACCCGCCATGAGCACAACCGACACAGCACGTCCGCACACCACCCACTCGCCTTCGGGAAGAACGCCTGCCGGTCCGCCGTCAGCTCACAAGCCCTCTGCTAAACTACAAGGTGGCGACTCACGTCCATGTACTCCCGCCAGTCGCGCACGGCGTGCGCCTTCACCTCGAGCGTGCGCAGGCGCTCGCGCTGCAGCTTGAGCGTCGCGCGCACGGCGTAGAGCGCCTGGCGCTCGAAGACGACGAGCAGCGAGCCCGAGTTGACGCCCGAGTTCGGGCCCGCGCCGAGGAAGAGGTTAGGGAAGCCGTCCACCGCGAGCGTGAGGTACGCCTCCGCGCGCGCGGCCCAGCGGTCGTTGAGCGCGCGTCCGTCACGCCCGAGGACCGGAAACGGTAGCTGGTAGCTCGTGTCGAAGCCTGTCGCGCAGACGAGGACGTCGAGGGCGCGGTGTGTGCCGTCGGAGAGCGTGGCGCCGGTCGCTGTGATGCGGGAGATGGGCGTGGTCTCCAGCGTTGCCTGGGCGGAGGCGTCAGACGTGAAGGCAATTGTTTGACTGTGCGAGGACTTACGTTATCGGAGCAAAGCGCCTCGAGGTAGCCAGGGCCTGGTGTGAGTCGGCGGCAGCAGACGGACCACTCGGGGAGGACTGACACATGTCAGATACGGTGAAAAGCGGACGCCATTAGAGCTCACTCTTTTCAATGAGCTCGGGTTTATTCTCTAGTTTCTTGACCATGTCTTCTTTGAACGCTGCCGCCGCGGCCTTTTGCATCTCGGAGCCACGAATAGTCACCTGCGAGACCGACTAAAGAAGCGTCAGAAGCGCGAGGATCGCCGCACCGCACCGATCGTACTCACATTAAGATCGTCTTCCACGGCGTGCCTGAACTCTTTATAGAACGCGGGGTCCTTGAACGACTCCCGATCCGCCTCCGTGAACTGGACTGACATCCCGCCGTCAGCGCGCTGTCCGTCGAAAATCGGAGAAAAAGGCGGCATACAATCCGTGCTCTCGGGCGTGCGTCCCACGAGCTCGAGCAGCCTGCGGACCGAGAACGACGCCGCGATCCACGTCTTCCCGCGCACGAAGTTCGTGATCGCGCGCACCTTCGGCTGCAACGCCGCGACGATCTGGATCCCCGACGAGCCCTGCGCCACGCCGTCAGCACGCGGCATACATACCCCACTACACACGGACGCAGCGAGGACTTACATTCCCGACGACGCCGACGCGCTTGTCGCCCCAGTCCTGCACGCCCTCCTCCCAGCGGCCCTCCGACACGTCCCACTGCGCGCTGTGCACGACGCGGCCCTTGAAGTCGCCGAGCCCCGGGATGTCCGGCCAGCGCCAGCGGCTCAGGCAGCCTGTGCCGAGGTACAGCACGTCCGCCGTGTCGTCGAACGCCTCGCCGGTGTCGCCGCGCCGGATGCGGAGGTGCCACTGGCCGGAGGGCTCGTCCCAGCGCGCGTGCGTGAGCTCGTGCGAGAGCCGGATGAAGCGCATCAGCTTGTACTTCTCGACGACGCGGTGCAGGTACGCGAGGATCTCGTGCCCGGGGGCGTAGAAGCCGGACCATTGTGTCTGTAGAGGTGATGCTTGAGGGGAGCGTGTAGGATAGGGAGAGAGGACGTACGTTCTCTTCGAAGGTTAGTTGGTACTGTGGGAAGAAGAGATAAGACGGGCAGCTCATAGTGTAGACGATGTACGCACGCAGTGAGAGGGGATGTCGCAAGACAGGCCCTAGATGTTGTTCAGCACGGAAAGAATACGACTAGTAGCATACGTACTGGGTACTTGTTCGACCACCACGTCCCGCCGATCCCTGCAGCCTTCTCGTAGATCGTCAGATCTAAGTTCGGTACCTTCTGCGAGAAGCTGCGGGTTGTCGGGATCAAGACGATCAACGAAGGTAGACGAGACGCACCGGATGCCGGCGATGATACCGCTGTAGCCTGCGCCGATGCAGACGACCTTCATGCGCCTGTAGTCGTCGACGGAGAAATCGCCGGCTTGATACTGTGCGGGCGTGCTGGCCTTGTCATCATGTAGTGAAGGCGACGATGTTCGGGGAGCGTCGCTCGCCTGCTTGCTTGAGGCCCCAATCCACGAGAAGAAACTCATGATTGTGAAGTACGGGAGGAGGAGATGGTGTGTGAGCGCATACGTTGGGTGCTTTATCGGTCTATGTGGGGCCCGGGAGTGTCAGCACATTCCTGAAGGGTCATGAGAAGTCGTTGCTGTCATTGGGACGTTTCTGTGAGAAAAAAGTACGGCCGGGGCGAAAGGGTGTCCGTCTCAGCGCTCGTGGAGACACAGCGCATATGGACACGGTGCACGGATATGCCGAATCTGCACCCAGCATTGAGCTTGAGCCAAAGCAGAGGATCAGGGTCGTATGCGGGCATGGCGTCGAGGATGGGTCATATGATGAGTTTTGGAAACGGCTGCAGAACCCTACTCGAGTGATTCTGACGAGCAGTGAGTTCACACGCATTAAGGAGAAACGTCAGACCCGAGGAAGCAGCGTGACGGCATTAATCCACGAGGAAGACAGATCCTGTGAAAAAAGTTTCAATATCTGCAGTGTACAGATGTTTCTGTCTTACCCTGGTGAAGAGCGGGTCCAATTCAACGCTCAGACATACGCATAGACCAGGCGACGATCTCGAGCAATCTTGCATAGGACTTGAATGTCCAAGGGTGCCACAATAGAAAGAATGCCGAACTCGTTCACATGGGCCGAGAGTTTGGCAAGTTGCTTGGAAGTCGAGACTATGGAAGAACAATTTTGCATGTCCTATGTGACCTTCGGCATGATAATATGTACTGGCTGACCCGGGAAACGACAGCCCCTCCTATATGAAGCAAACGCCGCTATGCTCTTGTCTGCCGTGACAACGTCCTGCGAACAGACTTCAGGATCAGAAACGAGCACGAGCAGGTAGAGAAGAAGCGTACTGCTGACTGGACTGGATAGGATGTTCAGCGACGGGCGTGTTGTACCGCGATTGTGGCTTTGAGGCTCGATTTTTGAGGACAGCGCTTCTAATACAGTTTGTTCCTACCGAATGGCAAGGCCATCATAGAGTTCTACTTGTCGAAAGCGTCAGCGGAGAAGGAGCATGCAGGACGCGAGGCCGAGTCGGGAGTCAGGAAGGGATAGCGTGGGATCTCATTCGGTAACTGCCGAAGCTGGCGAGAGACTCTGAGTCGTCGACCGAGTCGCTGAAATGCTCAATGTTCGCGCTGCTCCTTTTCAATTCACCACTCGGCCATGCGCATCTTTACCTCTAGAACAGCTCGTGGAGTGCGTATTCTGTGCTGTGTCTCACGTCCCATTTGCCCTCGAGTTTTCCCTGGGCACCACCATGTCCGATCCATGTCTACGATGAACACCGTCAATGGATACTCTGTCCTACTCTTCCCATGCTACTCCTACCACAAGGATCCACGGCCTTGTCTAGTTCCAGCATGTACCTTCCACTGGCATTGAACGGTCTGCACAATGCCCCAACGTGAAACATCTGCTTGCGTCACGAGCAACGAACCCTGGTTCCTCTTTGCCAACGTCACTTTGACTTCCTTCTTCTCGATTGGGGCGTGGAGGATCTCGACTTGTTACTCGGTACGTGGTTGCTGCTTTACCCTGCCCGTGCTCCCCGTTGACATGGTACCTCACGGCTGTTCAGCATCAAGACGATGGACTGGATAATGTCTGCAAAGTCCGCAGGCAAACCAACTTTGGTCGCCTTCTGATTACCACTGTCACGCGTCTACCACATGGTTATTGCTGACTGCTTTTTGGAGCGTCCCGTGTCGTTGCCATTCACAAAGTGCAGACTGCTCATCGGCAGGTTCCGCCTGTGGCGCTGTAGCACCCTGCAAGAAGCGCAGGCCCACCTTGCGCCTACTATGTTCATGTGTCACACCGCCCAAGCATTCCAATGATTGGGTATCAATATATCTGGTCTCTAGATCTAAACACGTTCCCTCCCGTCATTCTCTGTGGACAAACACAAGCCGCAGGCCTATCATCCCCGCGTAACGTTCAAGCTGACCTATCTCAGGATCCGCATCCAGCATCAAACAGGGTCGAAAACGCGACAGCCCTCACCTCAAGCTTCTGCTGAATCTACGCCGCGAACGCGTCCTCGCCGAGCCGCCTCGAGCGCAAGACCTGTCCCCGGTGCGCCGCCAAACACGCCATCTCCTTCCTCCTCAGCACCATCAGCTCCCGTAGCACCGGGAGCGGACTTTTCTGAAACAGTGACGCCGCACCCTGCGGCCGGTCCCGTGGCGCGACAGACCCGTCGCCCTGCACGCGCAGGGCGGCGGACCCTGCGTGCTCGAGGTCGAGGCCGAGGAACGCGCAAAGGACGCGACACATGCCGTGGTCGTCGAGGCACAGCTGCCGCGCGCAGAGGTCCAGCTGCACTCGCACGGCGGGCGGCACGGCCCTCGCGGCGTGGGGTAACGGCGGCACGACGTAGAACTGCAGATCGGGGAAGGAGCGCATGTGCTGCGTCACGCGCGCCGCGTAGAGGTGCAGACGCACCGCGCGACTGGCGTGGATCTCGCGCAAGAGGGCGTTCACGTCGAACGGGCTGGGCGCGACGAGCACGCCACGGGCGGCGGTGCTGGACAGGATCAGTGCAGCGGCCGCATAGTGTCGGGGAGGCAGTCGCCGCGCACGCCCAAGTCGGAGGTCGCAAGCAGGGCCGGCGACCAGGGGTCGGGACAACGAGACGAAGTGCGGCGAGCCCTCCGGGATAACCCCCGTCCTCACGAACTCGCTCACCGCGCGGCTCCCCGCTCTCGCTTTTCAACGCGCCAGGCCGGCATCTTAGTGGTGAATTCTGGAGGAGACGAAGCGGTGGCCATTGTGGGAATCGGGGGTTGAGGAGTGGGGAGGAGAGTTCGCCGAGATCCGCTGCTTCTGAAGACCCCCGAGGTGCGTCAGTTCTGCCCCGCTGGCGGCACAGATGCTGACGTGGACGCATACTGCACCAGGGTGTGCAAACCCCTCACGAAGGTTCCCCGCAAGTACCAGATCACCAAAGACCACCCCGACCCGCCGACAGTCGTGTTCGGCTTCCTCACCACACGCGCGCAGCTCTTCGCTTATGCACAGCGCAACCAGCTCCGCGGCGAGCCCCTCCAGCTCGACTTCTGCCTCAGACTTACCTCGCCTACCTGTCAGACCTCATCAGCGAGCCGTACCTCAGCATCATCCCCGCGTTCTCGCCGACGGGCGACGTCGAGGACGCATACGTCGTCGCCCTGTACACCAACTACACGATGCGTGCGCTGAAGTGCTGCGCGGAGGATGAGGAGGAGATGATCCAGATGCTCCAGACCGAGCTCGAGACCAGCGAGCCGCCGATGTGGTACTGGGATAGATGCAATCCGTACTAGTTCGCTTGGTGAGCCCCGTCGTTCTCAGTCGTGTGGCGCGCACTGGCTTACACACTCGCACAGAGACTTTTTGTCAGCGTTTATCTTCTCGTATCTGCAGGGTCGTTGTCGTGTTGTCATCCATTGCTTCTTCTCGCCGCGCATGTCATAAAATCCCAACCAATCTGACCCGAATCTAGTACTGTCTTCGCCACTCGACCCCAACTCCTTGCACAATATGAACGTGAAGGTGAACGGGGTGAGGAGAGAGATTGAACATTCGAATTTCGTCCGCGGAGGGTCTGACGAGGTGTGAGTCAAGCCTCGCAAAATTCGAGGGACGGTCTCGAATTCATGCATTGGAACATTGGGGCTAGGTGCCCGGCATTCAAGACTGTCTTTATGATCCATTGCTACAGAGATAGCTCCAACAAAATGTGTCCGGAACGCATTGCGCTCTGAGCATCAATTGTGAGTGTGGAAGTCACGTGGCAATGGCCACGAGTCGCGGTGCCCTGACAAACAATGACACCCGCAGACGTATAAAGAGGGCGCGACGAGCAGAAATTTTGACTCACACCTTTTCCACCACTCCACTCCTTCGACAAAATGGATGTCAATACGGACGCGTTGCTCTCCAGTGCACTCCAGATAAGGGAAGCCATAGAACATGCCAGCAGGTTCAACGCCATCGGACACTGCGCGACAAAGATTCGAGTCGGCCGTAAAGCACGTTACGATTTGCATGGCATCGACATCGAGGACATGGATCGTACAGAAAATGAGGTCAGTGAACGTACTTCCGCCGTGGCGTTGGCGAAAGTTGCTGATGGCGTTCCTGAAGACGCTGGTTGAGGAGCTCGCAAAGCTGTACCGGAATGCCCCCACGCATGCCACTGGGACCCTCAGAGAGCCGTTCCATCTGAATATCACCCGGCCCGGGTGCAAGTACGACGCGGACATCCAATCGAGAAAGTCGACGCAGCTGACCAATAGCAAGATCTCCCCCGAAAGAGATGGCGAAAACCTGGACGCCAAAGACTCAAATTCAGATTTCTCAGACGCAATCAACAAAAACGATTACTTCGTCAAGGGTAGCAAGGAAGAGGGTTGGCTGAAGCAGCTTTTCACCAATGCAAGCGTGTCAGGGTACGGCGACGTGCGCACGCAAGAAACGAAGATCGACCTCGACGTCCGCAACGCGCGCGAGATCCCCGCGTCCGAGTTCGCCGTCGCGCCCGCGCTGCTCGACACCATCCGCACGACTTGGGCAGCGCACTTCTGGCCCGCCGCGGTGCGCGTCGCGCCGTACAAGATCCACCTCTACGGCCCGGGCGGCGGCTTCCAAGCGCACCGCGACACGCCCGAGGCGGGGCTCGTCGGCACGTTCCTGCTCGGGCTCGGCGACTCGACGCAGGCGCGGAACCTCGAGGTCCGTGTGCAGGGCGCGCGCGCCAGCAACACGACGGCGTTCTCGGCGTGTGTGGGCCAGTGGGTTGCGTTCTACCCGGACGTGCCGCACCGCGTCGTCAAGCTCAAGAAAGGGTACCGTGCGGTCCTCGCGTTCAAGGTGTTCCGCGCGGACGACGGTGCGGACGCCGCGTGCGATGCGGGTGTGCTGCAGCGCGTGCGGGCGGTGACAGATAGGCTCTCCGCACCGGTCGGGCTCTTCCTCGAGCACAAGTACTGCATGGGCACGCAGAAGCTGGCTGGGTTCGACGCGGTTGTGTATGAGGCGCTCGCGCGGCGCGCGGACATCGCGGTGCACCTCCTGCCGGTGGTGACGAAGTGGAGCGCGGTGATCGAGACAGACGCCGACGTCGACATGGGATACTACAGCGGAAACTTTAGGGATCGCGAGATCCCGCAGGGCTCGTTCGATGCGCCGGTGTATCCGATCACCGCGGCGCACGTCAAGGCGGTCGCGGCGGGGAGCATGGAGGTTTCCTTCGAAAGGTGGGGTAGACTTGTGGTGAAAGACCCTGCTGCGCGTGAGGAAGGTCTTGGATGGCTGAATAAACTCACGAAGGATGTGCAGTTCCTCGCGACGGATCTGGACAGCACGACGGTGACGTGGAGCACTGCTCAGGAGGATTTGGACTACACGGGCAATGAGTCGAGGCCGTACTCAGAAGACAGTGTGTACCTCTCGTATGCGCTCGTCATCGTCGAGAAAAAGCTGTAGATATCGCGTCGAGCATGTTGTGACGACGTACGAATTCCGGAAAACATACCTCTGGACGTTCCCAGAGCAGATGGAGTGTGCGAGAACTGGGTAGTGTCATGCAAAGTTGATAATCGCATCCAGAATTGCCTTTCGAGTACGTCCGGTCGAGCGTTCGAGAGAGCATCGAGGAAGTAGGTAGGTCGTACTAGTGTCAGAGTGAGGCCCTGAAGCGCCGGAGACAGGCGCTTCTCATTTGTCATCATTTTGTCCCACGCATATTTACGCGCCAATTGCCGTTCTCCGCCATTATCACGTCCTGTAAGTCGATGGATAGCTGTCACTCCACTCTGTTTCCAGCGCTCACAACAGCTCCTAATATGATGATCCCCACTGTCTTGTGTTAGGAGAAATCAGGTACGTCGCGGTGTTTTCGTCCATATCGATTGACGCTTCAGACTGGGTTTACTAGGGTAGCGGTTCTCTGCTCTCTGAACTGTGTTTCTGGGTGCGAGCTTGTCCCTGGATATTTGGCACACCGGGAATTGCATCTGCCAGCAGATGCGCCGCATAAAGTAAGTGCGGGCTTCGATGAAGTTCGAAGCGCTCTCAAAGCGCTCTCCATGCCATTCACGATCACTTCACGGACCGGTCCGCTGTGGGTCTAGACGTCGGGGAAGGCATGGGCGGAGTACATCGTGCATAGACCTACAGTGAGCTCCGTTCGACTCTGTCATGTCACATATGCGTTTATCTGGATGTTGCCTTGCCATTGATCATTTTGGTCGGTTAGGTTGGGAGCTTTTTCGTCCACACTTGTTATTGTTCACTCTTTCTAGAATGTCGAAGCATCTCAGTCTGAGTAAGATCGGACTGAGTCAGGTCGCCGACCTAGATTGCTCAGCCTTGACAGACGACTCAAGCTTCAGTCTATAGGTGATGTGGGAGATCATTGCTTCCGCCTAGCGCCTACTATTCACGTTCCTTCTACATTTGGATCGTCAGTCAAAATTGATATGGGCCGAACTTCAGCAACCGAAAAGCACGTCCAACCAAGTCTGCCCTTCGAAAGTTGAGTGACCAGTTAGTAAAAATTCAAATGTGGTGCTTTTCGTATCATTTAGAGACTGTGAGTGTTGCTGGTAACGATCGTAGTGGCGCTCGAGGTGACATTACTTGGCAGGGATTGCGACTCCGCGACGCTTACAACAGGCTGACCAATTCAATTTGCCTCCCGTTCTCTCCCAGTCAGCGCGGTCTAGCAGCTCAAGACGGCCTTCACGGAGACAGTGCCAGGGTATAAAGTGCACTCAGATCGTCGAATGAAACCACCAACCACACAACCAATTCCCCATTGCAAATCAGGCCTCAAATTTCCTGATAATATGTCTTACGGTTCCTTCGACAATCCTCTCGGCCTCGACGAAGACCTCCCCGTCACCGTCCGCCACGAGTGAGTCAAGTCATATTATATTCGACAGCCGTACAGTGACCGACGTCCCTGACCAGCATCTACCCGACCATCGACCCCGAGCCGCTCTTCGCCGCGAAGACTTTCAAGGGCAAGGTCGTCCTCATTACCGGCGCGTCGCGCGGCATCGGCGCAGAGATCGCGCTGCACTACGGGCGCGCAGGCGCGGACCTCGCCCTCGTGGCGCGTAACGAGGCGCTCCTCGACACGACGAAGGCTGCAGTGCTTGCGGCCGTGCCCGATGCGCGCGTGCTGACGTTCGCGCTGGACGTTGTTGACACGGCGGCGGTCGAGGCCGCCGTCCGCGCGACGGTCGAGCACTTCGGGCGGCTCGACGTGCTGGTGCCGAACGCGGGGGTCCTCCGGCCACTCCGGCATTGTGAGCTGCTGGCCGCTGCGTGCTGCGATGCCTCGTGCTGATCGAGCGTGTAGACTTTATAAATGAGGATCCGAACGGCTGGTGGAAGACCATCGAGATCAACCTCCGCGGCGTGTACAACTTCGCCCAGTGAGTGTGCCCGCGTCTGCATTCCTCTACCCTACTGACCCGAGTCCATCACAGCTTCGCGATTCCGCACCTGATGAAGACGAAGGGCAGCATTATCGCCATCTCGTCCTTGGTCGCGCAGGTCCGCGGCATCGGCGGCACGGACTACTCCATCTCCAAGCATGCATTAGGCCGCTTCACCGAGTTCGTCGTCCTAGGTGCGCTGTCCGCAAGATCTGTCCAAGAAGGCACGCGCTGACTGTACGGCTGACACAGAGTACCCTGATGTCAAGATGTACGCGCTGCACCCGGGCTCGGTCGCGACCGACATGGCCGACATGTCAAACGCGCAGATGGAACTTCCGGACCAGCCTCGGCTCTCCGCAGCGACGTGCCTCTACTTGTCCTCTGGCAAGGGGGAGTATCTGAGTGGAAGGTAAGTAATCCAAAATTTTTTTGAAGAGCGGAGTGGTTCACGAGCTGTGCGCAGGTATGTCGCTGCGACTTGGGATTTGGGCGAAGTAGAGAGAGATTGGAAGGATAAGATCGTGGGGCAGCATGCGCTTGTTAGTAAGCTGATGATTCCGGCGTGAATCGTGGTATATCCGGGAAAGGTAGTAGTTTCGTGTGACAACTTAGTACAAGGCGGGAGGATAATGGAATACGTACACGTTCGGAGAACATTCTCGCGTGAGACAATGTACAAAAAGCATAGAACAAAGTGGGGTTGAAAGAACTGACTAGCCGGGGTTGCGGGAACTCTTGTATGCGAGTGCGTTCCTGTATTGATCAGAGTCACGGTAAGATTCTAGGTAAGACGAACGACGCGAGTGTGTCTGGAGTTCGCGTCCTCCAAAGAGACGTAATCCTTTCGGATTCATTCTAATTCGAGTGGGAAGGTGAATGAGGTGAGAAACGTCGAGTAAGCTGAAATCTCCAG
Organism: Artomyces pyxidatus; assembly: GCA_022160305.1. Lineage (NCBI taxonomy): Eukaryota > Fungi > Basidiomycota > Agaricomycetes > Russulales > Auriscalpiaceae > Artomyces > Artomyces pyxidatus. The sequence goes on along the minus strand of MU277244.1, from coordinate 120,269 downwards.
CGGCGTGTATTGTCAATTTTTTGCGCGGGAATGAATCTTGAGAAAATCCTGTCTTCGACTAGGAAGAAAGCTGTTATTCCTTCCTACCCGCGGTACATGGGCCGTACACGAAGGAAGGTCTGACAATTTCTGGTAACAGAGCCTCGCCGAAATTGAACTCACGCACCAATGCTCCAAATAAGTAGGTGTGCCACTAGATGTTCGAGGGTCAGAGACGGCCTCGAGGTTGCTGACGTATATGTGCATTATAACAGCATTGACACAATGGCACAAGTGGCTCCAGTGTGCTGACAAAGGATGCCACACCCCGAGACGAGGATGTATAAAGAAGGGGTCAAACGAGCCGAAATTGAGCTTGTTTGATTTTTCGCGCCCTCTATCCCAGACCTCCCACAGCTGTTTCACCGTTCCACTCCCCTACCGGTAGCATGGACGTTGATACGGGCGCGTTGCTCTCTAGTGCACTCCAGATACGGGAAGCCATCGAGTGCGCCAGCGAGTTCAAAGCCATTGGTCATTGCGCGACGAAGATTCGAGTTGGACGAAAAGAACGATACGACTTGCATGGGATCAATATCAAGGACATGCCACCTACGGAGAATGAGGTTAGTGGACACACTTCCGCAGCGCCAGTTCGCAGACATACTGATACCATGCTGGAAAGACACTTGTAGAGGAGCTCGGTCAACTCTACCGAAACGCGCCAGTGCATGCCACCGGCAAATTCGCAGAACCATTCCGCCTGACAATCACGCGGCGCGGGTGTGAACATGATGACAACATCCAGCCAAGCAGAGGCAAGACGTCCGGCGAGAAAGACACACAGAAGATCGGGGCCTCGGGTTCTGGAGCCAGCGCCGACGAGTTCTTCTCTAAGGACAGTAATGAAGAACGGCGGCTCAAGCGCCTCTTTGAAAACGTGAGTGTTTCGGGGTACGGGGACGTGCGCACGCAAGAGACGAAGATCAACCTCAGCGTCCGCAACGCGCGCGAAATTCCTGCATCCGAGTTCACTGTCGCGCCTGCGCTCCTTGACACCATCCGCACGACTTGGGCAGCGCATTTCTGGCCCGCCGCCGTGCGCGTAGTGCCCTACAAGATCCACCTCTATGGCCCTGGCGGTGGCTTCAAGGCGCACCGCGACACGCCCGAGGCTGGGCTCGTCGGTACTTTCCTGGTTGGGCTTGGCGATTCGACGCAGGCACAGAACCTCGAGGTCGCGGTGCAGGGAAAACGCGACAACGCGGCGTTCTCTGCGTGCGTGGGCCGGTGGGTTGCGTTCTACCCGGATGTGCCGCACCGCGTCGTCGAGCTCGAGAAAGGGTACCGCGCAGTTCTCGCATTCAAGATGTTCCGCGCGGACGATGACGTGGACACGGCGGCGTGCGACGCAGGTGCACTGCAGCGCGTGCGGGCCGTGACAGACAGGCTCTCAGCGCCGGTCGGCCTCTTTCTCGAGCATAAGTATTGCATGGGCACGCAGAAGCTGAGCGGCTTCGACGCGGTTGTGTATGAGGCGCTGGCGCGGCGCCCGGGTGTTGCTGTGCACCTCCTGCCTGTGGTGACGAAGTGGCACGCGGTGATCAAGACGGATGACGACGTGGAGATGGGATACTACGGCAGCGACTGTGACGAGGATGAGATTCCTGAGGGCTCCTTCGAAGCGCCAGTGTATCCGCTCACTGCGGCGCATGTGCAGGCGGTTGCGACGGGGAACATGGAGGAGATCTTCGAATATACTGATATGGCAGACCCGGTGGCCTGTGAGGAAGGTCTTGCGTGGTTGAAGAGCCTCACGAGCGATGTACAATTCCTCGCGACGGATCTGGAAAGCACCACAGTGACGTGGAGCAGTGATCAGGAGGACTTGGACTACACGGGTAATGAGTCGAGACCGTATTCAGAAGACAGTGTATACCTGTCATATGCGCTGGTCATTGTGGAGAAGGCGTAGGTTGCGCAAAGATCGTGTGCAAGGATACAATACATAGGGGAATTCGTACCAGTTTAAACCATAGTATCGACCAATAGACACGCCTTCGGACCGTGCCCGATACCGTAGAAGTGTCCGAACACCCCAAATACAAATGCCCGCGGCTGCTTGGCCCCCCATGGATTAGCTCAGCCTCACAGTGCCGCGGCTTGAATGTCAAATGACTCACCATCGATACCGCTATAGCCGAGTCTAGAGCGCGATGGCGGGCTGACCGTCTTGTACGTACGCCACACTGTAAGAGGCGAATCTTCAGGAGCTTCGTCTTGTCCGCGGCCTCCAAAGGGAGCGCTTCTGACTTTCTGTGACTCGGCTGGGAAGCAAGTAAAAAACGTGAGAGTGCGTTGTCGACGTACAAAAAGGCGCGAACAAATCAAAGTTGATCCGTCCTTCATCCTCTTCATTCCCAGTTACACGCCGCGATTTACCGTATCTCTCAGCCTACCATGGATTCCGATGCAAGCGCGTTGCTCTCTACTGCCCTCGAGATTAGGGCCGCCATCGAGGCTGCAGACCGATTTGACGCTATCGGGCACTGCGCGACGAAGATCCGGGTTGGCAGTCGGCGACGATACAGTATGCATGGCATCAGGAAAGAGGAGGAGGAGGCCACAGCCAACGAGGTTCGTGGGCGCACCCATGCTATGCTAGTTCGTGGTGACTGATCATCCATCAAAGACACTCGTAAACGAGCTCGCCAAGCTGTATCGTGATGCGCCGGTGCACGCCACTGGGACTCTCGCAGAGCCATTCCACCTGACTATAACGCGGCCCGGATGCGAATTTGACGAAGACATCAAACCGACCAACAGCACGACGCTCCGGGAAAGTAAGGCTGAAGATCCAGATTCAGAGGACGATGAGTCGGATTCTTTAGAGGACGGCGCCGTCGCCGACGCATACTTCTCCGCGGGCGGTAAGGAAGAAGGATGGCTGAAGCAAATCTTCGACAGCGCGAGCGTATCGGGGTATGGAGACGTGCGCACCCAAGAGACCAAGGTCGACCCAGAGGTCCGCAATGCACGCGAGATCCCCGCATCCGAGTTCACAGTCGCCCCCGCGCTCCTCGACACCGTCCGCACAGCCTGGGCCGCGCACTTCTGGCCGGCAGCCGTGCACGTCGCGCCATACAAGATCCACCTCTACGGCCCGGGCGGCGGCTTCCAGGCGCACCGCGACACGCCCGAAGCCGGGCTCGTCGGCACATTTCTGCTTGGGCTCGGCGACTCGACGCAGGCGCGGAACCTCGAGGTCCGTGTGCGAGGCGCACGCAACAGCAATAAGGCAGCGTTTTCGGCGTGCGTGGGGAGGTGGGTCGCGTTCTACTCGGACGTACCACATCGCGTCGTGGAGCTCGAGACGGGGTACCGCGCAGTCGCCGCATTCAAGGTGTTTCGTGATGACGACGCAGACTTGGGCGCAGTGGCGGGCGGGGCGGGAGCGCTGCAACGTGTGCAAGCGGTGACGGACAAGCTCTCAGCGCCAGTCGGGCTCTTCCTCGAGCACAAGTACAGCCTGGGCACGCAGAGGCTGAGCGGGTTCGACGCGGTCGTGTATGAGGCATTTGCGAGGCGCACAGACATCGAGGTGCACCTCCTGCCCGTCGTAACGAAGTGGAATGCCGTAATTGAGACGGACAGCGGGCGAGAGATGGGGTACTACGGCAAGAACTGTGACGAGGAAGACCTTCCGGAGGGGAGCTTCTCGGCGCCAGTGTACCCGCTCACGGCTGCGCATGTCCGAGCGGTGGCAAAGGGGGAGATACAGAGCCAATTCGATGGCTGGTGGTACCCGCGAGCAGAGGACAAGGCGAAGAGCGTGGAAGGCCTCGTGTGGCTGAAGGACCTCACAGAGGATGTGCAGTTCCTTGCAACGGATTTGGACAGCACGACGGTGACGTGGAGCACTTCCACGGTGGACCTGGACTACACGGGAAATGAGTCGAGGCCCTACTCAGAGGATAGTATATACCTCTCGTATGCGCTCGTCGCTGTCGAGAAAAAGCTGCTGTAGAGAGTGTACGAGGTCGATAACAGACAGGTTCCCGGATACATATCTCCAGAAGGCGCTGAGCAGAGTGATATCACGCAAGGCTGTTGAGCACGTCCAGCACCGAGTCGAGATTGAAGAATATAGTGAAACAAGTAGGTGGGAAGTGCAAGCTGGCATCAAGCTGGCAGAGTCGGCGCCTCGTGAACAGGCGCTTGTCGGATTTGTCATTCGTTCCCACGCATCGTGGCTGCGAATTGGCTTGACAAGGAACTGCCGCACACTTCGCGAACTTACATGCCGACTCGCCGATGGTATCAACTGTATCCTTCCCCGCTTTCAATGACCTTCCATCGTCCTCTTAACAATTTTTTTAACATGACAGGTCTTCCCATCCTACTCTTGCACCACTCGTAAGGCCGTCCTTTTCGGTCGATCGTGCATCCGGACTTGCAGCAAACCTGTGAGTAGTAGACGAAGCTTGGAGGAAACTCTACCTGTCGGCGCGGCCACAGAGTCCGGGTCTTCCTGGCCCTGCCAGCTGACCCCTACGTGTGTACTTTCGAATTGCCGTCACTATTTTAACGTGTTGTTGAACTCTTCGTCAGGCTTGTTGAACTGTGGATGAACCTTTGACGACATCTTGCTGGATCCCTAGCCTGCGCAACGGGGCCAGCCAAGTTGTCGCATCGATTCAGCCTCAACGACGACCCGATATCAGTGCTTGACACTGTCAGTCTATGCTTCCAAGAGCATGCGCGAAGCACCTCTCGTAACACGTATCAGTATTCAGATGCACGGTTCTAATTCGAGCGACACCGCTTCATGTGCCTTGGCATATGCAGCTGACCCTGTGAGCGCTTCTCTGTACTTATATTCAATGTATATAAACTGACCGCACGTCTTCTATCTAGTCATCAACGGCGATGGGCCTGCTAACCTGGCTTGGTCTCTCCAAGAAGCGGAATGGCGTCACTCCACAACCTCTAGGTGACAATGGCAGGCAATTCAAAGCCTCTAATGCCGGAGATTTTGCCGTCGACGAGTACCGGCCCATGAAAGTTGTGTGCATCGGCGCGGGGTACAGTGGCCTCATCGCAGGAATCCGGTACGTTGTCTCTGCGCTGCATCGCTCTCGTAAGAGAGCCAATCCCTCTTCAGATTCTCGCAGAAGGTGCCAAACTTGGATCTGAGGATCTACGAGAAAGCTGCTGGAATCGGTGGGACGTGGTGGGCGAACAAGTACCCAGTGCGTATCTCGCCCAGAAAAAAATTCATAGTCTGACAGGCTGCCTAGGGAATATCATGCGACGTCCCCTCACACAGCGTATGCCCCCTCTTTGTTCTGCGCAGGATCTGCTGAGACTCACACGACATTGCAGTACCAGCTCACGTTCGAAGAATATGTGCGTTCTTTTTCCCACCAGTTTACTTGTTCTGACAATTATCCAGTCACAATGGTCGGGCTTTTATGCTACGGGGAACGAGATTCTCGCGTACTTACACCGTGTTGTGGAGAAGTACAAGCTCATGCGCTACATACGGCTGCAGCACGAGCTCGTGCAAGCGCGGTGGGACGAGCCTTCGGGGAAATGGCAGCTCCGCATCCGACGCGGCGACACCGGAGAAGAGTTCGAAGACAAGGCGGACGTGCTGTTCCTCGGGACGGGGACGCTCAGCCGTCCGCGCTTGCCGGACATCCCGGGGCTCGGTGAGTTCAGAGGCCGTGTCGTGCACAGTGGGCGGTGGGACGTTTCGGACGAGGGTGTGAAAGACTGGGCGGACAAGCGCGTAGGCGTCATTGGGAATGTGCGTGGCCTATTCTTGGGCCAAGGCAACGTGGTGCGTCATGATACTGATGGCAGGGTCGCATGAGCAGGGTGCTTCGGGAATACAGATTGTCGCGGCGCTGCAGTCGCGGGTGGGTACGCTTACGAACTTTGCGCGTGGGAGAACATGGATCGCAGAGTCTTTCTCGGCGAGCAAGCTGTTGGAGCTCATGGGGCGGAATCCCGACAGCACCGACTGTACGTTCTGTCTCGACAGACAACTCGCATTTCTTATGTACTGACGGCACGTTGTTAGTTGGATTTACAGACGCGGACAGAGAACGGTTCAAGGATCCTGCTGTCTACAAAGAATTCCGTCGTGCACTGGAAAATGACGTCAACGTACGCTTGACTCGCGATCCCCCCGAAGTTTATCCCTATTGAAGTCGGTCTTATACTTCAGTCTGTCTCACAAGTGACAATTCGGGGAACTGAGTTACAGAAAATTGTTGCCACAATCTGCAAGGAGGATATGGTGAAGAGGTTGGCGAAGAAACCAGAGCTCATAGACAAGAGTGAGCACAGTTTCAGTGTGAGCCCCGCATAGCTAACCCTCATGTCTCTCATAGTTGTCCCTGAATTCTCAATCTGCTGCCGACGACTGACACCCGGTCCGGGCTACCTCGAAGCTCTATGCGCCGACAATGTGAACCTTCCTGTTCTGCTCTCGACAGTATCACAAGTTGACTTCTATTCTCTCCGATAGGCAACTCTCGAAACAACTCCCATATCGAAGATCACACCGACAGGCGTCACCCTCTCCAACGGCACGCACCGTCCGCTAGACGTTCTTATATGTGCCACGGGATTCGATACGACGTACAAGCTGCCATTCCCCGTCATCGGGCGGGACGGCCGCGCGCTGAACGACCGCTGGGCCAGCCGTGCCGAGGCATACCTGACGGTCGCGGTCGACGGGTTCCCGAACATGTTCCTTGGGACAGGGCCGAACTCGTTCGTCAACGCGGGGTCGCTGCTCATCATCATGGAGCGGCAGGTGATGTATGCCGTAAACGCAACGCTGAAGATGCAACGCGAACGGCTGCGGACGATGGAGGTGAGGGCGGAGGCCGTGCACGATTGGAGGGAGTACATGGAGGTGCGTATTCGCGAGATGCATAGATGCGGGGTTCGAAGTTGAAGTGGCTTATTTTCTGGGGGATAGGCGTTCTTCCCGAAGGTGAGTCGCACTGCGCGCGTGCGGCGTCACCAGATTTGACGATTTTCCACAGATGGTGTATACGGAGTCGTGCCATTCGTGGTACAAGAACGCCGACGGCAAGATAGTTGGTCTTTGGCCTGGTGAGTCCTTTTCAAGAAAATTTACGCATTATCTAGCGGTCACGGAGATTCTCAGGGACGTGCATGCACGCGGTCCGCGCGCTGGCCAATCCGCGCTGGGAAGACTACACTTATACGCCAGTTGACAAGACGAGCAATCGACTCTTCTGGCTCGGGGACGGACAAACGCACAACGAGAAGACGCTGACCGGTGATCGTGAGTATGCCGGTCTATCAACCACGGACTGTGCTGACTCTGTATGCGTCAACGCAGGGGCTTGGTATCTCAATGATGAGGAAGTTGATGTTCCACCTGGTGTGTATCGACCAATTCTCACTCCTCTTCGCATACTGATACCCCCTTTCAGTTCCTGGAAATGATGAAGCTGCACTTGTAGTATGATGTAGTACCTACGCTTGAGTACCAAACAGTACTTTGTATGTAAAGAATCAGTTCCATCTGCAGCGTCGTCCAAGAAACATAAATCCTCAGTTCCCCAACTCCCCAGCAGGTCCACCCCGATGTCCTCGCTATCAGAGGCGCGGTGAAGCATCGAATCTCGAAATCACATGTAGCATATCAGTGAGTGTCGTTTTTTTTTTGTCTTAAGCTTCACTGTTGACGAGCGTTGTTCAGCTTCGCAAACGTATTTTATATCAATCTAGCAAATCCACCATGAACATGTATATTTCCGGCGGCGAGACCATCCGACCATATTGCTTGATTTCCTCGTACGGACAGGATGTCCGTCTCTGTACACTGGCCGTATGTTAGTTGACTGAAAGAAGCCGAAAGAAGAGTTCCGTTCTCTAAGTGCTATGGTGCGATGTGGAGGCTCAAGTGCTCGGGGGTCCATATTCCGTATCTCCACAAATGGTCATGATCACAGTAAAGTATTTCGACCTTTCTACTCGTGCGGAGCTGATGATAGTATCAGTCGCGTGCCAGGAGAGAATCGAATTTTAACATACTTTGAGGTGGATCGACCTCCTCGTCGTCCAGGTACCAAGATCCTGCAGATTCGCAGTCATCGACCGCCATTCTTCAAGCTATCCAAACATGATGCACTCACAATTGCCCGACATTGTCTTCTCATTGTATGTCTGGCCGTCTCCGAGCCAGAAGAATCGATTCTGTGTACTCTCCAGCAATGTGTACGTGTAATCTTACCACCGTCTTTCTGACAAGACACGACACGCATGCAGACAAGTACCTGTACGGCGCGTTTGTTTTGCCAAATACCGTGAGAGTGATATCGCTTGTACGTACCCGGCCATAGTCCTGTGATCTTCCCTTCCGCGTTCTTAGACCACCATTGGCACGATTCCGTGAACACCATCTGGAGAACGTGAGCGGTGAACGAGTTACAACGACAATTGGCTCACCTTCGGGAAGTACGCCTGCTCCAACAGCCCTGTTGGTCAGTGCAGGTCAAATTCCAACTGGCTAGTTACGCCCATCCACATAATCGATCCAGTCACGCACGGCTTGTGGCTGCACCTCCATCGAGCGAATCCGCTGCCGCTGCATCGTCAGCGTCGCCGACACAGCATACAAAACCTGGCGTTCGAATATCGCAAGCAACGACCCCGCGTTGACGCCCGAGTTCGGGCCTGCCGAGAGGAACATGTTCGGAAACCCGTCGACAGCAATCGCAAGGTACGCCTCCGGGCGCTTATCCCACCGCTCGCTCAAAGCGCGGCCATCGCGGCCGAGGACGGGGAACGGGTACTGGTAGGTCATGTCGAAACCCGTTGCGCAGATGAGGACGTCCAGCCGACGGTGAGAGCCATCTGACAATGCGACGCCGGCAGGGGTGATACGCGCGATCGGGGTCGTCTCGAGAACCGCCTGTATACGTAGACGAGTATATACTGTCAGATGCGTTCGTACGTTCTAGGAAGTGCGGACCTCACATTTTCTTCGCAAAGTGCCTCGAGGTAGCCAGCGCCCGGCGTCAGCCGTCGGTAGCCCGCTGACCAGTCAGGGATAACTGCAGTTATAATAGAGGTGAGCGGCCAGCTGCTATATGATGCATTATTGCGAAGCCCAGCGCTTACGCTCCTCTGCAAGCCCAGGCTTCGAGGCCAGTTTTCTCGTCATCTCTTCTTTCAGGGCCTTGGCGAGCGCCTTCTGTTGCTCAGAGCCGCGAATTGTCACATGTGAGACCGGCTGTCAGCCCAGAGCAGAGGTCAGCAAAGAGGGCATCGATAGAGTGCAAATGGTACGCGCGTTGGATCGTCCTCGAGCGCTCGTCTGAATTTCTTGAAGTCTGGGATGTATTTGAAAGCATCGAGCTCTGCCTCCGTGAACTTGACTACAATCCCAAGGTCAGCATGGTGCGACAAGTATAGTGGGGTTGCGTACGATCGGTGATGTCCGGCTCGCGGTCCAGAAGCTCGAGAAGCTTCTTAATGGCAAAAGACCCCGATATCCAAGTCGGACTCCTGACGAAGTTAAAGATCGAGGCGACTCTGGGCTGCAAGGCCGCCACAATCTGGATACCAGAAGATCCCTGCAGGAGATGATTTATTCGTAGCGCGCCACAGAATAAGAAGTGCGTACGTTCCCGATGACACCGATGCTCTTCTCACCCCAGTCTTTCACCCCGTCTTCCCACCGGTGCCCCTCTGACACGTCCCACAGAGCACTATGCACAAGGCGGCCCTGGAACTCATTCAGGCCTTCAACCTTTGGCCACGATGGCCGGTTAAATGCTCCCGTCGCGAGAAACAGCACATCTGCGTCGTCTTCGAACTCCTCAGATGTGCTAGCCAATGAGTCGACGCGGCGAATGCGGAGGCGCCACTTCCCTGTGGACTCGTCCCAGCGAGCGTGCACCAGCTCATGGCTGAGCCGGATGTAGCGCATGAGCTTGAATGTGTCAACTATGCGGCGGAGATAGGCAAGGATCTCGTGGCCAGGGGAGTAGAAGCTTGACCATTGCATCTGGTGAGTCGCAGGTTGCTTAGCATCTGAAACTTGGGATAAAACAGTGAAGCGCACGTATTCTTCGTATGCGAGTTGATACTACAATGATAAACGCACTTCAGAATTTCATTGATTTCGCGATGACGTGTAATGAGAACTGACACAGAGTGATGGAACGTCGCAACCAATACCCTGGATGACCGAAAAGTCAGCGATCCCTGTCGACGAACTCGACCTGGATTTGCTGACGGGGTACTTATTCGCATACCACACCCCACCAATCCCAGCGGCCTTCTCGTAGATCGTCAGGTCTAGATTTGGTACTTTCTGCGAAAAGCTGGGAGGTCATGCCGCTACATTAGATTGCCAATACGGTATGAAACCAGGAAGAGACACACCGAATTCCAGCGACGATTCCACTATACCCTGCCCCGATGCATAAAACCTTCATCCGCCTGTACTCATCCACCGAGAAACCGTCCGCATTTGGAATGTCATCTCCAAGGACGTCATGAAATTGACGTCGAGTACCATCCGAACCCGCTTTTGAACGGCCGAGCCAACTGGAAAACAGAGAAATTTAGTCAAGTATCAACGAGGAATGGATTACGAAGGACAGGAGAAGATACCTTGCAGGTGATTGCCATATGAATTCGGACTTGGAACTTCGGGACGCGCCACTTCACCAAGGATGCCCCAATAGTTGACTCGCGTGTCCTCGGTAGTTTTTGAAACTTGAGACCGCGTACGAACCTCTTTTCCGGATGCAGAACGATCGGGATGTCCAAACCTTCGCTATCTCTCAAAGGCAGGTGATACGTAAGACTCAAGATGCTCGCATTGTCGATAAAGTCGTGATGCGAGGGAATTAATGTGATCCTAGAAACACGTTAGAATTTGCAATGCGGCAGATTGAAAGAGGAATAAACCTAATGAGTGGTGGTGAGTCCTAGAACCATCGAGTAGGTGGCGTGGTAGGATAGTCAAAGCTCCTGCGAGGTCTGATCAGTGATCTTGTCGATGGCGCTCACGAGTCTCAGTGCGATCCTAATGTGTCTTTACTCTCAGGTTCGCTTCCTGTGGCTATCAATTAAGACATGTGCGATAAGTCCTTGGGTCTTCCAGAACGCCCGGTGACATCTCGTGTCCGATTGAAGAACGAATGCAAGAAGCTAGCTAGGTCAGCCATTCATCCAAGAGCTTCGCTACTGTGATGGCTCTGGGTCGAGTAATTCGCCTACAGTACAGTCGCCTCCAAGCAGTGCAGCTCGCACGAACCTTCCCTTGAGTTAACGGGTCGGACATTAGGACCTCCGGCACAAAATTGGGAGGGGATTCTGCAGGCAGAGACTGGGCTCTCAACCTCTGAGTCGCCCATCGGATAGGCATGCGATCAATCAGGATTTCGAACATGGTTAGTGCGGGTATCCAGCGTTAACAAGATTGCTCGAGTTCCCACGCGCCCCTTGGACAAGTAGGGGCGACAAGAACGACAAGTCGAGCCTGCAGGAATATATTCAATGTTCAGCAGCCGGTCATACTTAGCTTCTCGGGGAATGAGAAATCAGCCTCCTGCTTCACACTGAGATTGTGCTGATGGGTACCGAGAAAGCGAGCGCTGGCCGTGAGTAAGGATGGACGGATCTACGGTGTTTCCGATAATCAGTGTCTGGCACACAACTGGCACTTTGAAGCAGAAGAGGGGGAAATTACTTGTGAGGGCACATAAAATCTCCGGGATATCGCACCTTTCATAACACCCCACAGCTCATCTTGCCGTCGATGCTGCCGGTGAGCGGAGGGTTGACAGACACGTAGGGCTTGACTGCTTGGTCCATGCACAGATCCTCGGCGTTATCAAACCAAAGCTGAGTCCTCTGAACGCTGTTCTCGGGGCCAAATGGTTGCTAGTACACTCGTGTCTTTGGGAGATGCAGTAGTGCGGTTAGTCTGAGTAAGGTGGGGGCTTCAAGTTGACGGTGGCGGGCCGGCCCCGCGTCGTAAACACACGGCTGACTAATCAGGCACACGACAAGGAAAATATTAATATTCGCGTTGCATGAGCCTGATGATCAGTAGCCTGCGTGTAAGCATGGCCTATCCTATCCACCGCGGATACCATCGAATACACCTCTTTCACTACCATTGCGCGTTCTCCGACTAGACCACAGTAGATTGCCAGGCGCAGACTTGATTTCTTAACATTCGACTCCTACACTTCTTCGTTTCAACATGTTACACCATTCGCAAATTGCTGCCGCAGTTCTCGGAGCGGTCGTGTCTGGAGGGACGGTCCTCTCCCAGTCACAGCCTCGCAGACAAGACCTCCCTCCGCCCCAGTCCGGCCATCTCGTGCGCCTCCGGGTTCAACAAGAACATCTGAGTCTGCGGATCCAGCGCCCTCAGCTGGCTATCTCCCCCAAACTCCGCCGCGCGCGCCTCGTACGTCTTCCTCCCCCAATACCGCGCCGCCGCCCAGTCGGAATGGTGCGCACACATCACCGCCGCGTCCTGCGTGAAGTCGTCCTCGTCCGCCGCGTACCCCTCCTCCCGCATCATGCGCACGCCGCGCACGATCGCCGCGATGCGCCCCGCGGACTCCCGCGGCCCGTAGTGCGGGACCGACTCCCAGAGCCTCGCGATCGTGCGGCGCCGCGCGTCGCTCGCGCGCAGCGCCTCGCCCGTGCGCGCGCACGCGTCGCACGCGCACTCGAAGCCCCACGCGCGCAGCCGTGCCTGCCGCTCGCCGCGCGCGCTCCCGTACACGCCGCGCGCGGAGATGTACGACACGAGGAGCTCGTCGCCCGCGGCGACGGCGCGCAGCGCGTAGATGCGGAACGCGCCGCTGCCCGCGTGCCACGAGTAGCGCGCGTTCGGCGCACACGAGTGGTTGAACCGCGCCGCGCGCGGGCACAGGATCGAGGCGTTGTCGCTCGCGGAGAACGCGTTGGCGGCGTGGATCGCGACGGCAGAGCGCTCGCCGGTGTGCGCGAGCGCCATGAAGGCCGCTCGGGCGGCGGGGGAGAGCGAGCTGACGGCGGCCTCGACGTCGCGCGGGCTGCTGCTGCCGCTGCCGATGCGGTTGCGGACGGTGTAGAGGGGGCGCTCGGCGAGGATGAGGTCGCCGCGCTGGAATGCGCGCGTCGCGAAAGCGCCGAGGCCTTTCGTGCCGGCGTCGGCGACGATGTATCGAGTGGAGTGGTCGTCGCTCTGGAGGACCGCGGCGGCTTCTGCGGCGCTGTTCACGGTGTTCATCTCTACTACCGTTTTCATTTCGCCTCCGGCGTCGGCATAGGCTTGGATATCTGGGCACATGGGATCGTGAGGTTTGTTGAAGGCGCCATATTCGAAGTACACACCCAGTCGAGCACCAGAGAAATCACCCTGCTTCGTCCTCGAGACGCTTCGTCTGTAAAAAGCTTTGGCATTTCCTGAGTCCATCTCTAGCGCTGCTGTCGCATCGCTCTCGGCGTCCGACCACCTATTGCTGGTCAGATCATGTTGATGACATTGCAGCTGCTGAGATGCACTCACCGCTCGAGCTTTATATTCGTCATACACCTATTGAGCACGTACACGGGATCGGAAGGGTCCATCGTCATGGCGTCCGTATAATGCTGCAGAGCGGCGTCGTAGTTATGCGCTTTGAACGCATCGTTTCCCTTGAACATATCAAGTCAGTCCTGAGCAGCAGCTTTGCAATGTCGATCGCACCTTCTGCTTTTCCAGTTGCGCTACAGATGACATGGTGTTCCTGTTTCGGAGGAGATTTGAGTGGTGAGCGTAGCCGATACGACGTGCTGAGCTGAGGACGACGGGTTTTAAGTGCGTTCTTCCTCAACCTCGAGGCTGCTGCGGACACTCACCTGAGGCTTAGTGCATGCAGGCGCTACTGCGCAGCAATCGGCGAACTTGAAGGTGTTCACAGAATATCCATTTGCGCTCCCGCCTGGGTCCGACTGACAGGCTGCTTGAGAACGTAAAGATAACAGACCTCACCTCTTAGCACCAGGCGCAACGAGGTAGACCAATCTGTACACCGAATACACGAACACAGACCACAGCTATACGACTGTTTGGACGAAGACGTTTATTTCCGCTGGACACGAGGCGTTCGTGGAGCTCGGCCACGGGGAGTAGAAGTCGGAAGGTTCGAAGGAAGATCGTCAGTGTCTCTTCTGACGCAAGAAGCCGTATTCGCCGTGTGACATGACGCTAGCGAGTACTGGTGGCACGAACGAACGCGATCGCGTTCGTTGCATGTTGCGGGTCCACAAGATGATAAGGCTTCACTCGGCGCAATCGCATCCACGGCGTCATAATGAGGAACCAGAGTGCGCCTCAGTGAGTGAGGGGATGTATGTGGGATGTGCATCTCCCGGTTAGAGAACGTTAAGAATGAGGGGAGTGACTTGGAACTTCAAGTTAACGGAAGACGAAAACGGGAAGCTCAGCGCTCAGCAATTAGCTATGTAGGTACAATACTAAGAACGATGTTTCTACGGCGCTATAGCCAAGTGGTTACGGCGACAGATTAGAAATCTGTTTCCCTCTGGGAGCGCAGGTTCAAATCCTGCTGGCGTCGATGCTGGAATCCAGGTAGAATTTTGCTCCGACACCGCAATAAAGAAGGCATGAATTTCCATACCATATCGAAATTTTCTTTCGTTTTGTAGATAGTGCATCTTCATGCCGGTCAGTTAACCGAAAAAAACAAACAGACGACACCAGCAGGATTTGAACCTGCGCTCCCAGAGGGAAACAGATATTTAATTCGAATCTGTCGCCGTAACCACTTGGCTATAGTGCCTTGACGATCACAGTACTGTAAGTACCTATCTTCGTCATAATACGCACAGTGCACATTGCTCTATCATCCTCGCCAACGACAAGTACGCAAAAGACACTGTGATGGCCAGAGCCGAGCCAACAGCAGGTAGGATTGATGTCGCCGCGTGTTCGCGGGGGCCATGCAAGACGGCCACGTGACTGTGAGCGCGTCACGGTGGGTCTTTGGAGACTCCACACGACGTCTGCAAGGGGGGCATTTATTTCATTGACGAGTGGAAAAGGCTGGACGATAGCCGAGCAAGAGGCGGGGCGCTGGCGTGCCAGGTGGAGGCTCGATGACGCATGCCAATCCCCGTCCAAACTCGATGACGTCGCTCCGTCCCGCCGCCGTATATAACCAGCGCGCTCGCCAGTCCTCTTCTCCATTATTTCTCCCCACTCCACCATGTCTCTTCCCAACGCTACCAAAGACATCTCC
The DNA here is from genome assembly GCA_022160305.1 of Artomyces pyxidatus. Classification (NCBI taxonomy): domain Eukaryota; kingdom Fungi; phylum Basidiomycota; class Agaricomycetes; order Russulales; family Auriscalpiaceae; genus Artomyces; species Artomyces pyxidatus. The sequence continues at coordinate 104,976 of MU277244.1, read as the reverse complement.
GAGCACCCCGGCAAGAACTCGGTCACCGACCCGCTCAACAAGCAGGCAAAGGCCGCAGATGTCGACCGCAAAGTGCGTCCTCTCCGCATCCTCTCCCCGCATCGTCTTAACCGCGTCCGCAGGTCCGCTTGTACGGCGTAATCGAGGCCTTCCGCCAAGGCCGCATGCCCACCAACGAGCAGATCGACCACACTCTCAAGCATGTTCTCCAGACGTCTCCCGTCGACGAGGCCAAGCTCTCGCCGGAGGGCCGTAAGTTGATCCAGGACACCCGTGACATCATCGAAACCGCCCGCCTCATGGTCAAGGACAAGAACGCCGACGAACTCTTCCAAAACTTCATGTGGCACACACGCAACGTCGACGTCTCCCAGGCGAAGAAGGATCCCAGCGAGATCGCCCCCGTCGACAAGCAGAAAGTGCAGGAAGATGGCCAACAGGGTACGTTCGCGCATACATCAACCGTCTATCGCGTTTAACGACTTCGCCAGCTCTCCATCACCTTCGCACTCTCCTTACCCTCGTCGCGACTAACTCGGAGGTCCGCAAACTCCTTTCCGACTTCTCCGTCATTGGCAGGGATATCCTCGCACGCGCTGCATCCCACGCCGCCGAGAGCGTACGCCCCGATCAGGACGCGTTGAACAACGTCGACCGCCCAGCACCGTCAGACCAGTTCCAGACGGCCGGTGGACGCAATGTCGGTCCCGACGAGACGCCCGTTGCCGAGTTGAACGTTCCCGGCACCAACGCCGCGATCAGGCATCACCCCCATGAAGGCACCGAGGTCGAGAATGACGGGGAGGTCCGATCCGGCGACGAGGCTTTCAACCAGGCGCGCGATACCGCGTACAACGCGAAAGACCGCGCGGCGGAGACAGCCCAGGCTCAGGCCAACGAAACAGCAGAGTGAGTCGATTCGGACTTGATCCTAAAACAGTCTCTGATCGTGCACATAGCCAAGTCACCGACGACAATGTCGATCCTGAGATGAAGAAGCAAGGTCTAATGTCGCGACTTCAGGGTTTGAAGGTACATATCCATATTTGCCGAGGCGTTCGGCTACTGACATCAGATGCAGAATGGTCTCTCCGATCGAATCCCGCAGGAGCACAAAGACACCGCTCGCGATAAGGTCGACCACAGCCGCCAAGTCCTTCTAGAGGAGTACTTCCCTGAGGATCGCCGCGACCAGTTCATCTACCGAGGCAAAAAGGTAAGCTGTTTCTTTGCATCCCGTTTTGTCTGCGCGCTGACGCACATTCATCGTTTAGGTGATCATCGAGTGCCAAAAGCACAACGACTATCAAGAGAGTATTCGTTGGCTCCTCGAATTCGTCGAGGAGTACGCCGGGCACGGGAGGTCCTTGGCTGGGCACGGCAAGGATTCCCATGGCAAGCTGACGAGCGTGAGTCTCCTAGACATTCTTAGGGATGCCGCGTGTTGACTCTTTGATATCCAGGATCCCGCACTTCAGCAGTCCACTACTCAACTCCGCACGCTGCTGGAGCGCTTCGCGAACGGGCAAAGCATGGACATCATCTTCGGCGCCATCGACGACCTCGTCCAGGATGCTCGCAACGATGAAGAGTTCCGTCACTGGTTCGAAGGCGTCGACGCGTACTCGCGCAAGGTTCTGCTCGAACCCGGATATGTCCTCGAGCCTGCGTGCAACTCGGAAGGCCGCGAACTCCGCGACTCTGGCCGTCGCTTCTACGACGAGAAGTACAAGAATCACTTCGATCGCCTCTTCGACTCGATCGGCACCTGGTTCAAAGCTATGGGCGAAGATCCGCTCAACAAGCGCTTCGGCGACGATTGGGCGAGACTTACGCACGACCTACTGTTCGACAGCGAAGGAAGCTTGAAGTTCAAGCCCGAGCTTTGGATGGATATCCGCAAGGTTATCCTGCCAGTTTTGGTCGATCAGGTGCGTCTTTTCGAGGCGGAGTTTGCGGATGTCGATCTGATATCAGCGACTACAGGTTGGATACGTGCCTATTCCTCGTGTCGAGTACACCGACGACGCTATCGATCTCGTCGTGGAGAACTTGACTCTGCAGGGCCGGAACCTGTTCCCGAACATCGTGTCGATCGAGGCGCACAACTTCATGAAGTTCTCGCCATACAACGCTATCAAGGACGTCAGTCACCACGAGTTCACGCTCACCTTTGGCCAGATCCAGGCGGACATGAAGGACGTCGCGTTCTACTTTAAGAAGAAGACGGGCATCCCGAAATTGTCCGACTCGGGTCTTGCGGACGTCTTCCTGGGCGGAAACGGTCTGACTGTGAGTCTCGTCGACATCGTCGAATCAAATAGCGATCTGACCATCAGCGTACTCTAAGGCCACGGTCCATCTTGTTTCGGCAGACAAGGACAGGACGTCCGTCTTCAAAGTGAAGAACGTTAACGTTAAGGTCGATTCGCTCAAGTTCTCCATCCGCGACTCGAAGCACGACATCTTGTACAAGACGCTTCGTCCCCTAGCAACTGGGCTCATCAAGCGGCAGATTCAGAAGGCAGTCGCCGATGCGATCACGACTGGGATGGAGTACGTCGACGGGCAGCTCGTGGGTGTGCGCGATCGCATGGACGAGGCGTCCAAGTCGGACGAGCTGAGCCGAACGGAGGCGCTGAAGAGCTTGTTCCAGAAGAAGAAGGAGGAGACGGCGGAGAGTGTGAAGAGCGCGGACAACAAGCGCCATTCGCAGTTCAAGCTCGTCGCGCAGCGCGACTCGTCGATCATCCCGGAGGTTGGACACCCGGCTGGGTGGTCTGGCAAGGCGCAGGAGCGTGTCGACTTGGCGCGAGAGGAGGGCAAGGAGTGGCGTTCTGACGCGTGAGTTCCCCTTGTTGACGATTTTGTGTTGGCGACGCTGACATGTTCTTCTCTAGCTTCACGATTGTCTAGATCTTTGTATAATTTCGCGGATACCTAGCGTTGCCGAGGACTGTTCTTGTCGACGAATGTTTCGACCCGCCCTGTACGACTATCCACCTTATGTTTTCATAAAGCCTGTATGTTCCCCGAAAGATTGGAAGTAGCTTACCACTAGCCCCGCGTTGTTGTAACTAATGTCTACGTGTCTTGCGCTTGAGTAATGCGATTGCAACGATACCCTCGCTGGCTCGAGCGCGTCGTGGGAGCGCCCCTCGCCCGCTTATGTAACGGATAGGATGTTGAAGGCCGACTCGAAAGGAGCTGCTGACGCCCCGCAAAAAAAATCCCATCTCTGTCCGCAACAGCCATGTCGACCGCCGCCTCCGCCGACCGTCTGCGCCCCCGCGCCTCTCTCGGGGACGCCGCCGAGCCGGGGTCGCACCCGAACCGCTGGAACGAGCAGGACACCGCCGCGTTCGTCGCGTTCCTGCACGAGCACCGCGCGGAGTACGCCGCGAACGGGCACTTTGCGCGCCCGACGATGGAGGGCGCGGTGCGCATGCTCGGCGCCGGGCCCGGCGGGACGCGCACGTGGCAGGCGTGCGCGAGCAAGTGGGGGCGGGTGCGTGCTGTTGCCTGAGCGTGCGAGCGCGCTGCTGATGCTGATGCGCAGCTGTGCGAGGAGTACAAGGAGGTCGAGCGCCTCAAGGCGGGGTTTGTGAACGAGCACAACACGTGGGACGACAAGAAGGGGCTCTCGCTCGGCGAGTGGCAGGAGGACCTCTGGGCGGACTACGTCGACGTGCGTGCACGCCCCTCTCCCCCGCCCCCCGCAGATTGACGGAGGCGTCCCCACAGGGCCACCCGAAGGCCGCGATGTACGCCAACGGCAGGGGCTTCGTCCACTTTCCCAAGATGGCGGAGATCCTGTGCGGCGCCAAGCCGCCGCGCACGCCCGCGCGCCCCGCGGCGAAGCGCCCCGCGAACGAGAGCCTGAGCAGCGCGAGCAAGCGGCCGCGCATCGCGCTCGTGTCGATGCCGCGCGCGCCGTCCGCGGACGCGTCGAGCGACGAGAGCGCGAGCGCGAGCGCGAGCGCGAGCGACGACAAGCCGCGCGAGCTGCGCGCGCGCAAGCCGCCGCCGCGCCGCGCGCCGAAGCCCAAGATGAAGCCCCGGCCGAAGCCCAAGCCCAAGCCGAGGAGGGCGGTGAAGCGGGCGCGCCCTGGCAAGAAGCAGGCGCGAGAGAGCTCGCCCGCGCACGGGCCATCCTCGTCCGCTTCCGCCTCGCCTTCTGCGCCCGCGCCGGTGTCCGCGCCCGCACCCGCACCCGCACCCGCGCCCGCGCCCGTATCTGTGCCCGCGCCCGCGCCCGTGCTGGTGCCGGCGTCCGTGGAGCCGGAGCGCATCCCGCACGACGTGGTGAAGCGCGCGCGGCGCACGGTGCAGCAGGCGGACTACGTCGCGGACGCGCAGATGGTCGCGCTGATCAAGCTGTTCACGAACAAGCCGGCGATCGCGGAGGAGTTTGTGGAGATCACGAAGGAGAGCGTGCGCAAGGCGTGGATACTGGACACGGTGCGCGAGCTGGGGCTCGTGGGATGACACTTGGGGGATTGGCGGGCAGGGGCGGTGGGGACGGTGTGTCTTATTCGTACGTAAGGTTTTGCGTGGCTGTCAAGGTGTGTCGTGTGCGATGTTGGGCGGTGCTTGTTCGATCTAGTGTATTTGAGTGTTTTGGGTGTAATTGATGCGTTTCGTGTTCTCTCGACAAAGATCAGGAATGGCGGGATGTCGATATGGGCATGCGAGATTTGAAGGATGTAGCAACGACTTCCAGGTGTAAGACGCGAAAGACGCGGACCCGGACTTGGGTACATCAATGGATGTGATCATCAGTGATAGTGTACAAATAGTGTATGCAATTACTGTGCATGTGCGTGCATGAACAACAGAGGCAGAGGGGCTACAGGGGGTATACGTACATGGGCGCGACGAAGCGAGTGCAGCGAGTGAGACGTCCTCGACATCATTCACGATGGAGGAAGGAGACAACAAAGAGAACAGATAAATAAAGGACGAAGTCAGAGTCCTTCCAACAGGCCGACGAGGAGATGAGGTTCCTGAGCCAGAATAGCGTCGTAATCAAACTCATATCCGGGATAGGGATAGGGCGACTCTCCGCCGGAGGCGGGGGGCGCGGGCGGGATTGGGGCCGAACGGGCGACGGCGGGCGGGATGCGCATGCCCCAGTCGGGCTCGCGGCCGCGCCGCGCCTGCCTGCGGTCGAGTGCGGCGGCGCGGGGACGCGGAGGAGGCAGCGCCGGGGGAGGGCAGTACGGCTCGTCGACGTCGGGGAGAGACGTCTGCGCCAACGCCGGAGGGGGCATCGCGATGGGGTCCGCAGAAGCGACGATCGGAGGGGGGAAGTGGGCATGCGCGTGGCTCGGGAGGCGGGAGGAAGAGGGCGCTGGGTGCGCCTCCGCGACGTGTGCACTCGAAGACACGTCGCGCGCGTGCATCGAAAGCGCCTGGGGCGCAATGCATAGTTGTGCAGGGTTGATTGTGGTCCCCATCGCCGCCAGCATGGGCGTCACTGGGAGCGACGCTAGCGGCCTCGACGGAGGCGCCATGGGCTGGCGAGACGTGCTTGGGGGGAGCTCTCGCGGGGCGGAGCCCGCGCGGAGGTCGGAGGCCGGCGCGAGGTGCGCGGCGGGGGCGGGGTAGAGCGCGGGAGGGGGAGGGAGCATCGCGCGGGCCTGCTCGCGGGAGGGCCCGCGCACCGCTGTCGTGCGCCGCCTCCTGCCGCGCTTCTGCGCGCGGGCCCCGGACTCGGACGACGGCCCAGGGGATGCGGCGGCGGCGCCGGACGGCAAATGGGCCGCGACCTCTCTGCGCGGCTTGGAGAGCACCGGAGGGAGGTTTTCCTTGGAGAGGTGCTTGTAGCACACTGCGAGCATGTGGCGCTTGGTGGCGCAGGGCCGGGAGTTGGACCTGTGGGGGTGCGCGTCAGCATGTGGGACGCGGATGACACTGCCCGGGACGACGTACGTCGCACAAGTCTCGTGCGGGCACAGGAACACGGGCACCTGTCCCTTGAGCTCTTCCGGCAAGCACTTGACGTGGGTGTCTGAAAATTGGTGCCGCAAGTCCAATTTCTTGGTCGACTCGGAGCATGTGCAGCCTGGGTACGTCTGCTCCATCGCCCTCTGCACGGCCTCGGGCAATTTTCTCTGTAAACAAGATGCGATGTGAGAGGTGGCATGGGCGCGTGTGCGAAGGGCGCACCTTCGCGGAGGAGAGGAGAAGGACATCCTGTTCTGGCGCCATCGGGGGATGTCCTCCCTGTGCGCCCGAAGAATATGGGGGATCGGCCATTGAAGAGGACGCTAGGGGCGCGGGAGCGAAGGGCATGTCGAAGGGTCCGGGGACGGAGGTGGCATTAGGGTAGGCGTCGGAGGGCGCGTAGTTGGCGCCGTAGAGGGAGAAAGGCTCAGCCTGCGTTGCGGGGACGTGCGATGACTGGTGCTCAGCGAAACCAGGTGGCACTGCCAAGACATGAGGAGGGGGGTAGGGTGCTGTTGGAGGCCAGGGGAAAGGTGGAACGGCAGGAGGTGGGTTGAGCTCGGGGTGGTGAGGGTAGGCAGGGTAGAAGCCTGAGTTGAAAGCCATGACGAAGTGCTATGCAAGTCGAGAAAAGCGCAGGGAGCTTTGGGGTCAAAGCGGGGGATGCAGAGGCACCAGAAGAGGCGCTGATTGGTTTTTAAGTAGAGGGAGAGGCAGGGATTATCCAGGGGGAACCGCTTCTCCCGTGCCGGTGCACGGGGGACATCTGGCTTCCCGTCCACAGCACCGGCAGTTACGGGACGGTTGTCAGCCAACACACGTCGACGCGTCGACGCGTCGTGGAGCCCCAACGCCAGCCGCACGGAGGCATTGTCATTATCTCACTTGTGTGTCCTGGGAAATAAAGGCGGTTTGGTTCCTGCCGATGCGAGATCTGATATCGGCGTCAATTTCCTCTCTTCCGTACGCCTCGAGGTTTAGACTTTTGCAGATCGTCGAGAAGCTGTGCGAGACAAAAGCGGCAACAAACCGCTGGGACATCATTGTTCTGGTCACTAGCGCCAAGAGCTTAGGCGAATTGGCAATGCGCAGGGATCTGTACTGCAGCGAGAGACTGATCGAGAAGGTTCAACGTGGCATTCGCCAGTTGTTTCCGTAAGCGTCGGTGGGGGACGGCGTACAGTGTTGGACCAAAAGAATGGACGGACGATGGTCTCGTCGCGCGCAACCCTGTTACACACGTTTCCTGATCTGAGAAACTGTCAATAGACTGCTACTATTGACGGAGCAGCCCTACCGTCGAGCGTGAGATTCGACGCTTGAAAATCTGAAGTGGCGCGTCCGAGGCTGTTCTCTTGCACATTTCGAGAGTCGAGGATAAGGTCCCTTCATAGTTTCTAAGTGAGAAGCGCGAGACGCTGTACGAATAAGATGCCTACGAATGCGTAGCCATAACACACGATGAGTATACGTACGTTCAATAGTGGACAGCGAAAACTTTGCCGGCTTGATCTCCGCCGCCGCCTCGTGGATATGGCTTGCAGTAGCTGAAGTTTCGGGTGCCGCGATCCCCCATCGATGTGCGGGTCGACCGAAGCGGCATCAGAGAACGAGGATGACCGACGTCGTCCTGGCGGTGCGCCGTCGACTGTTTGAGTCGCTTCAAAGACGCAAACCCGGGACGCGGACGGGCCGGCACCACTACACAGCCACAACGACGCGACGCGACGCGACTTGCCCGCGACGCTTTATAAAGCGCGACTGCAGGTTCGCAACTGAAAGATCACATGTGTAAATCACGTTGTTAGGTACGCTACAGAAATACTACGGGATACAGCGGGAGATGGAGATGGTGAACATCAGGTTCGAGTGAGGAGATGACCGTGGAAGTAATCAAAAGAGCATGGATGACACATGAGGATATACTTACTTGAGTGTAAGCGGGTGCATAGAGACCACGTGAGAGGGAAGACAGAGAGATACATAAAAAGAGACGAGGAGTATGGAATAGAGAGAATATAAGAGAAAGATATGAAACGACTTGGATACAACCCTAAACGGATGGAGACGGAGGAGCCCAATTAGACGCAAATACACCCTTCTTCGTCGTCGAGCAGGCGATCAACCTCTTGCTCGTCCTGAGCAACGCCGTAGCTTTCCGTGCTCGACGATTCTTCGATAAGGGGCTGCAGGGTACAGTTGGTTTGGACAGGCGGAGGCACATACGCGCTCGACGGAGGGTCCTGTTGCTCGACGAAGAAGGGATGAGTATCCCGGTATAGGTCCCACGAGATGTCATTCTGCTTCTGAGCAGGGGGTGGCAGGGGTGGCGAGAGCGGAGCGGGAGTGACAGGGGCGGACGCCGCGTGCATCTGGGGCGCGACTTGCATCGACGGCGAGTACGGCATGTACACGGGCTGCGACGCGGAGCGGTAGTCGGGGTAGAAGGGCGGCGGCTGCGTCGGGACGGGTGCAACCTGCGACGGCGGGAGTGCGAAAGAAAGCGTAGGAGGAGACGCTGTCGCTGCCGCTGGATGCGGAACCGCACTGGCGCGCGCCTTGGCATTCGACAAACCGGCCGACTTGGGCTTGGGCTTGGGACGGAACTTGGAAATACGCTTCTTCTCCTGTGAGATGAGGTATTTCTCCGCTGGGTCATGAAGCCACCACTGGTGCACGGTTCCTCGGAGCAGGCTGATCGGACGAGGCACATCTTTTGCGTGCTTGATGCAAAGGCAGTTTTTCATATGTCGTCGAGCCGAGTCTGGCCTGGTGTAGTACCTTTTGATGGAGTACGGTCAGAACATGTGTATGCGAGATAGGGAACATAAGACAACGCACCTTGTCCCCTTTCTCGGGCAACGAAAATTCGCGCATGTCCAGAAAGGGATCCACATTCTAACCATTAGGGGTATCTTCGAGAGATGTACGGCGCTGAAGAGATGCTTTATTCTGGAATCCTTCGACTGCCCACAGCAGGGGAACACCTGGGTCAGGACGGCACGGACGTGAGGATGCAATCTCGCCTGTATGGTGCTATGTGAGATCATGGGCCGCACCACAGGAGGGTAACCGACGCACCAACGCCTGGCTCAGAGCAATAGCTTCCTCTCCTGTAGCCTCCTCTTCATCGCTCTCTTCAAACGTGTTTGCAGGTGCCGGTGCGCTCACAGGATGGTGGGTGCTGCCTGAGTGCGAAGACTCCGCACGAGCTGCTTCGTGAGCTTGGACAGTGTCGCACGCTTGAAGGGCATGCATGATGAGGGAGGGATCAAGCGTCGGCATCTGCTGGAGCGTCGAGAGAGCTGGGTGTTGGAAGTCTGTTCCTTGCATGGCCGGAATGCCACCGTAAGATGCGGGTTGCTGGTCACCGGTAGCGGGGACGGGCGCCGAGAGTTCCTGCGGTGCATAAGGGAAATATTGCGGGCCGGTGGCATGATAGTGAACGTGAGGGGAGAGGTCGGAGACAGGAGGGACGGGCTGAGATGAAGGGATGTCAGAGGAGGGCGAGGGAGCATCTGACGAGAACGGGGGAGGGTAAAACACGTCGGCAGCAGGAGGATAAGCCATTGAAAATAAACGATGTGGGTTAAAGCGACGAGGGAGATACTGGCTTGGATATCAAAGCGAGAAGCGAGGTGGAGGAAGTAGAGGAGCGCGAGTGGTTAAAGTACGACGGGGAAACGGAGTTCGCTTTACAGCCGTGAGAAGTTCCAATAGCCCAGATAGAATTGTGCGACTGTATTCTCGCTGATTTCCGAACCGGAGTCCGGGAAGGAAGACTGCCAAAGAGATAGCTGTGCGCCAGTCTGTCACGGTGGTCGGCACGAGGTCGTCCACTCCATGGACAGTGCTAAGCGAGCGCACAATGTGAGGCAAATAAAAGCAAACGATATATCGATGGTCTCTGCAGCATGATCTCATTGTTCCGGTGCGCTGTTTCCTAGCGCTCCACGACGCAGCTTCCTTCGGAGCGCGGACGCGAATCGATCTCGATTCCTTGGACCCTGCGGCTTCGAGGTTTAAACTTTTCAACGGGTCCAGAAGCAGGATGTCAGGGCGACTCAGAAGCATATCACCGCTCCTTTGTCGCGCGGGGGCCCCGAGAGCATGCTTCCGCCGTCGGGCTAGACAGAGAGAGGAGCTGTTGGACAATGGCGAGCAGACTAGGCACCACACGCCACCTCGCGCTGGAGGTCAAAGGGACCGCATTGGCGGGCGGCGTGAGTGTGACATGCAAAGGCGTACTAGAGAAAGTGCAAAGGTTGGCCAGCAGAACTCGCCGTAGGCGCATTGACGTGGCGACAAGCTGCCGGATCAAAGAGCCATAACCAGTCCAGTGATGCGGTTTGATCTAGTGTTTTCAGAACAAATCTTTATAGCTCAGTGAGCAAGCAGCTAGCGAGTGGATTGTTGAGCAGGGAGCTCGTCTTGAGCTCATCGATGAACAACTTGGGCCGCGCCGTGCGCCAACCGCGCGCTAGGCGCCCGACGTCGGCGCGCCCCCGGCCGCCGGGCCGTCTCCCGCGGCGACCCGCCGCCGCGACGAACTTACGTCGGGCTAAAGGTAACAAGAGGCATATTGAAAGTGGCATAATTGCGAGCATAAGTGACACAGTATGCGACTACATGGGGGTGGTAGAGAAATAGACGCAGTCGAGCAACCAACGTATACACTACGAAAAACCAAGATAGCGCCGAGCCCTACATGAAGGGGGCGGCCACACATAGTCCATAATCGATGAAAAGAGATGCATACCCCGATACTCGCCGTGAAGGATCCATTGCTTACCTCGTGGAAACCGGGGGAGCACGTCACACAACGATTCCAGGTGCGAAAGTGTACGCATAAGCGCCTCCGGCTGCGGCTGCTATCTGCGCGCGAGAAGCTGTCGAGACGCAGTTGTTTGGGAGGGACGACAGACCATGCCCGCAGGCGGCACGGTACGTCCACTCCGCGACTGAGACGACGCGTGATGGACAGTCGCGGGGCCGGACGTCGTGAGGGTATCCTGCGGCAGTCGTGATGTATGCGGGACAACGGGATGGGGAACGAACAACTGGTGGTTCACAATGGGCGCGGGAGCAGCGGTCGCAGTCGGCAGGGGAGGAAGACGTCCAGCCATGACCGCATTCCTTCTTGGCTTTCGTCTGGGCACGTCCCCGCGGAGAAATCTGAGCGGGGCGGGAAGCAGTCGCTTCTCGACGCCGAGGAAGGGTCCGCAAGACAAAGCCGTTTGCATGTGTTCCAAAACAGTGAGTGGACGAAACATCGGTCTGCAGACATAGGGGCGTGACTACAAGCGCGGAGATTGATGGAGAGAGGACGCACTCGCTCTCGCAATGGCTAACCGGGCACCCCCAGCACGGTATTACCGCCTGGTAATCTACAGGAAGATGTGACACGTGGACATTCGTGAACTCGTGCCACACCCTGTCGGCCTCCCGCATCTCTGGGCAGCAGGGATAGATCCTCTCGAGAGCTTCGCGAATATGGGCGGGCAGCCTCCGCTGCAAGATTTTGCCAGACATTAACTTCACGAGACTGATGGATAACTGGAGCACACCTTTTCCTCACGCATATAATGCCGCGTGTCCTCGACGGAGGGCACAGACGCGTAGTTCGAACTACGACCAGCTGCGATGGTCGCGCCCTTCTGGAGCCTCCCGTGCCGTGCAGTCTTCCTTGTACGTGCCGCCTTCCCAGACTGAGCAGCTCGTTGCACCTCACCTAAAACGTAAGTCGTGCAGGGGGCGCGGCTCTGCGTCTGCAGCGCGTCGGAAGAGCCATGTATGATACCCGTTGTCGCGTTTCCGCCAGAGGGTAAGAACGCTGTAGGTCTGCCAGATATGCTGGTAGAAGGGCTGAAAGAGGTATGTGGCTCACCGCCAAGAACAGGCGCCGGCACACCACCTCGAGCATCGCGATGTTGGGCAAGGCTGCTCGCCGATTTCCTAGGATCCATCGGCGCGAAAATGGAGAATGAGGACGCTACGACTGGTGGGGGGACCGTTCGAGTGTCCGACGAGCGAGCTTCGACGGGTTTGTGGTTGACTGACGCGCCGATGTCACCGAGGGCACGCTGCCGTTGCTGCGTCGCAGGGACATTGGAGAGTCGAGTATTGTTCATCGGCGTCGCTATTATATCCGATGGAGGGAAGATCGGATGTGCAGACGCTATGACGGGCGGTGGAAAAGTTGGCGCACTAGAGGCGCCACCACCCTTCGCGGGCTTCGCGTGGTTCGGCATGTGGAGAAGTATTGGGTGTCGAGTTCTGGTGATGGAACTGGTAGGATGATGGACTCGCTTTCCAATGGGGGATCGGGAGTAGGACAGAGATTTTATACGAAGAAATAATGGCTCACAGTCCGATATCATCCAGATACCTACGCTTTGACCAAGCTTTGACTGCACAGCTCCCCGGTAGCTTGAACGGTGGACGGGTAACGTTGTCCGCATTTCCGCTACTAAGCGAGATACATTCCAGGGACGACGAAACTCCCGTCAAAGCGTGTGAAACTATGTGCTTGGGGCGTGCGCGCCGATAGCGACGAGGCGTACATGTCAATGCGGGGAATGCACTGGCTAGGCTGCTGGCTTCGTCATGAGATGGCTCCAAGCTTCGAGTTCCTGTGAATATACGGCGAGAGGATATTTACAATGATGTGGGGAAGCTGAAATGGTCACCCTTGTTACGTAGAAAGCGCGAGGTGAACCAGACTGTCAATGCGCTTGCTAGTCAAAGCGCGAGGGCCAAATCGCCCGTGTTGACCCTCATGCTCCGCGTATGGCGGATCCGTCGCATACGGTGATATAGATTGGACTGTTTGAAGCGCCTGGTAACTTTCAAAGACAGGCTAACCATTCCAGACTCTTCGCAGCGGGCAAGCAGGTGTCCAAAAATGTTCATTTGACCAGCCTGCGCATGGATACTTCGTCAGCCACCTTCGTACAAAGAAAAAACAAGTCGCACCAGGATATCATAGAACGTAGGATAGACTCGGACAGGCTACTTACACCGGTACTCTAGGCTGCGATCGGATACAAGGCTCACTGTAGTCCATCGTGGGTGCGAGCGTCGGGGAAGGCAGCGAAGCCGAGCTGTGCGTCATTAATAGTACGGCGGTGGACATTTTCTGAGGGAGCTTCGCGATGTCTTGCATGGATCTATTCCGACAGTCTATTCGAAAGGATAGCTGGGTGAGGGTGGCTCACGGTTGCTGGCAAGCCTGCCAGGGGTACGTTATGTAATCACCTCCTGACTCAGATTAGATAGCAGTCGGTGCCGCACGCACTCCTTCGGTTCTCCTCCTTCCATTCTCTTCCAGAAGCTCTCGGTCCTTCTTCAAGTAGCACACCATGTCTACTGGCCAGAACCACTTCAAAGACGCGAAAATCAACAAATCCAACTGGGGAGAGGCTGAGACGACTGCTCTCGTAGCGTTTCTGTTAGATAGGAAGACAGATATTCACAGCACCGGAGGATTTCCTACGGAGACTTGGATCGGTGCATCTGGGTCGCTGGCGGCTATCCATAGGACGACAAGGAGCCCAGGTGCGTGCCAGGGAAAGTGGAATCGCGTAAGCTTCCCCCCTTTCCCGGTGCATGTGCACACTTGATTCAACCCATTCGTCGCCAGCTCAGGGACGAGTATAAAGCCGTCAGAAGGTTAAAATCCGACTTTGTGGATGACACCAATAGGTGGACCGACGACAAGGGCCTGACGCTGGGGCAGGGTCAGGAAGAACGGTGGGACAAGTATCTCCAGGTGAGCGACAACTGTCTATCTGCCTATCGTTCCCTGATCCCTGTGGCTAGGTCGATCCAAGCGCTGCGGCATATCTAGGAATCGGATTCAAGCATTTCAGCACGATGCGGGAAATCCTCAGCACGAAATCCAAGAGCTCAGGCGCACGCCGCGGCCGCCGGCCTCGTATCCGAGTCGAGCGCACTGCTTCCCCAGAGGCTGCCAATCCGCCTCCTGCGGCCAGCACGCCCACAATACCTCAAAAGCGCGCTTCTGGCGCTTCAGATGCTCAGGCATCAACGAACGTCCCGTCGAACGCGCCGAACAAGAAGGCTCACCTCACGCAGGACCCGGCCCCTGGCGGCTCCGTGTCCGCTCCAGACCCTTCTCCTTCTCGCGACGTAGTACCCAAGGATAGCACGCGATTCTCGCACGATGTTGTTGCGAGAGCGAGGAAGATAGTGCAGACGGAGAGCATCGACGACCTCACCGATGAAGAGATGGTCAAGATCGTCCGACTCTTCAGCCGGAGTCCGCAGTCCGCAGAGGAATACGTTGAACTCTTGAGAGAGAGTGCACGCAAACACTGGGTTGCAAGCACTCTTCAGGAACTCGTGTAACACTGAAAGGTGGGGTATTTCAATTATTATGACTTCGTACTTATACTCTACTATGGTGATGTTGTATATTTTAGCTACGCGTTTACTCGGTCATTATTCCAAAGCCAAATCCCGTGTATCTTTACTGTAGTCACCACCTATGCTCTTTCAGTATCGTACAGCTCTCCTATAAATTAGACACATCGTATTTACAGCCTATGATAAGATGATATTCACTCTCGACCAGACATCTCCCTCGCCATATCGAGGATTTGAGCCACCGAAACTGTCTGTCTCCGCCGCGATGCGCTTGACCTCCCGCACTTCCAACGCGCCGAGATCCTCTTCCAGGGACTACAGCGTCAAGTCACCTGCGGCGATGCAGGATACCACGCGCCGCGACTGGTTGAACGGGAATGCCGTCACGCTCGCACTACCTACCCGCCGACCGCCTTCACGTCATCACTCCGTCGCGAGTTTCGGTGTCTGCGGAAAGCCCTCTCTCGAATAGCACGCGTCGCCTGAAGTCTTCCCTCACCGCACTCTGGTATTTCACGCCACACGGACGACTCGGAGTACCCAGACAACTCGCTAGGAATGGCGCACATATTACCTGATGAGGAGCCCGCGACCCAGGGACGGGTACGCGACGATAGCGACGGTCAGCTCGTGCGAGGCCCGGTCTCCATTGACAGTACTTTCTGCATCGGTTTCTATGTCGAGTTCGAGCGGGGAATGCTTGGCACGAATCGCGGAAATCGCAGGGTGGGCAGCGCGGCGGTGCTGGCGGGAAAAGGGCAGTCCCAGAGATTTGACTCTTCTTGCTCTGCGGAAACGAGTTAGCACACCTATAGCGCAAAGCTGGGGATGGAAACTCGCTTCCCGACTTCGGTCAACGATATGCTATGTCTATGCCTGCGATCTGGTTACGGCGGTCATCTGATACACGAATCTCGATGGGCGCAGTAGGGTCAGGCTTGGCATAGACACCCGTCAGACTCGTGTATACAGCATGTCTTGCATTCGCAGATCGACATTCTCAATAAGTGAATGTCTCACCGATCCTGGGGTGCTTCTCTACCATCACCGTCCGCCGGCCTGCTCGTAGAAGCCTGTGAACCGTGGCGTGCATATCCGAACGTACTTCGAGGTCTCTCGGGCCTCGCGACAGACGGAGAAACACAGCGAAAGTATGACCCCTCGAGCTCCATAGCATAGGAAGGGCGAATTCGCTAAGAAGCCTCACTCGGTCACCAGATGCGCGGAGTCAGCGGGAAGTGTAGAATTGAGTAATGCTACAGAGAATAGAACACATACTGATATCGCGTTTCTACGAAAATTCGTCCACGGTCCAATGTGGAGGCACGTCCTCGAGTGAGGCGCACCGTGTATCGAAGTTCAACGTTCAACGCGTGGCTTGGATCTGAATGGCTTCCGTATGCCTCATTGGCTGAGGCGACGCAGTGAGCTTGAAGCTGCTCGAAGCAAGCTCGACAGGAAGATGGGCTGAGGGCCCACAGATAATCCGCAGCACAATCGACAGTGAGATAGAGAAAGTGACTTCTTTGCCTCCGTCTCGTCGAAGGCGTGAGGCGCTAATTGATTGAACGAGCTTCAAAACATCAACGTCAGTGTTCGTCGTGGTCAAAGCAAACATGGTGGCTGAGCCGCGCAATGGAGTGATTATATAATCGCCGTTACTAAGATAGGCGTCGAGCAAAACCTACCACTTCACGTGATCAGATCTGTCACGCTTACACCTGTTTGGCGGGGAGTCGATGTCACTTTGCCTTTCTCCTCTTTGCTCGCGTCGTTTAGAAAACATCGGGTTCCTGAGGATTGAAGGGAAAGACCTTCCTGAAACTTCCCAGGGAGCCGATTATCTGTTTTGTTCTTCACGACGGAGGAGAAAGGTCGAAAAGGTCGTGGGAGAACATTTTCCACGGAATATCTAAATATATTGTAAGTCCCCGTTTGGCAACTTTCCAATATTATTTATGACACGCTGTCGCCAAACCACATGTTCGAACGCGAGCGGGTGGGGTATGGACTCGACCTACCTCCGAAGGCTTCCCTAAAGCATGACGAGTCTTAAATCATAGAAAGTGTCTGCTCCACTACTGCGTCTCTACATCTGGTCAACTCTTATATACCTGTAATTGTCATATTTGTCGTATTTGTCACGGCAGGTCACACGGCACGTGAAGTGGTAGGTTTTGCTTGACGCCT